>QRFJ01001263.1:189894-268978 GCA_006176705.1 Cocos nucifera
TTTATGGCAGTAGTTATATATATATATTTTTTTAAAAAATATTATTTTTCTATAAATTTTATAAATTTAAAATTATCCAGTCATTCATTACATTCACTATTGTAAATAATTATCCATGTGCAAGAGTTATCTTTAAAATATTAGGTCGCCTCGATCTGATAATTTTAGCTTCATGTCAGATTGAAAAAATTTAATTTTCGATGGACCACGAATGATCCCATGCAATGATCTGATAGATGAAGATTATCGATGGATCAAAAAATTTGCAATGATGATTTCTATGATATTTGTAGTATACTATCAAAAGTTTTACTTTAATCGGATATAATTATCTTGGTCAATTTAGTATAAGTTATTTCGATCGTTAAATGATAAGCAAATTGATTCAAAGGTCAAAATTGGCATGTCCAATTATAAGATAATTTTTTTAGATAAATGATCTTGGCTACTATTTTAATTATTTTTTTATGATGATGATTATAAAATTCAAACTTGTGAGATGAAGAACGATTTAAAACTATACATGTCTCCTGATTTAACCATTCTGAAACTTCACTAAGTTGTTATAACTCGTGCTTTTTGCAATATATGCTTAACGTGGATGAATAGTTTATACGAAAATGATTTAAATTTTACTATCATCATCATGTAAAATATTTAAAATTATAGCAAAAATTATTTAACTAAAAAATTATCTCATAATCGAATGCCGTTTAATCCTTTGATCGCTTGTTTCTAATTTAACGGTTAAAATCATTCCATACTAAATTGACCATGATAACGATATCTGATTGAAGTGAAACTTTGATATTATGCTACAAACATCATCGAGATCATCGTTGTAGATATTCAGACCCATTGAACGTCTTCATTTATTAGATCTTCACATCATCATTCATGTTCATCGAAATTAAATTTTTTTGATCGATGAAGTTAGGGCCATCAGATCGAGGTACCTTTTGCGATGACACTCTAATGATAATTATATAGATAATGAATAGTAAAGATGGATATTAAATTTTAAAATTATATAATATTTAGAGAAAAAATAAAAAATTATTTTCAACCTATGGCAGCAGTTATCAAAAATCGCTGCTATAGATCTACAGTAGCAGTTATAGAACCGTTGCCATAGATCTATGGCAGCGGTTCGATAACTGCTGCCGTAGGTTAGGTTAAAAATTTCTAAATTTTTTCTTTCCTTCCGTGTGCACTCAATCTTTCTCGCTCTCTCTCTCCTCCTCTTCGTCACCGATGAGGCTCCTTCCCCTGGCCTGCATCGCCCCTCCTCACCCCCGATTGGCATCGTCGCTCCTCCTCCCCTCGGTCGGCATCTCCCCTCCTCCTCCTTCGATCGGCATCGACCATCCTCCCCCCCGATCAGGGTCGCCCCTCCTCCCCCTTCCGATCGATGTTGCCCCTCCTTCACCTTGGCCGACGCCGCCCCTCCTTCCCCCTCCCTCTTCGACCGTCCCATCCCCAGCCGCCCCTCTCCACACCACCTGCCAGCCCCCACCCATCCCTCCATCCAACCCTCCCTCGACCCCCAGTGAAACCTTCCTGACGAAACCCCATCCGACCCTCCCTCAGCCCCATGCAAAACCCCCTCCAACAAACCCCCCCTCCACCCTCTCTCGTCCCCCCATGAAACCCCACCCCTCCACATCTCCATCTGACCCTCCCTCAATCCCCAGCGAAATCCCCTCCAGCGAACCCCCATCCGATCCTCCTTCGGCCCCCGTAAAACCCCACCCTCCCACTATCACCACCATCTCTGACCCTCCGATCGAGAGTGTGAAGCCTCCTTCGGCCTCCTCATCACTATGCCCCTTGGCCCCCCATCCTCGGTCGCTCCTGCTCTCTTTCCTTTTCCTTTTTTTCTCTCTTCTCTATCTCACTATCTTGCTTTTGTTTCGTAGGTTACCTCTAGTATCATCATCCTCCTCTAGCATCATCACGGCAACCCTCGGAGCTTTCGGTGCGACCTGCTCTCTATAGCCGTAGGTATAATTTTTTTTTTAATTTTATAGTATTATTTATTAATCATGTATATTTATAATAATTTATAAAATATTTATGATAAATATTATAAATATTTATTATAAATTTTATAATTATCTGAATGCCATAGTTTTTGGGCCATGCCGTGGCGGTAGCCTTGGGTCGTGCCATGTCAGTGGTTGTGGACTAGATTTGACAACAGATTGGATTCGAATCAAAATCTGGATATTCAGATCCAGACCCAATTTTAATTATTGGTACTGGATCCAAATTTGAATACCTGATGGGTCTGTACTTGAGAGAGGAAGGGAGGGATCTGGTCTCGCCACCATCATTGGGAGGGAGGGGGTCCGACCTCATCGATGAGTGAGATCGAGAGAGGGAGAGTGGAGATCGAGAGAGTGAGAGAGGGAGGGAGGGGGTCTGGCCTCACTGGCATCACTGAGAGGGATGGGGTTCAGCCTTACTAGTGAGGGAGATCGAGAGAGTGAGGGAGGGAGGGATGGGGTCCAACCTCACTAGCGAGAGAGATCGAGAGAGGGAGAGAGGAAGATCGAGAGATGGAAAAGCTGAGAGGGAGGGGTTTGGCCTCACCACCTTCATCGGTGAGAGAGATCGAGAGAGGGAGAGAGGGAGTGATCGAGGGGATGGCACACAGTTGAGCAGGCTCGGATATGTAGTCGAGCCAGCTCGAGCCGACTAGGGGAGGACCCTAGTTGAATGTCTCAAGCATGGAGTCGACTGTCTCAGGCACGGAGCCGGCTCAGCTTTCGAGTGAATAGAATTTGATATGTCACGATGTTATATTGATTAATGTTCATTAACATTGTAGATCATGATGGCACCGAAATGCCATCTAGCTTTCACCCCTGCCTCTTAATGGGTTACGCATAGTTCCACATTTGAGGAGCAGTCAGAGCATACTCCATCCACCTCGACATCGACTGCTCAGGGACCTTCATCATCGGCATCTACTCTACCGATGGCATCTACTCCACCGACAGCTGAGCCTTTACCGTCGTAGGCATCTGAGTGTACATTTTTATATATTAGCATAACTTTATTTTTTATATAGTATTTGTACACTTATATATTTGCATAATGTATTTGTATTGTAGGTGTATCATCCAATCGGATATTTCACGATTCCACATATATGGCTCACCTGTGGAACCACCAGCATCAAGTGATGGTACAGTATGATGCGAAGGAAATGCCGGTAGGAGAGACCGCATGGAAGATGCATTCCTTTTTTGGAGTACTTGTGAGGCGGTCGGACATCATTCCCATAGAGCCCAAAGATGGGCATTTGATGGAAGCTACCATCAGGGATCGGATATGAGAGGAGATATGGGTAAGTACATGCATCTTAGTTATATTTATGCATTTTATATGTTTACACTATATATGTTTGATTAGAATAATTTTGTAACTAATTTTTGATAAATTTGTGCGGAGGAGGTACGACTTTTTCGATCACGAGAGGGATCGAAATGCCCGACTAAAGAAGATCGGAGAGTTATACTGGTGTTACAAGGTCAAGCTCTACAGAGGATGGCTCGAGCACTGACGAGACACTCTAGAGGAGCTTATTCCTTGGATACAGGACTATCCTCCGAGCCAGTGGGAAAGGATGGTTAGACACTGGAGGAGCCAGGAGTTCGAGGTAAAATTCCTAACTTTTAAATTTTTTAATACACTTAATATTTTATTTAAATATTTATTATTTATTTGAATACTTGTTAGGCTACCTTCCATTAGAATCGGGAGAACCGTGCAGCCCATGAGTATACACATACTCTAGGCCACGAGTCTATGGTCAGTCGTGTGCATAGAGAGGTAATTAATTCTAAATCTTACTAGATAAATTAAATTCATATTTTTTTATCATTTTTTTAATAAATTTATTCTTTGTTATAGCTGATGAGAGATGGAGTGATGCCCAGTTGGAGTGAGATCTTCCAATCCAGCCGCACGGACAAGATGGATAGGCTGATGAACGCGATCGGACGTATTTTTGTAAGTATTAAATATATTAGTATATATGAATAGTATTATAGTATTTCTTATAAAATTTTATTTTAATTTATAATTACATGATCAGTTAGATGCGCTCGCGAGTGAGGGCTCAGATACCTCTAGGCCCCATGACCATCTATCTCAGGTCTTGGAGCCTGAGCACTCTAGGAGGATCCGATGCAAGCCCAGACATACACCGACAAGCTACTAGTCCGAGGTGAGCATCTCCTCACAGACTTCTAGTATCATTAGTCGGGAGGAGCTTGAGGAGGCATTGGCATAGGCAGATCATGCTGCGACGCGGGTAGATCAGGCTGAGGAGCGCACATCTCATCTGGAGGACATCATGAGAGACATGATGTCGACGTTTAGCATGCATTTTGGAGTCACGAACTTCGAGGATATGTTGGCCCATATTCTAGCTCTAGCTCCAGCTCTGGCTCTAGCTCTAGCTCCAGCTCCAACTCCAGCTCCGGCTTCAACTCCCGACAACGACGACGATGATGATGTAGATTTAGGAGACTTTTGATGTATTTAATTTTTTTTGAAAAATATTGTAATAAATTTTATTCGATAATAAAATTTTAGCATTTTATAATAATTTTTATATTTATTATATTTTTTATGTTATATATCTATATTTATCAGATAAAATATATAAAAAAATAAAAATTTTATTTTTTTATTTATTCAAGATCTACTACAGTGGTTTTATAACCACTGCCATATCCGTGCCAACCGCTGCCATAGGTCCGGTGCCAACCACTACACTAGATCTATGGCAGAAGTTAAGAAACCACTACTATAGATTATCTATGGCAGCAGTTATGTAACCACTACTATAAATATCCTATGGCAGTGGTTACATAACCGCTGTAATAGGTCGATCTATTGCAGTGGTTTATAAATCGCTGCAATAGGCAATCTATGACAGCGGTTCTAACAACTACTGTCATAGAGCTATGACGATAGCCGCAGTAGTAGCAGTTAGAAAATTGCTATCATAGCCTATGGCAGCGGTTTTTTGGGCTATGGCAGTGATTACAAATCGCTGCCGTAGCCCTTTTTTGTAGTAGCGTCTCCTATGTGCACTCTACACTATTTAGCACAAAATAAAAAGGGGATTTGAATGGAGCATGCATGCAATTAGAGAGGAGAGTCCTTCTACTGATAAATCACCTCATGTCCATGAGGAAATTCTAAGATTCTTCAGAGAAAAAAAATTCCAGAGAGAGTGGCATAGGGTTCTAGGTGAGTGCTATCCTAAGGTTTCATCCTAGGGTTCGGAAAGTGAGAACGTGAGCTATGAGTGTCACAACTCTATAATTTTTTTTAGAGACCTTCCTCTACCTCTCCCCTATCTCTGTTGGTTTTCTAGAGTATCCAAAAATTCAAAAGAAGGAGATTGATCGAGATTGATCTACATCCGCCATCAAGGGTTCCGACATCGAGCTAGCACTCAGGAGGAGTCGATTGAGACCACGAGCCTTGTGTGGACGATCCATAGAGGCCAGATGCTGTATGTGGTTGCATCGTGATGAGAAGACCTCCTCAACCAAGTTTTGATTATGGTGATCGACTATCCATGTGAAGGTATTGTGTTCTGAACACAAGTAGGACAGCGGTAGTAGATAAGATTTACTACTTAAAGTTTTTATTTTTAGATTTTTCTTACACGCATATATATCATATTATGATATTAGATGTAGGGTTTTGATGATCAGATCACTAGCATATCTGATTAATTAGATTAATCATTTAATATCGCTGCTTATTTTTTGAAAAAAGTTTTCAAAATGAATGCTAGAAATCCTACAGTTTTCTATTAATAACATAGCGTACATAATAGATCCTACTATTGAAGCATAAGGGATTGAATTCATTCTCTCTTTCTTCTTATGTCTTAGGAGATATCTTTTTAGAAAAATGTATGCCTTGACTTATGGGCAAGTAATCTCTTTTACTTTCCTCCATGTTGAACTTCTTCAATACTAAGTCAATGTACCTAGATTGGGACAAGCCTAGTATCCTATTAAATCTATCTCTATAGATCTTTATTCCAAAAATATAAGATGCTTCACCCAAATCTTTCATGAAAAACTTATTTGATAGCTAAGTCTTAACTGATTAGAGTATCGAGATATCATTCCCAATAAGTAATATGTCATCGATATATAAAACCAAGAAGACTATGACACTCCCACTAGCCTTTTTATATACACATAGTTCATCCACCTTTTTTATGAAGCTAAATTCTTTGATTATCATATTAAATCAGATGTTCCAACTCCTCGAAGCCTGCTTTAATCCATAAATGGATCTTTAAAGCTTGTATGCTTGATTCGGTCTCGCACTGGAGATAAATCTTTATGGCTGAATCATAAAGACCTGATGCTTGTCATTATAGCACCAAATAAAAATTAAAATTGATCTTACTATTAATTAGAATAGTAGTGAGTCGGGTGTCGAGTTTCTCAAAGATTGAAGACTAAGTTATATTTAATTTAATAAAAAATAAAATTTTAAATTAATTTTTAAAAATAAAATTTAAATAAATTAATTAAAAAGAAATAATTAAGATTTTAGTAAATTAAAATAAAATAAATAAATAAATAAATTAAAGATAGATAGAGAGAGTTGTCTAGGATTTCAGTTCCATCTTTTAATATTTAAGTTTATAATTAATTCATGCAATCTTTTCATTATCAATATGCAATCTTATGAGATGGATGTTTTCTTAATCTGATTCTAACATAACCTATTCTATCAAGTATGGACCATATCTAACATGATCATAACCCATCTTATAGACGTAGATTATTTAGATCATGCAATCAAAGAACATAAATATAAATCATATTAATTAATTCTTATAATTCATCCTAATCTAAACACATACTGTATCTATCAGTGATTATGATCTATCTCCTTAGTATAAAGTGCAAGAAAAATAAACATTAAAGCATAAATAAGAAAGACATATAAAAAATAAAAAAATTTATTATCCAATAAAAAGATAAATAAGATTCAAATTATAAACTCTCATGCTAAAGACTTTCCTTACTCCCCTCGACATGAGATCTCTAGTCGCTCATGAATTTGATCTTTCTAACTTTCAGCATGTTCAAACTCCTTGGATGAAAGAAATAGAAGAAAAAGAAAAGAAAAGAAAGAAGAAAGAAAAAAAAGGGAAGAAGAGAGAAGAAGAGAAGAGAAGGGAAGAAGAGAGAGAGCTTGGACAAGGCTTGGAGGGGCTAATCCCCCAAGGGGAGGTTCTATCTCGCTTCTAGCATAATAGAAGATTAAATAGAGAAAAAATATGTCATTTTGAGGTTTTCTCGAATTCCAAACTCGAGTTTAGCTTGAATTCTTCTTGTTGAAGTTTTCTAGCTATCGGATCTATGATCAGACGGTTCAAAACCATCAAAATTTGCTATTTTAAAACACCTAATCAAATCGCCACTGCTTCTAATCCTTGGATCACTGTTGACTCAATTCTCAATTGTCAGATCATGCACAGGAAGCTTGAAGATGTCTTGATCAAAGTCAGTGATATTCTAAACCATTAGATCTCATCTAAAGTGACTATTAGCCATTAGATGGTGCAACTGGACCTAGGAAAGTCTAGATCAACAAGAAATCCACCCCTACCATCTGATCTACATCGACTACGATGTCACCCATTGGATCGTGCATTCACTATACTGGTGGACTACTAGACTAGATGCTCTATGGTCTCCACCCAATTATTGCATGCCTCATCAGACAAAATGATGGAATTGCCCCCAAATGGCACTGTGTGGTTAATTCTGTGGACCCTTTAAGGGTCCATGCCTATTGAGTCAGCGCACAGTCCACTATGGACCATGTAGTTTGCTGGCATCATGGTGACATTGGCTTGAGGGAGCTGGACCATGGGCGGTTTGGGTTTTCTGGTTCGCACGGGCTGCATTATATTTTTTTTCTTTTTTTCAAAACTTCCCACCTTCATATCTTTTCTATTTTAGCTCCAATTTTCATCAAATTTGAATCATTTGAATTCATAAATCAAGCTCTTCATATTAGTGAGGCTCTTTTCTATAAAAAATTAATAAAAATATTAATTTTTAAAATAAATATAAATTAAAATATATTTTAATACTTTTTTTTAGTAAATTTATGATAGTTATCACACCTCCAACTTGAGTTTTACTCATCCTTGAGTAAAAAAAAAATAGAAGTATGTACTGATGCGATAAGATATGAAAGTTTTCTCAAGTCATCTTAAAGTAAATTGATACCTGATTAGAGATTTAAGAGATATGAGATTGGATTATTAATTCTATCCTAAATAGTGGTTAAGTGAAGAATATAAAATTTTAGAGCTTTTTTTTATCAACTCCTCATTTTTATTTTTTAAATCCTCTATCTTTAGTATGGACTAGAGTTTTTTTTTATTTATGTTACAGCGAGTGCAATGTTTTAACCTCTTAAGCTTTTTATTTGACCCTTGTAACAATCTTTGGACTAGTGACTTTCAAACTAGTTGACTTTAGGATATTAGGTGTAGAACATCCCTCGGACTTACTGACTCGAGTCAAATAAATTAAAGGTTAAAACTAATTATATAACAAGCTTCTTCATATTGTCCACTTTTTGATGCAAATAACATTACTTATTTAAGCAACGGGACCTGGTTACTCGATGGGAGACCAATGTTTAAACCTTATTCTTTATTTCTTTATTAATTTTATTTTATTTTACTTTTTTATTTATCATCTTTTATCATATTTTTTTTACTCATACCTATATAAAGTAGATTTTTTCTTGAATATAAGTTGAAAGAAGATTTTAGAATCACTTAAAAATTTATTTTATTCTAGACCTGATCATTTATTAAATTTTCTTAATAATTTGATCCTTAATATTTTAAAAATTTTTTAGATCATTAATCAATCATCGATTAAAATATCTAAAAAAATTTAAATCAGCATGAAATCAGATACATAAGACTAATTATTATCATACTTGAGAACTTAATTATTTTTATTTATCCTTTTCCATCAACTTTATTTCTATTATCCTCAATAGATGAAAAAAAATAGAGTGTGATAAATAATAAGAAAAGAGTTCACCTGATTTAATATGTTCTCGGCTCGGTTTGGAGTTTTTTTATTTTTCATCTAGCATGGGTCTATAATTCTCCCCCCAACTTAGTCTTGAAAAAAGGTAAACTAAAAATATAAAAAAATACAAAAGCAAAAGCTGGGTTGCCTTTCAGTAAGTGCTAACTTTAACATCTTCAGCTAGACTCTATGAAGGAGTTTTAGATATAGTCAATTTTAGTATATCCTTCAAGCTTTCAAAAAGATAGAACCAATCAGGAGGCCTTATCATCATGGCAGTAAAACATCCATAGAATGCTCTATGATGATTAGACTTAGCCCAAACTAACAAAGTGTAAGGAGCAAGCATGTTATACAAGAATTTAAAATTATCTTAGTTGTTATGATTAGAAAGAGATTGTGTTTATTGGACCAAAATCGAGGATGGTGGTTTAAAAATTTCTTCAACTATAATCTAATTTATCACACTTTCTATCTCGAGTATGATATATCTTTGCATCAACTCTTCTTGATCTAAATTATGGCACTTTATCCAAATTAATTTTAAATCTACCTCCATATATCATTTTAATATTATTGATAAATTTTGAAGACTATCCTCAAAAGTAGTGCAAAATATAAAAAATCTTTTTTAAAATTGTTATCCTTCATATTTGCAATATCCGATCCAACAACTTCTTTGCATGCTTTTAGAATACCTATAAGTTGGTCTTCCTAGTTAGATATCACTAGTGGGATGTCAGTGGATGCATTAGGGAGTGGTTTCAATTCTAGATCAATTGGTTGTTCTAACAAGAAAGCTATTAATGGGCTAGGTGGTGGCTTAAGTTTTTCAATCCATAGTGATGTGATTTTAGGATAGGGTATGTCTACTTGGTTATTAACTTTTGTATTGTACCTATCATCATCGAAATCGTCTACCTTATAATGAGCTAAATAGGAATTTAACAAATTTTGGGAAAGAATTATGGGTGAAGCTTTCTCTAGTGTGTTATTTATCTATGGTTCTTGGAAAGTCTCAATTAAATCCATCATTTTATCAACTAGTCCTTCCCTGTAAAAAGGATTGGATGATTGTAAGGCACTTGAAATAGGACCGTAGGTAAGTAGGGTGATAGAATTGGTTCATCCCACTGTTCTTGGTCTTTCCTATATTTTGCCTTAATTATATGGTCCAAGAAAGTCTTTTTAATTATGCAAGATTGATCTATGACCATATTATCTTTGGGAGTCTTAATTGATTGTTCAGGAAAAGTTATAGGGATATTAAAATTTTTAGCCAAGTATGTTCCCTCAGGGTCAATCTCGGGTTGACTAGACAACTCACTTTCACTAATAGCATTGGCTAACTGATCCAACTGTATTTCTAGGCAAGCAAAGGCTTGGAAGTTTGAATTCATAAGTTGGTTCATGGTCTACATAAGGCCTTTTTGTGACTTTATTATGACTTCTAAGCTTTTTCTAATGAATTAAACCTTTGGTCATCTGAATTGTTCAATAGTTGATTGGTAAGTTCTAACTCATCTATTGCTTGTTAAATCCTCTTTTCAAAAGTTGACTCATTGTTATTTGAAGAAGATTGATATTGTAGGTAGGGCATATCATAATGTCCATCTATAAATGTAGGTCTTTGTGGCACCAGGGTAACCACTAGTTGTGGTTGCCATGAAAAATTTGGTGGAGCCCCCCCAGCATAGATTGTAAATATCAAAGTATGGATTATTTTTTGATCCATAGACCATTTGAATTTGATCTTGATGAACTTACTTATACGTATACTCAGAAAATTGGAGTGGGCATTCACTCACAAAGTGAGTGGGGCTCGAACATATTGCATAAACTTATTATGCAGGAAGAAAACATGGATAGAAAGAGTTTCTAATGGATTCTAGATGATATACTCTACTAGATAGCTCAGCATAAAAATCCATCTTTAATTGTTATTTATTTTATTTTATTTTATTTTAAAGAATAGGAAAAAGACGAGAAGAGAGAATTCTAAAGATAAGAGCCTAAAGGATCCTAGGTCTAAAGATGATAGATGCGAAGAATTAGTTTAGTATTTGTTGTTAATTACAATCAAATTAAATAAGCATGGACTCTCTATCCTAGGATTAACCTAGATTTAGATAGCTCCTAACTATTTTAAGATCACCTTCGAGCACTCTAAGCTCAAAATTGACTAACTGACTCGATCAGATAAGTATAAGATATAAAAGGCTCCCTGCTTGTTACTTTTCTTAGATACCAACTAAGTTGGTCAGATCAGATAATGGAACTAATTGAAAACCATCTTCTTTAACTACTTATCTTAGACACCAAGCAATTAACCAACTTGAATTCGATCCAACTCTAGAGATTTCTTGTCCTATTAAGCTCAAATATCCTAAGGCTAACATCAAATTGATTTTGATGTAAAGGCTTACGTCAATGCAATAAGAAAGATGGTGGTTTGCGGGCTAAGAAAGGATGATCAAATTCCTATCTTATCTTATTTAATAGATTATACCTTTAAAGTATATTATGGATATGCAATGCAAATAAAGTAAGATATCCAAACATGTTAAATTTTTTAAAGATTTAATTAGCTTCTCTATATTAATTAAGTGTTATGAGGTATATTCATTTTCTTTTTATATATGGTTATGCAAAGCAAAAAATAAAAGATAGATTTTAATTAAGTTAATTAGATTAATTATGTTAAATTTTATCTAAACTAATTTAAAGAATCTAGTAAATTAGAGAGTGAATTATATTAGGATTAAAAAGCAACTAGCTGACTTATAAGTAAAGCAAAAAATTAAATCAACTTTTAAGACAATAATTTATTTTAAGTTATAAAAAGCAGTAAATCAATTATGCAAAATAAAATAACTATTTAACTATGTAATTAAGATAATCTAGCTAGAAGATAATTAATAAACCATATATGAAAAGCAATATAAGATAGCAATTTAAAGAAAATATAAATAAAAGATAATTAAGTAATTAAATTAAATTGACTGATAATAAAAGATAAATTACTGATCAGTAAAATAAAATATAAAAAATAAAAATAGAAAAGCAATAAATAATAGACTAAAAATACAAAGAACTAAAATAAATAAATAAGTAAAATATATAAGACAATAAAATAAAGTGGTACAATAAATAAGTAAAGCAAATAAGATAATAAAAAAAGTGTGCAATAAAATAAAGTAGTAAAATAAATAAGATAATAAAACATATAAAGTAGTAAATAAAAAATTAATTTAATTTTTTTAATTTAATTTCTTTTATTGAAGCAACCATGCTACAATCCCAAACAATGATGCCAAAAATTTGAAGCTTGTCATTATAGCATCAAATAAAAATTAAAATTAATCTTACTATTAATTAGAATAGTAGTGAGTCGGATATCAATTTTCTTAGAGATTGAAGGTTGAATTGCATTCAATTTAATAAAAAATAAAATCTTAAATTAATTTTTAAAAATAAAAATTTAAATAAATAATTTTAAAAAATAATTAATATTTTAGTAAATTAAAATAAAAAAGTAAATAATTAATTAATTATAATTTTAGAATTATTTAAAGATAGATGTAGAGAGTTGTCTAAGATTTCAGTTCCATCTTTCAATATTTAAGTCTATAATTGATTTATGTAATTTTTTTATTGTCAACATACAATTTTATGAGATATATATTTTTTTGATCGGATTTTAACATAATCTATTCTACTAAGCATGGACCATATCTAATACGATCATAACCCATCTCACAGACATAGATTATTTAGATCATATAATCAAAGAACATAAATATAAATTATATTAATTAATTCTTATAATTAATCCTAATCTAAGCATAGATTGTATCTATCAGTGATCATGATCTATCTTCTTAGTATAAAGTACAAGAAAAAAAATATTAAATCTTAAATAAGAAAGGCATGTAAAAGATAAAAAAATTTTATTATTCAATAGAAAGATAAATAAGGTTCAAATTACAGACTCTTATGCTAAATACTTTTCTTACTCCCCTAGACATGAGATCTCTAGCCGCTCATGGATTTGATCTTTCTAGCTTCCAGCATGTTTGAAATCCTTGGATGAAATAAATAGAAGAAAAAAAGAAAGAAGAAAGGAAAAAAAAAGAAGAAGAGAGAAGAAGAGAAGAGAAGGGGAGAAGAGAGAGAGCTTAGACAAGGCTTGGAGGGGCTAATCCCCCAAGGGGAGGTTTTGTCTAGCTTTCGACATAATAGGAGATTAAATAGAGAAAAAATAGGCCTTTCTGAGGTTTTCTTGGAGTCCAAATTTGAGTTTGGTTTGAATTCTTCTTATTAAAGTTTTTTAGCCATCAGATCTATGATCAAACAATTCAAAACCATCAAAATCTACTATTTTAAAATACCTGATCAAATCGGCACTGCATCTGACCCTTGGATCACTGTTGGCTTGATTCTCAATCATTGGATCATGTGTAGGAAGCTTGAAGATGTCCTGATCAAAGTCGGCGATGTTGTAAACCATTGGATCTCGTCTGAAGTGGCTATTAGCTGTTAGATGGCGCAACAGGACTTGGGAAAGTCTTGATCAACTGAAAATCCACCCCTGCTGTTTGATCTACACTGGTTGCGATGTCACCCATTGGATCATGCATTCACTATGCTGATGGACCGCTGGACCGGATGCTCTATGGTCTCCACCCAATCATTGCGTGCTGCATTAGATAAAATTATGGAATTGCCCCCAAACGCCACATGGTTAATTCTATGGACCCTTTAAGGGTCCACGCCTATGGAGTCAGCACGTGGTCCACCATAGACCATGAAGTTTGCTGGCATCATGATGATGTTGGCTAGAGGAAGTTGGGCCGTGGGTGGTTTGGGCTTTCTGGTTCACATGAGCCGCATCTAGTTGGACCGACCGACCGAGCAGGCCGATTATATATATAATTTTTTTCAAAACTTCTCATCTCCGTATCTTTTCTATTTTAGCTTCGATTTTCATCAAATTTGATTTGTTTGAAATCATAAATCGAGCTCTTTGCATTGGTGAGGCTCTTTCCTACAAAACATCAATAAAAGCATCAATTCTCAAAATAAATATGAATTATAATATATTTTAATACTTTTTTAGTAAATTTATGATAGTTATCTGGATCTCTTCCTTAAGATTACCATTAAGGAAAGCGGTCTTGATATCCATTTATCAAATTTTATAATCATAGTATGCTGCTATAGCAAGTAAAATCTGTACAGACTTTAGCATAGCTACTGGTGAAAAGATTTCATCATAATCAATTTCTTGTTTTTGTTTAAAATCTTTTGCCACCAACCAAGCCTTGTAGGTCTCAATTTGGCCATCAACTCTGATCTTCTTCTTGAAGACCCACCTGCACCCTATAGGGCTTACACCATCTGGTGCATCAACTAAAGTCCAAACTTGGTTAGAATACATAGTCCATTTTGGATTTCATTGCATCTAGCCACTTATCAGAGTCCTTTCTCATGATGACTTCTGAATAGATCAATGGATCATCATCTTGAATGATATTTGTCTCATTATCATTTTGTATGATGAAACTATATCTTAGAGATGCATAATGCACTCTTTCAGACCTCCAGGGAGAAGATGTATATTGTGAATGTATCTCATCATTGGGTACTTCAAGTTAAGGACTATTATTAGATAATTCTGAATTAGTTCGTAGGTCCTAAATTTTCTTAAGTTCAATATTCCTCCCACTACCTCCTTCTTGGATGAATTTCTTTTCCAAGAAAATGGCATACCTACTGACAAATTATCTTTTGTTCAGTAGGGTGGTAGCAATAATATCCTTTAGTTTTTTTAGGATATCCTACAAACAAATATCTATCTAACCTTGCACTTAGCTTATATCTAAAAATATTTTTGACATAAGCAGGACTACCCCATATATTAAAATGCTTAAGATTAGGCTTACTTCCATTCCTTATCTCATATGGAGTGCTAGGAACAGACTTTGAAGGGGTACTTTGTTAAGAATATAAATGAATATTTCTAGGGCATAACTTCAGAAGGATATTAGAAGATGAGCATGGCACATCCTGGACCGTACCATTTTTATAAGAGTACGATTCTTCCTTTCTGTTATACCATTTAATTATGGCACATAAGGAGTTATCCATTCAAAGAGAATTTTTTTTTCTTAAGATAATCAAGAAATTTATTGATAAGTATTCGCCACATTGATCAGATTAAAGAACTTTAATACTTCTTTTAGTTTAATTTTTGACTATCTTATAATATTCCTTAAACTTATCAAAAATCTTAGATTTATGTTTTATAAGATACACATATCCATATCTTAATAAGTCATCAGTAAATGTGATGAAATAGAAATATCCTCCTCTGGCTTGAGTTATCATTGGCCCACATACATCTAAATATACTAAGGCCAATAACTCATTTGCTCTTTCTCCATGTTCGAAAAATGAAGATTTGGTTATTTTTTCCATGAGGTAAGATTCACAAGTCCAATATAATTCATAATTATAGGGTTCAAAGAATTTCTCTTTGTATAACTTATTTATCCTTAACTCACTATATAACTGAGGCGGCAATGCAAAGAAATGACATATTAATGTCTTCTCTTTTTCTCTTTATATTTTTATCAATATAAAATATTTTAATTAAGTGACAAAATTAGAAGACCATTGTTAAAATGCCCATTACCAAAGAACTCATTAGAATGATAAATAAAGCAACCATTGCTCAAAAATTTTATTTGATAACCATCTTGTAATAAAAGAGATACGGATACAATATTTTTGATAATATTAGGCATATAATAACATTCTTCTAATTTCAGAGTTCTTCCAGTTAGTAGCTCTAGTAGGCAAGTTTCCACAACTTTAGTAGAGATGGTTTCTTCACTAGCACTGATAAGCTTAAGCTCATCTTTCTTTAGCCCTTTGATTCTCTGTAGCCCCTACAAAGAATTATAGATATGAGAAGCACATGCGATATCCAATATCCATAAATTATTGGCTGAAGTACTTAATGAAAATGCTGTATGTATCATATATATATTCTTTTGTGCTGCACTTTCTTTCATCTTTGCAAGATAATTCTTGCAATTCTTCTTCCAATGTCCCATCTTGCCGCAATAATAATAGGTCATGTCTGTTGGGATATTCTTTGCCTTCTTCTTGAAGGTGCTTTTTTTAAGGTTGAACTTATTTCTTTTTTTTTGAACCCTTCCTGTCAGTCTTTTTCTTATCCACTATCAAAAGTGGATCTTTCTCTCTCTTTTTATGATTTTCTACTACTTTTAATATATCTAGTAGCTAGTGAAAATTATATCCCAAAGCCAATTGTTAGCTTGTTGATGGTTGTATAATTTTATAATTATAATTAATTTATTATTAAATAAAATAAATTTTTTGATATTTTCATCATAAAGTCTACATCTTCTAATAAACTTCTTTATTGTGATGAAGTCCTTCAAACTATTTAGTTTCAATAAAGAGAGGATTTATTAATTAGTCCTTAAACTATTCACGATCAAATAATATATTGTTAATTAAGATGACAATGTTTATCAAATATAGGTCATTATATACTATATAGGTTGGTTGTCCTCTTAACCAAGAAGTATGGAGACACTGATATGGTATACAGGTGAGATGTAAGGATACATCATCATTGAATGTGACCAACTCCAAAGCATTCTACTATCAAAAATTGCTCTAATGAGATATAGGTATAAGTGTTCCTTAGACCTGAGATCACCACGATGACTTGCAAGCAACTCACTATGCTTTGATGCCAAACTAACTGAATTTCTAATTCAGTAACGAAAGATTTTTGGACATAGTCAAGTACTTGTGAAGTCGGTGAGTGATCAAGATAAAATTGACCACTCCAAGGGTTGGAGAAAATTCCTCACTGTATTTTAATTTAGCAAAACTTTAGCCAGATTAATCCATGATATGAATTTGGTATTTTGAAATATAATGTGGACAACAAAAATAGAGTTGATAGTTTAACTCTGAATCATCCTATGAGCATTTAGGTTAAGGAGATGAATTATACGAAAACTATATCCACATGGGTTCTAAGAATGTTACTCTACACATTTGATCTATCCAGTTATCGGGTACCATTGCTAGATGGTTACTCTGATTGATATAGAAAATTATTTTTATGCTACCGACTTAGGTTCGAACCTATGGGGTTACACACATAAGAGGTCTCGATTTAGTCAGATGGTTGATCAGTGATTTAGAATCATTTTAAGATCAAATAATCAATACAATTGATGTTTGACCTAGTGCAAGTATTACAGAAGGATTGATTAGCAATTAAATTGCTAATTGGCTTAATTTGATTAAGTTAGAGGATTAAGATTAAATCTAATTAAATATAATTTAATTAGATTTAATTTGAGCTTGATTAGATTAAATCCAATTGGTTTATTAGATAAGCCAATTGTAAGGAAGAACAAGTCCCTATTCAATTAGAACTTGTATGCACCCGATTTCTAACTTGATTAGAAATTAAACAAGATTTAAATTTGATTTAATCTAATTTAATTAGACTCTTAGTTGAAGAAAGATCATCTCTAATTGGGTTACATTAGTTTTGATTTAGTTGGATTCAAATAATAAGTTGGACCAAGTCAAAATTAGAAGTCTTAGTGTGACTAGGATTTCTCCATCTTGCACCACCTTGCTTTCCATGCTCCCCATTGCCAATTCCCTTGAAAATTTTTTGGAAAATTTTATTTCTAGAGAGTATTCATGTCCTTTTTATGTCTCCCACTATTTTAGAAGAAAATTAGTTGTGGAATAGGTCAAAACAAAACAAACATTTTGTTTGACCTAGGTCTCTATTGGATAGAGTTTGACACATCATCTTTCCTTATTTCTTTAAGGCACCAAACTATCTAATTTTCTACTAACTTTTTCATGAAAAATAGAAAATATATTTGCACATATTCCCTAGAGTCCCAAAATAAAATAAGGAGTGGATGCCTAAGAGTTGGGCACCTCAATCCTTGCTCAATTGGACCTGCCTTTCTAGGTATTTGACCTAGACAAGGACTCTATCATAACTCTCTATTTAAAAAGAGTTACGACATGACTTTTCTACTAATTTTAGACCTAAGAGAGAGGTTTGGGATGTTGTTATCTTGGGTGCAAAGAAGATTTGGGCATGGTGCTTTATTGAGACACAAACCATTATATCCTGGTAAGAGAAAAAGAAGGGAGAAGAAAGGATTCTTCTCCAGGATTTTTCTTGATTCTCTTCCTCCTCCATTTGTGAGATTTTTGAGAGTTGAATCCCTTCACAAATCTCTTTCTTATTCTTCTAAATATTGGAGGATCCAAGGATTGAAGAAGGAGGTTCTAGATCAGCCATCGAAGAAGGATCAGCACAGTACTAGCATGCTGTGCTAATTTCCTATCATCGAACTTCAGGTCTTAGATCGGGGCCTTGTGTGGACATCCTATAGAGGTCTAATATGTGTGTGGCTCAGAGTGACAATCTCAGTCTTGGATCGGTAAGTTGAAGAATCAAACTTGAAAAGGTAAAGGTGATACGATCTTATTTTTTCTATATAGATTTGATCTAGCATAGTTCTGATGTTGATGTGATCAACATCAAATTTTCTTGTCTCTTAATTTCAGATTTAATAGCATGCTTAAATGATGTGATAAGATCCTAGATATAGAACTTTTTCATGTATTATTAATGAATTAATATGATTAGTTCATCTCTTCTATTGCGTGTTTTTAAAAATTTCAAAATCTAATCATGAAATCCTAGATCTATTTCCTTTAATTAGTATTAGAGCATAGATTTCTTATCATATGATTTTTATGCATGTATGGATTATTTATTTAGATTAGATCTAATTTATAATCTCATATTTAAATCTAAAATAAAAAAAATAGATCGCATGAACTGATTTATAAGGTTGTCCTACTGTAAGATTTATTCCTTATAGTATAAAGGTTATCCTATTTCATGCAGATCAAAAGTTAATCATAAATTTATTAGATATGATCTAAATTAATTTATGATTTATTAGATTTAAAATTATTTAAATCTAAAAATATATATTTTAGATTGCACGGACTGATCTTATAAGGTTGTCCTACTATAAGGTTTACCACTTACAGTTAAAAGATTATCCTAGTACGTGTTGATCTAAAATCCTAATCATAAAATTTTAGATTAGATCTAAGAGATTTTATAATTTTATTGAAAGTATTTCTATCTAATTTTTATCATCATAAATATGTTAGATTTGATCTAAAGTAATTTATGATAGATTAGAATTGAAATTATTTCAATTTGAATTACATGAATATGTTTAGATTAGATTTAAAGTAAATTTATGTTAATATTATTTGCATATTGATTATGAATCAAACATGCAATTGGTTGGTAGAACCATATTGTAAAAATATTTTACAAATATGAAAATTATTTTCAAAATACCAAACCCCAACACTTATCCCAAAACTTAATTAAGAATTAAGAGTTGTTTGATTAGGATCTAGGATTATGAATTGAACATCCTAAGACACAAATCATAAAATTTTAGGTTAATGGGTTAGAAAAAATTAGGTCCATTAATTAGGTTAGACCTAAGGTTAGAATAAAGAATGGACTTAATTAGAGAATTGACTAAATCTAATCAATAGTTATCTTAGATTAAGTCAAGGATTCTCTGGATAAATTATAATAGTTATAGTTGGTCAAGTACATGTCTTTAATGAGAACCAAAATTGACTTGATTCTTGGCTATGCGGTCTAGCCCAAATTATTAGGTTAATCCAATCAAAACTAATTAACCAATTGGTGTCTAAGGTAAGTCTGGCAATCCAGATCGGTGGTTTTTAATTGATAGCCTGCTTACCTGGCCATTTCTAATAGTATCTAAGGAAAGCTTTGGTAGACCCTCCCACCAATCTCACTTACTTGGCCTTCATGGTAAAATTATATTTTCTTTAGATCACTTAACAATTCAAGCTAACCCATGTCAGCTAGGTAAATCAGTGTGACTAATTTAGGTGCTCATAGACCAGCCTATCAATGGTCTCCCTTAATCTGACTTAGTAAAGTTAGTGGGAGGATCATGATTAGCTCATTCCTCTGACTCTTTTCTCTAAATCAAATTAACAAAATTCTCTAAATTATTAGATTCCTAAAATAAAATAGTTATGGTGATAACTAGATCATAGCCTTTCATTAAGGTGGATGATAATGGATCCAGTAGTCTGGGTGGACATTGGAGGCACCTTATTCCTGGGGTTCATCAAGATATTAAAATTATCATTCATCATATAATGATTAGGTTGCACTCTCTGAACGGTGATTAGGTTAGCTAGAGCTTTCTTCTGACTTGGTTATCATTCATTTGATGCACCGAATTCAATCATGTTAATGGTTGGATCTAACCGAAACTTTCAATGGAGGCCCTAGTCTATTAAAAAATATCTAAAATAAAATCTAATATTAAAAATTATTTAAAAAAATAATTAGTTAAGAACTTATCCATAGATGCACATGGGTTAGCTAGAGCTTTCCTCAGACCCGTATGCAGTCTATGTGGATTATTGTACCCACTAAAAAATTAAGATAATTCCTCAAATTGGAGGTAGAGGCTACC
Organism: Cocos nucifera; assembly: GCA_006176705.1. Lineage (NCBI taxonomy): Eukaryota > Viridiplantae > Streptophyta > Magnoliopsida > Arecales > Arecaceae > Cocos > Cocos nucifera. The sequence continues at coordinate 210,668 of QRFJ01001263.1, forward strand.
AATTGGAATAAAATAGTGGAAGAACTTTTTGATTAAAGATAAAATCTTTAGGTTTAATAAATCATTTACTAATTAGGCTTTTGGTTCTTCTTTGTGTATTTAAGGCTAAATCCTAGTTGCTCCATTCACTATAAGTCATTGATATACTTATGGGAGCTAACTTTGATAATAAGTATCAAAAGTTGAACATTGTTCAATAGCATGAAGAGGTTCGTGCTGGGGCTTCTATGCCTAGTCTAAACAAAAGGTCCAAGACTAACCTAAATCAGGCAGAGTGCTTTTATTCTAAGAAGCAGGAGCACTAGAAGAGGAACTATCCTCAGTACCTTACTTTTTATGATCCTAATAGGCTAAATAAGAGAAAAGAGCAAAGAGTTGCTGATCGAGGATGTTATATGATAACACCTTATAATTTCTCTGTTTGTGATACTACTATTTGAATATTGGATACTGAAAGTCCAGTTTATATTTGTAATTCATTGCAAGAACTTTAAGTTAGTAGAAAATTTAAAAATAATGAGTGATTCTTGAATATTAAAGATGAAAGATCTATTCTAGTTCTAGTTATGAAAAGAGTTCAGCTTATTTTCAATGATAATGTCATTTCTTCAGTTGAATGTCATTATTGTCCTTCTTTTCTAATGAATATAATCTCTGTTGGCCTTTTCGCTAAAGATGATTATCATTTATCAATAAAAAAATTATTATAATATCATTATGAATGATGCTGCGATAATGCAAGGATAATAAACAAATAATATTTATATGTTATCACAACCTGTGAGTGTAATGTATACTTCTAAAAAATGCCCTAGATTAGATGATGTCTCTGTTATCTACCTATGCCACTGTAGGATGGGTCACATTAACAAGAATAGGATAAATAGGTTGACTCAAGAGAAAATCCTCGATGAATCACTTCTAACCTATGAGTCCTGTCTTCTTAGGAAAATGACAAAGTCATCTTTTACTAAAACAGATAAAAGAGCCACTGAGCTCTTAGGTCTAGCACATACTGATATATGTGGACTTATGAGTACAAGTGCTAGAGATGGATATTTCTACTTCATCACTTTCATAGATGACCTATCCTGATATGGATATGTCTATCTGATAAAACAAAAGTTGGATTCATTTGAAATATTCAAATAATTCTGAAATGAAGTAAAAAAAATAAACTGAAAAGGATATTAAAATTCTTTGATCAAATCAAGGAGGTGAATACCTATCTAGTGAGTTCTTGACATATCTAGAAGAGAATGAGATTCTCTCACAGTGGACTCTTCTAGGGATACAACAATATAATGGTGTATCGAAAAGAAGAAATCAAATCTTGTTGGACATGGTTCAATCCATGATGAGGTTTGCTAATTTGCTTATTTCATTTTGGAGTTATGCTCTTGAGACTGCTTGTTTTATATTGAATAATGTACCAAGTAAATCTATTGTAAAGACTCCATATGAGATATGGACTAGATGTAGGCCTACACTCTCTCATCTTTGGATTTGGAGTCGTCCAGCCTATGTCAAATGTTTGCATATAAATAAACTTGGACCCCGATATGATAAGTGTGTATTTATAGAATACCCCAAGAAACTTAGAGGTTATTATTTCTACCATGCTGAAGAATAAAAGGTGTTCGTCAGCAATAGAAGAATTTTTTTAGAAAAGAAGTTTCTTGGTGAAGAAACTATTGTCTCTAAAGTTAAACTTGAAAAACTTCAACAGATAGAAAAGCCGACACCAGTAGTCAAACTTGAACCAGATTTGATTAGATCAAATTTAGAGCCTAATGTACCTACACCATTAAGACGATCCAATAGAGTACCACGTTAGCTAGATAAATACTATGGTTTCTTAGTCCAGAATGATGATCCTATTGAACTTGATGAGAATGATGAGGATCCAATCACCTATATGGATACAATGTAGAGATTTAATTTTGAGAAATAGCTTGAGGCCATGAAATCCAAGATGGAGTCCATGAAGGTCAATGATGTGTGGACATTGGTTAACCCATCCTAAGGGGTTAAACCTATTGGATGTAAGTGGATCTTCAAAAGAAAAAGGGGTGCAGATGGAAAGGTGGAGACCTATAAAACCCGTCTGGTTGTCAAGGGATATTGTCAATGTTATGGTATTGACTATAACGAGATGTTCTCTCCTGTAGCAATGCTTAAATTCATTTGGATAATACTTACGATAGCTATCCATCTGGACTATGAGATCTGACAGATGGATGTAAAGACAACTTTTCTGAATAGAGAGCTGATCGAAGAGGTATATATGATACAACTTGAGGGATTCACATCCACAAATGAGTCCAAGATGTGTAAGCTTTAGAGATCCATTTATGGATTGAAGTAAGCATCTCGGAGTTGGAACATGCATTTTGATAAGGTGATCAAAATGTATGGCTTCATTAAGAATGGAGAAGAGTCCTGCATTTACAGGTAGACAAATGGTCTAACAGTGGTATTTCTATCTTCTACATGGATGACATTTTCTTAATTGAGAATGACATCCCCACACTGCAAGAAATAAAAATTTGATTATTATTTCAGTTCTCCATGAAGGACTTAGGTGAAGCATTCTACATTCTAGGAATGAAGATCTATAGGGATAGATCTAAGAGGATGCTTGGGTTATCCCAATCCACGTATGTAGAAACTATGCTGAAAAGACTCAGCATGGAGAATTTCAAGAATGGCTATCTTTTGATAGGCTATGAAATTTCTTTCTCTAAAAAGAATTATTTGATAAATCCTAAAGAAAAAGAGCATATGAGTAGAGTCCCATATGCTTTGGTAATAGAATCTATCATGTACGTCATGACATGTATGAGACCAGATGTGGCATACTTAATAGGAGTAGTAAATAGATATCAATCTGATCTAGGAGAGAACCACTGGAAGGTGGTGAAAGCCATCCTTAAGTATTTAAGAAATACTAAGGACCAGTGGCTAGTTTATGGTGAGTTAGATCTAAAACTTGAGGAATTTATAGACTCCAACTTTCAATTTAATCATGATGATAGTAGAAGCATGTTGGGATACGTCTTTACCCTAAATGATGGAGCCATCTACTGGAAGAGTTCCAAGTATCATACTATGGTAGACTCTATTTGCGAGATGGAGTACATCATAGCATCAGATGTCACAAAAAAAGCTATGTGACTAAGAAAATTCATCATCGAGCTTAGAGTAGCATCCTTCCTTGATGGTTTGGTCCAGTTCTATTATGACAGCACTGATGCCATTGCTCAGACAAAGAAATCGAAGGCACACCAGCAGATGAAGCACATATTATGCTGCTACCACCTGATCCAAAAGATTGTAGATTGAGGTTACGTTGATCTTCAGAAAATCAATGGAAAGGAGAACCTGGCCGACCCCTTCACTAAAGCCTTGGCAGTAAAGAAGTTTGACAACCATAAGTCGAAGATGGGTATTAGATACTGTACTGAATGGCTTTAGGATAAGTGAGAGTTGTTTAAAATTATATTCCAAAGTCAATCATCAGTTTGTTAATGATTGTGCAATTTTGTAATTGTAATTGATTCATTATTGAATAAAATAATTTTTTTGGTATTTTCATCACAAGGTCTACATCTTCCAATGAACTTCTTTGTTGTGATGAAGTCCTTAGGACTATTTAGTTTCGAAAAAGAGAGGATTTATTGATTAGTCCTTAAACCATTTATGACCAAATGATACGTTATTAATTAGAATGACAATATTTATCAAGTATAAGTCATTGTATGCTATATAGGTTGGTTGTCATCTTAACCAAGGACTGTGAAGATGAAGGAAAAACTAGATTTTTCTTACCATAGGATCGATCAGATCAGATCAGATTTGTAGTGGAATATTTTAAAATTTTTTTATGATCCAATCAAATTTGAGAGTTCTTAGATTTAATTAGATTAATCTAAAAATAGAAGCAAAAATAAAAATAAAAATAGTGATAATAATTATCACTTGATCAGATAAACCATTTAGCCATTATGATGATCTGATGACTGATCTGAGATTTTGATTGAGCCGCACATGCATCCAGCCTCTATCGATATTCACTCAGGTTAGATCTAGAAGTCTTCTCCTTTTGGATCTGATCTCTAAACATCAGATCTAGAAACAACTTGATGCACCTTTGATCTAATCTATGGTAATAGCACGTCCATCTTTCGATAAGGATTTTCTAGTCTCGATCTTCGTAGCAGCAGTCATCAACACTTGATGGCTGAATCATCCAACTCCTTGGGTGTGGAGAATAGGGAGAGGATCAGAAAGAGGGTGTGGGAGATGGGGAAGAGACGGCATCTGGGCATGGGGTAACATTAATACCAAACTCTTTGGTGCAGGGTCTATTTACAAACCAAACCCTAAAGTCCCCTTGCATATGACTTTAAATAGTTCAAAGCCAACATGCAGAAGGACTCTCCTTAATTTTTCATGCCACATATTTGAAATATTTCTCATTTTGTTATACAAAATGAGTGGATTTGATGCCAAAGAATTTTAGATAAAATAATGTAGGTGCAGATAATATCTCTCCTAGAGTTTGAATGGTATCAAACTTTGACCTGCTCAAACTTCATTTAAATGGATAATTACCCATGCCTATTCACATGCCCCTTCCTTGTACAAGCCTCTGGGGCTCTCTCTCCTCACGTAACATCCTAGGGGCGCACGCCACTTCTTTCTTTCCTGCAAAGATGGATCAACATTTGACCCTTGTCTGTTCCCATCTTATGGGATTTAAGACAAGTCCTTTTCAAATCCCATCTAATAGAATTAGGACAAGTCCTAATCATGTTAGGACAAGTCTTGATTAGGCCAGGGCTAGATCCAGTCAGATCAAGATAAATCCATATCAGGATCTGGGAGAGCCTTATCTAAATTTCATCTAATAATTTTAGGACAAACCCTGATTTGGTTAAGACAACACTTGTCCTATTCCCATCTTATGGGATTTAGAAGAAACCTTGATCAGGATGGGACAAGGTCCAGTCAAATCAAGACAAATCCCTATAGAGTTTTTGAGAGAGGCTCATCCAAATTTCATCTCATGATTTTAGGACAAGTCCTAATCTCATCAGGACAAGTCTTGTTTTGACCAGGACAAGCCTATTCTGACTAGGACAAGCTCCAGTCAAACTAGGACAAGCTCATATAAGGCTCTCGAATGAGCTAAATCCAATTTTGCTTAGGCGAGATGAATCAAAAAGAGTATAGAAGAAGAATGTCAGGCTCAATCGCGTGCTAGCAAGATTTTCTTAAATCTAATTGGATCTAATCCAAATCAATCAAATTTGGTTAGTCCAATTGATGACATCTAGACCTAATCCCTTGTTTGTATAACTCAGTTAGGTTTAGTTCTGTATGGTAATGGGACATGTCATAATGTCTATCATCGACATCATCAAAATATCTTTCAATGGATCAGAACTCTTTCGATTCATCCAATTAGAATCATCGATTATCAAGATAATTCTAATTGATCCTAAAATCCACTAGTGACACCTAATAGTATATGGTGGCAATCCATCAGAACCGAATACAAATCTCTCATTGTAGCTACCTGTGTAATTGGGTTCTTCTATCATGAGCTCCAATAGGATCAAGGTCAAGATGAACTCGTCAGACCTAACACCCATTATATGAATAAATTATTTGATTCGAGTCCAATGTGAAACCCTAATAGAAACTCTTTTATATTATTTCACACTACCATGGCCATGAATTTTAGGACTTGATCTCATGATCATCATAGGACCACTCCTTCTCTACTGAGGTTGATAGATCACTTTTTGGTGCGATCTCGTTCCTACAATGAACATGCTATAGCCAATATACACCTCAAGATTCTGAATGGCTAGAAAATTAAGTTATGGTATAGTCAAACTATAACACCCTTAAGGTGAACTATTGATGCACCTTAGGTCAAAGAACCAGACACATGCTACAGCATCGAGCTAGTCATTAACGAGAAGGTAGACTCTCTTATGACTACTCGAGGTGGTCATGCTCAGTGCCCTCATTCTCAATGGGTACCTGTACTCTCGCTCTGTTGTCTGCATACCATAAACTCAAGACTCATCTATCCTAGATTAGTGAACGTACACCGATCTTCCAGATCGATCATCATCCTCATGATGATCCTATGATCAGAAGTAGTTTATGAGTTAATTATGATAACACATGCCTTAAATTCTTTACTCTTGAGAATATATATTATCGTGCCCGTTAACTCAAAAAATATATCACAAATATTTGAATACACAATGTGATAAAATAATTATTCTATTTATTAATTTTAAGTCAAAATTATGAAAATGCTTCTAGAAAGTATTTTACAAGTGTCGACCAATCTGGCTTCTAAGGCACATATTTAGCAAATTTTCACTTAACCTAAAGCTAATTGGCTATAAATCTAAGTTACATCTTCTCAAGATGGGCTTTGATCTTCTACTGGCTTAAAGGCTTCATGAGTGGGTCAACCACTTTGTCTACGATGTCGACTCTCTTAACCTAGATGTATCCTTTTCGATGTAATCGTGGATATAGTGAAAACTGCTATCACTGTCTACTTGAAACTCTTTCAGCTTACACCACCACCATTTCACACAAACAGACTCTGAAATGTTGACTTTTGATCATCCATATCAAACATAAAATTTGAGTCTGTAAACCCCTAGACATAGAGTTCTTCATGCTGAACCTCTTTAGCACCTCCTCTATGTCCCTATTCTATGAGAGACCCAACATCCTCATTGCTCATCCTCATTGGTCTATCTCTATGGACCTTAATTTTCAAAATGAGGGATGCTTCTTATAGGTCTTTAATAGAAAACTCCTTAGATAACCATACTTAGACTTATGTCAACATGGGAAAATCATTCTTAATCAGGAGGATGCCATCTACGTACAGTATGAGAAAGACAATAGCACTTCTATTGACCAATTTGAACACACAGGACTCTTCATTATTGATGAAATCAAATGATTTAATTACATCATTAAAACAACCATTCCAACTTTGAGATGCCTCCTTTAGTTTATAAATGGATCTTTGCAGCTTGCAGACCTTGTGATCATCATCACTGGATGTGAAATCAAGTGGTTGTTCCATATAGATATCTTTCTCAAGATATCTATTTAAGAATATCATTTTTACATCCATCTGCCAAATTTCATAATCGAAATAGGTTGCAATAGTATTGGTGCAGAATCTGGTCGACGTCGAAACTGACTGGAGCTAGAAAAGTTGAGGTCGCTGTTGGGACTTGCAAAAAAAGTCCAAACTAGAGGAGGGGTGGCTCCGGTAAGATCTTTTGACAGTTAAGTCAGCTCTTCTGACCAACAAAAATGGAATGCTCAGTAGAGAAAGTAGCAGAATTTTGAGAAAGAGAATGAAAGCTTGGAGAAAATATATCTGGAGGGTCCCTTTTATAGATGGAGCCTACAACAAACTGATACTGATAGTTGCAACTACCTGGTAGTGGGCTGTTCGAGACCATGTGAAGTTTGTTATGGAGAGTAGTATCCATTGTCGCGATACATCTATTATCATGACATGCAGGCGGTTGAGATTTAATTGTTGAAGTTTGGAGAAGGTAGGCACTGGCGGTAAAGAGCTTCAAGTTTAATCAATTTCAAAAGAGTTCGAACTCCTTCAGGGTCATCTGTGTGTAAGTGGTTTCATGCTATGCAGATTGTTGGATCCACGTAGGCGTGGAGGCCCTTCCAAGCGACTGCATGGAGTTTGGTCGGAAGGGGTTCGAAAGTCCACTGAAGAAATCTTGAAGGAAGTCTACTGGAGGAACCTAAAAGTTTGCTGGAAGGATCTGCATGTAGATTTGCTAGAGGAAAAATCTAAAGAAAAATTCATCTAATGGAGGAATTCGACTGAAGGAGAAGTTTGGAAAGAGTTCGACTAATATAAAAGTCCAAAAGGAGATCGATTGATGGAGAAGTTTAGAAGAAGTCTGACTATAGAGAAGTCTGAAAGAAGTTTGGCTGATATAGAAGTCCGAAAAGAGATCGACTGATGAAGAAGTTTGGCTGATATAGAAGTCTAAAAGAAGATCGACTGATGGAGAAGTTCGAAAGGAGAAATTCATGATTGAAGCTCTTCTATGATTACAAGTTACATTTGGCTGAGCATCAGATCAAACTTCGGCAGGAGCGAGGTTTACCCCTAACTATAGTCCCTACTTTTGAGTTCGAAATTCGAAGGAAGGAAGTAAAAAGATGACTGCCGAAGTTCTTTCCTAAATTTTCGTGCTCATCAAGATGAGACACTTTGGCATTTACCACATTGGCGTCGAAGCTTTTTAAATTTGAAATGAGTTTGAGAAGACAATCCTTTGTATTTTCCATCAAAACTCTACCCCAGGTACGGCACCATAAGGACTCCATCTGTCATCACTTCTCTATCACGATGAGTAGGACATGCAGTGCATGTTGATCGATCAAAGTCGATCTGCAATCATAACTGCCTTAGATTGCCTCTAGCTATTTAAGGCTTTCCCCTCTCATCCGAAAGCCATTCTTGCCCGAGTCTTCTCCTTCCTCCGGTCCTCATTCTTCTTCCTCCCAAGGATCTTAGCTTCCTTCCTCATCTTCTTGGGTTCTAGACGTTCTTTCAATTGGCTCTCGTCGCACCAAATGTCTTTTCGTCCTTTCTAAATAGCTTAGGTCAGTTTTCTAATCCTTCTTTTTGGGTATTTGTGCTTTTTTTTAGGTTCTTGCTCCTCCAATTTCTCTATGGCAATATTTGCCCTATATTTTTTCTTAGTTTTTGAGGGTTTTCTTGAAATTTTATTTCGATATGAATGTCTTCCAAAATCTCCCACTCCATCAATTCTTGGGGCTTGCCTGGACCGACCTTCCCAGACCCTGCACCCCTAATCGAGGTCAAACCTAGGAACATGCCTCACTCATCCTTTGTTTCAGACACCATCCCATCCATTCTTACTCTGAATGATCTTTCTCTGATTAGGATTTAGTATGATATCCTCCAGGAGTACAACCTCGAACTCCCCACATCGAGTGATCGAGCAAGTTTCCCTCCAGTCGGTCGATTTTGCTTATATTTGAAAGCTTTATGTGCCAGACTTCGACTTTCACTCCCCCTTTTCATGGTTGCTTTTTTTTGCTTCCTAAACATCTTCCTTACTTCCGTAGCACCAAATTTCTTTAGGTTTGTGATAGGATTGCTTTTCCTTTGCCGTCTAGCTAAGGTCCATCCGACTGTTTCACTCTTTTGGAGCTTTTATACCTTCAAACGCCATCCTTCCATGAAGGACTGGTGGTACTTCTCCTCTTTGTTCAGTGAGAAGGGGTTACTGAAAGGTGCCCCTTCTTTAATTCATAATTGAAAAGAAAAATAATACTTTTTTATGCACTATCCAACCTTGCTATTAGATCTTCTTCCTTGGGGTCACATTAGGAAGTCGGTTCACCGAGCTCCTAGCTTAGATAGAGCCAACCTCGATTCCTCCAATAAACTTAAAGCATACTGAGCTCCTCTTCTTCCCATCCTTTTGAAAGAATAGATCTTGTTCAACTTGAGTTTGAGTCCCCTCGATCCTACTGGTATACTTTTTTACTTTTTGAATTCTTCATGCGGTTTCACCTATGTGTTGTCACTGATCGTGATTCCTTTTCTATTGTAGAAATGGATACTAAAGCTATCAAAATGCTCACCAAGGGGCTTTACATCCATAAGAGGTAAGAAAAAGCATCAGGCAGTAGCTCGAAGAGGGCGAATGTTGGCGCTTTGAGCTCCACGACCCCTACCACCATTGTTGCTGCTTCTGAGATTGCCACCAATGCTGAGGTTGCCCTAACTACTGAGGTCGGCACCATTGGTGCGGGTTTCATGCCTCCTGTGCCCTCAGACCCTTCTAGCGGAGATCAAGCTCCGAAGCTTCCTACTGAGGGAGAGATGGGAGAAGGAAAGAAGAAAAAGAAAGTGGTCGTAAAGATGCTCTGCAAGGCTCATCCTGGCGAGCCAAAAATTAACCACGGTGAATTAGGAGAAGACCCCTTTGATGACCTAGAGATCATCTAGGATTTAATCGATAAGTTCGTCTTGTTGGAGGTGGTGGACCGCATGGCCGACCTTGACCCCCGGCAGCTCATTTGGGATTCTCTCAGAACCATCCTTAAGGTAATTGCTCTGTTGCTCGACTTTTTCTCTTCTCTTCTTCTATTTTTTTCTTTTTTTTTTTAACATCAATTATTTATTGCAGTCGGATCATCAAATGCTCACCTACATCAAGAGGGCACACCATCAGGAGATGAAAGCATAGAAGGTCCAGGAGGACCTTCGAGCTGAGATCCGTCATCTTTAGGAAAAGGCTGTCGAGGCTAAATGCCTCACAAAGGAGAAGACGATGAAAATTGAGAGTCTCCAGGGCATACTTTGAAAAGAGGAGTTCATCTCAGTCGGACTCAAGGCCGCACTAGCCCTAGAGGAAGAAGGAAGCCAAGAATAAGGTCACCAAACTGGAAGCTTGAATGGCGAAGTCAATCCCAGAGGCGATGACCCATGCCATGGAAGAGTTCAAGTCCTCTTCCAAAATGAGGAACTTGAATGTTGAATTTGGCTAGCAAGCATTCATTAAGAGTTTTGAGCTCTGCGAAGGCAGGGTGTTCTAGAGGTTTCCCAAGCTCAACCTCGGATTTCTAGAAGAGGAGTATGACGTGGAAGCTGGACCTTCTGATGCTGCAGTTAATCTCTTCTCCATCGAGCCTACTTCTGGTCCGTCCAATCCTACCACGGAGGCACCTGAGCCAGTTCAAAAACCCGAGGTAGCCAGGAGCACTCCGACTTCGTCTGCCACCATCCCCCCCGAGGTTGAAATCCTCGAGTAGTTGTACATGTTTCTCTCCTTTTTTTTATTTTATACTCAAAATTTTTAATTAAATGAAAGTGAATTTTCTTTTTGTCTATATCTTTGAGCATTTTTCATACTTTGAATGCAGTCTCCCATCAACACTGATCCACTGCCTCAGGGGGTTCTCCTGAAATCTTTTATAAAAAGCCTGAGGAAGGAAGTCCATCATCTAAAGATGAAACTGAAGAAGATGTAGGAGGACCTTCAAGATTCGTGGAAGAATACTTTAAAGGTGACCAAAGAGATCACTCACCTCCAAAACTTGCATATAAAGGACTCTATGAGTTTTAGCATTAGGAAGGGAAGCTTCGAGAGGAAGTTGGCCGAACTCTAGAAGAATGTAAGCGACAAATCCTGGGCATTGATGGCAAAAATCAGTTTCCTCGAGACTCAACTCAAGGCTGCGAAGGAGAAGATTCAACTTCTGGAGGAGAGCTCACCATGGTCCTCCGATAAGGCATGATTTAAGTGGGACTGATCAATGAGGTTTTCCATACTTCGAAAGCAGCTGCATGATGCTGAGCTCATATATGAGACTTACCAATTGGGCTGGAGTGATAGGATATCCAGGCTAGAACAAAAGCTTCATGCCTTCAATAATGAAGTAGCCTAGCTCCAGCAGCAACTTGATGATGGCTTTTGGGCTAGTACAAGCAGGGAGGCCGAGGAGGTTGCCTCCTTGAAGAGGACCATTGGTGAACTCTGGGAGTCGATCGGTGCGGAAAAGACTGAGGTGCAACGACTGAAGCTTGAGCTAACTTGTGAGCATCAAGCTACCAAGGATGCAGAGGCTGAGTCTGAGGTCCTGAGGAGGAGGTTACGAGAGTTAGAGGAGAACTACCGCTAAGCCGACAGGATGTTCCACGATAACATGATGAGGCGGAGGGAGATCGAGGTTGATCATCTAAAGAAATCTTTGGTAATGAACACCAGCCCGAAGTCTGAGGAGTCCGGCCCTCCTTAGGATTTTGGCGGCCTTTCTCTTTCTCTCTTTTGTAATCGATCTTGTTGACTTGTGTTTTGCATGTAATGAATTTATTTTTATAATGAAATGATATCTTTTTTGTTATTTTTGTTTCGCATGGATTCGAAGCTTTCTCGTGGCTTTACATTCTTCACTTTGTTTTTCTTTGCATTGTCTTCTAGTGAGATGCTTGTTGTGGATGCCGAGCTAGGATTTCTTCCACAAATGAAGATAGGATTCTATTTTTCATATTTGATGTAGTCAGGTTGTTATAGAAAGAACACGTGTAAGGGTTGTCGGCAAGGCTTCTTTTCTCTCATTTTTGGTCAAGGAGGTCCTGGCTTTTGCTCACGTCAGGATAAGGTTTTCTTTCTATTTTTAACGTGGCTTGTGGTGGCACATTAAGGCTATTGGAAGGTGCCTATCCCCGCATCCCGGCTTAAGCAATCGAGGTCTTCGCTTTAGCTTAATGTTAGGATGAGGTTCTCCTCCTATTCCTAACAGGACTATAGGGACACAAAAGGGCTGTTGAAGGAGCCTCTCCCCACATCCCAACTTAAGTAACCGAGATCTTCGCTTAGCTCAATGTTAGGGATGAGGTTCTATTTCTATTCCTAATAGGGCTATAGGGGCAAAAGGATCATGAAGGAGCCTCTCCCCTGCATCCCGGCTTAAGTAATCGAGGTCTTCGCTTTAGCTCAATGTTAGGATGAGGTTCTCCTCCTATTTCTAATAGGGCTATAGGGGCACAAAAGGGTCATTGAAGGAACCTCTCCCCACATCCCAGCTTAAGCAATTGAGGTCTTTGTTTCAACTTAATGTTAGGACGAGGATCTCCTCGTATTCCTAATAGGGCTATAGGAGCACAAAAGGACTGTTTAAGGGGCCTCTCCTTGCATCCCAACCTAAGCAACCAAGGTCTTCGTTTTAGCTCAATGTTAGGATTAGGTTCTCCTCCTATTCCTAATAGGGTTAACTTTGTCTAATGACAAAGTTCAGAAGGCTATTTCCTATCATCATAGTTTTATTCCAAGATTGAAGGTATTAAAATAAGGAGATTTTATTGAAATGGAATATTGATAGTACATACGTAGGTTCTCCGAGCTCTATGGACATGGGAGATCGATGCCTCCGAGTTCCTTTAAGTAGTAAGTTCCAGGCTGGATGACCTCTTTGACTTCGTAAGGATCTTCCCAATTTGGGGTGAGCTTTCATTGATTTTGAGGTTATGAAACGACTGCTCATCGAAGTACCAAGTCCCCCACTTTGAATGTTTTGCCCTTGACTTTATAGTTGTAGTAACGAGTTACTTTTTGCTTATAAGCTGCCATCCAAACTTGAGCTTTTTCTCATTTTTCTTTCAATACGTCGAGGTTAGCCCTGAGGTCCTGGGAGTTGTGCTGCTCATTGAATGCCATGATTCATGCTGATAGAAGTTTGAGTTCTAATGGGATGACCGCTTCTATTCCAAAAGCTAAGGCAAATGGGGTCTCCCTAGTTGGCAATCTTTGGGTAGTTCGGTATGCCCAAAGCACGTGATAGAGTTCATCCACCCAGGTCCCATTTGCTCTTTCAAGTCTTGCTTTGATACCTTGCAGTAGGATTTTGTTTGTTACTTCGGCTTTGCCATTTATTTGTGGATGGACAACTGACGTGAAGTTGTGGAAGATGTTCAAACCTTCATAGAACTCAGCAAACTTATTCCCAGCAAATTATTGTCCATTGTCTATTATGAGGATTCGAGGCAAGCCAAATCTGCAAACAATCAATTTTCAAATGAAGTTCTATACCTTTGCTTCAATTATTCTTTTTAGAGGTTCCGCCTCAACCCACTTTCTAAAATAGTCTATCACCACCAAGAGGAACTTTCGCTATTCGGATGCCATTGGAAAAGGTCCGAGTATATCCATTCCCCATTGTGCAAATAGCCATGGGACTCTCAGGGGTGTAAGTTCGAAAGCCGGTTGCCTTTGAATGTTTGCATTTCTCTAGCAGCAGTCATATTTCTTGACTTATAGAATCATGGTACAAGGTTGGCCAATAGTAACCCTATTGAAGTAGTCTGTGTGATAAGGATCTGGCCTCCACATGACTTTCATAGATTCCTTCATGCACTTTTCATAAGGCAAAGTCGACTTCTGAAGGCCTGAGACATCTCAAGAGTAGTAAGAAATATGATCTTTTATATAGCTTGCCCTCATACAAAACATACTGGGAGGCTTGATTTCTAAGTTTTCGAGCTTCTTTTGGATCGTAAGGAAGAGCTCCATCCTTGAGGTAAGCAACTAGCAGGTCGATCCAGCTCGGCTCATGCTCGACTTACATAACGGGTTGTGACTCTTTCGAACTTGGGCATTTCAAAATCTCAAAAAATACTTTCCCGGGCAACTCAACCGGGGATAAAGTGGCCAAATTAGAGAGAAGGTCGGCTCTGGTATTTTTTATCCTCACAATTTGTTGAATGTTAAAACTGTTGAAGGTCGGAGTCAAGCTCTTCACTTTCTCAAGATATTTTATCATGCTTTTCTCTCAAGCTTCATAACCACCGCTAACCTGTTCGACCACCAGTTGAGAATCACTATAAACTTGGAGCCATTCTGCTCCTAACTCTTTAGCTATCTTTAACCCTATGATCAAAGCTTCATATTTGACCCCATTATTAGTCACAGAAAATTTAAAGTGCAATGCATATTTGACGACGACTCCCTCTGGGTTAACTAAGATTAGTCCTACGCCCACACCAGAAGCATTGGATGAGCCATCCATATATAGGACCCAAAAACCTTCAGGAAGGTCGGCTCTCTCTTCAGGGGAGCCCGGCCATAACCATGGAGTACTGGTTTCCTTCTGTTCAAGCTCGGCTTCATTTGGAATGGTGCATTTCACTATAAAATCTACTAATATCTGAGCTTTGACTAATGGCCGAGGCTAGATGTTGATATCAAATTTTGTAAGTTCGATTGCTCACTTTGTGATTCTTTCGAAGGCATCCATTTGATGATGGACTACTTTAATTGGTTGATCAGTGAGAAGAGTTATGGTGTGCCCCTGAAAATAAGATCGGAGCCTTCGGATTACAATCAGTAGAGCATAAGTTAGTTTTTCTAACTTAGTATACCTGATCTCAACATCCCTCAAGACTCGGCTTATGTAGTAGATCGATTGCTATATTTTTGCCTCTTCTTTGACTAGGACTGCCGCAAGGGCTGCTGGAAAGACTGCTAGGTACAAAAATAATTTCTCTTTGAGTTTGGGCTTTGCTAATAGGTAAGGTGAATAAAGGTAGTCCTTGAGTTCTTTAAAGGCTTCTTAACATTCGATGGTCTAGCAAAAGTTCTTTGGTTGTTTGAGGGCCTAGAAAAAGGGCATGCACCACTCAACCGACTTTAAGATAAAGCAATTCAAAGATGCCACTTTTTTGGTTAGGCACTGAACTTCTTTGATTGATTTTGGAGCAGTCATTTTTTGAATGGCTCGAATCTTTCCCAAATTTGCTTCAATTTCGTGCCTCGACACCACGAATCCCAAGAACTTTGTCAAAGTTATGCCGAAGGCGCACTTGGTTGGGTTCAGCTTCATCTTATACCTCCTAAGGGCATTGAAGGTCTCTTTAAGGTTGGCAATATGATTTATCGAAGCTCAACTCTTGACAAGCATGTCATCTACATATACCTCGATGTTGCAGCCGATCTACTTCTTGAAGATTTTATTGACCAGGCATGGTATGTTGCTCCTATAGCCACAACCAAAGTTATTATACCTTCAACTGGAACTACGTCGCTTGTGAAGCCTACCAATCGAGAGTTCATCGATTGAAGCCGACTATTAGGTATAGAAATTTTGGAGAAAGCATCATAAAATAAAACATCGATCGAACTTTCATTATCAACAAGGATGCAGCATACATCATAGTCAGCAATGTTTAGAGAGATTACCACCGCATCGTTATATAGAAACTGAACTCCTTGAGAATCTGCTTTAGTAAAAGTTATTGGTTCTTTAGTTCTCTGCTTCTTCACTTTCCCTATCGATCTGCCAGCCTCTTCCTACTGAAGTCTCCCAAAAATGGTGTTGATGATGCCGATGGATGGCCGATCTTCTTACTGCTCCTCTCCTTGATGGTTCAGGTTAGGGCAGCACCCTTGGCTGATCTTCCCTTACTTCAGACCGACGTTGCAGGAATCGACCAAGCTGGCCTTGCTTGATGAGCTCCTCGATTCCATCTTGGAGTTGGGTGCATTCCTTAGTATCGTGACCTTGGTCATGATGGTAGAGACAGTATTTGTTAGGATTGTGCTTGCCAAGATAAGTATGCATCCTCTCTGATCTTGGTAGTTGCTTCTTGATCTCCATCAGTACTTGAGTCTTCGGAGCATAGAGGAAGGCATAGTTGTAGAATCTTCTAGGAGGGGAACCTCTTCATGCCCTTCTATCAGCGCTTCTTTGATGACGAGCTCGAGGAGGAGTTCAGGCTCGCTTGTGCTCGAGGGAAATATGGGAGCATGGCTGAACTTTATTCGGCTTTTCTTCAATTATGGGCCTACTGGATTTGCTCGCTTGCCGCTCTCTTGTGGCTTTCTCATCCTTCAACTTGAAGGCTTCTTCAGCTTGGGCATATCCTTCAACTCGAGCTAGTAGATTGACAAAATTCTTAAGATACTTCTTCTCTAGGAAGAACAATAGATCATTCTTTTGAATGCCATTCTTTAGCACGGCCATGGCAACAGATTGGTCTAGATTTTAGACCTCAAGGGTAGTGGCATTGAAGCAGTTGACATAAGCCTGGATGGATTCTCCCTCTTTCTGCTTGATATGGATGAGGAAATCTGAGCCTCATCGGGGACATCGACTGTTGATGAAGTGAGCCATAAATTGAAGGCTCATCTGAATGAAAGAGAAGATCGTACCCAACTTCAGTGTCGAGTACCAATTTTTTACTGCTCCCTTCAGAGTAGATAGAAAAGCTCGACATAAGATAGCATTTGGTGCACCATGGAGCAGCATCATGGTCTGAAAGATCTCCAGATGGCCGATCAAATCAGAGATCCCATCATAGCTTTCGAATTATGGGAGCTTGAAGTTCAATGGGATCAGTTCCTGCATGATTTGATGAAAGAAAGGAGGATCGGTGCAGATATCATTACCATGAGAGAAGGGAGCCTAGCGGAGTTCCTCAATCCGCTGGTTCATTTCTTATAATATCTGATTGAGAATATCATCTCAATCGTAGATCTGAGAAGGCTTTCGATAGTAGATGGGGAAGATTTCTTCTGAAGAGGAATCATGATCAAAATAAGATTCTTCCGCTCTCTATTAACTCTTTTCAGGAGTGATGGGTCTGCTGATCGAAGTATGCCTCCTTGGAACCGATTCTTGACACCCCGATGGGAGATTTTTCTATGGAGCCACTGTTGGGGGTTGCTGCATGTTTTACACCATATTGGTGAGGCCTCGAACTTACTGCATCAGCAAGTTGAACTGCTTCAAATCTATCATGGCTGCCGATGGAGGAGGTTGAGGCACTGGTGATGGGATAGGGATGGATGAATCCAGCTCAGATCTGTCGGCAGAAGCAATGGATTGTCGGATGGTTGTCTTTTTTGGAGGTATTTCTAAGCTGAAAAGATTGAACAGAGATGGATCTTGAAGGATTAAAAGAAGAAAAGGATCAAGATCAACTAGGTACTCCTTTTAGAATAAGGGCTTCAGAGCTCTTCTTCTAGCGTCAATTCTGTTAGTGCAGAATCTGATCGACGTCGAAACTGGCTAGAGTTGGAGAAGCTGAGGTCACCATCGGGACCAGCAAAAGAAGTCCAAATCGAAGGAGGGGTGGCTCCAATAGGATCTTTCGATGGTCAAGTCAACTCTATCGGCCAATAAAAATAGAATACTAAGTAGAGAAAGTAGCAGAGTTTTGAGAAGAAGAATGAGAGCTTGGAGAAAACATATATAGAGGGTCTCTTTTATAGATAAAGCCTATAACAAACTGATAGTGACAACCACAACCGCCTGGTAGTGGGCCATTCAGATCCATGTGAAGTTTGTTATAAAGAGTAGTGTTCGTTGTCGCAACGCATCTATTGTCATGACATGAAGATGGTTGAGATTTAATTATTGAAATTTGGAGGAGGTAGGCACTGATGGCGAAGAGCTTCAAGTTTCATCAATTCCAGAGGAGTTCAGACTCCTTCAGGATCGTTTGTGTGTATGTGGGTTCATGCCGTGTAGATTGCTGGATCCACGTAGGCGTGGAGGCCCTCTCGGGTGACTACATGAAGTTCGATCGAAAGGGGTTCGGAAGTCCACTGGAGAAATCCTGAAGAAAGTCCGTTAGAGGAACCTAGAAGGAGGTCTACTAGAAGGATCTGCATGTAGATCCACTGAAGGAGAAATCTGAAGAAAATTCATCTAATGGAGGAATCCGACAAAAGGAGAAGTTCAGAAAGAGTTCGACTGATATAGAAGTTCGAAAGAAAATCGACTGATGGAGAAGTTCGGAAGGAGTCCGACTGTAGAAAAGTCCAGAAGGAGTTCGACTGATATAGAAGTTTGGAAGGAGATCGACTGATGGAGAAGTTCGAAAGAAGTTTGACTGATATAGAAGTCTAGAAGGAGATCGACTGATGGAGAAGTTCAGAAGGAGAAACTTGCGATTGAAGCTCTTCTGCGATTATAAGTTACATTTGGCTGAGCATCAGATAGAACTTCAGCGGGAGCGAGGTTTACCCCCAACAAACAACAAGCAATTATGCTGGAAGATTTTAGTATGGCTACTAGCGAGAAGGTATTTTGATAGTCAATGCCTTTATACTGACTATACACTTTCACTACTAACCTAGCTTTGAATGTCTCCACATTCCCATCTATACTTATTTTCTCTTGAAAATTCATTTACACCTAATAGGTACTATACCTTTAGGTAGATCTAACAAGATCCAAACTTGATTTGAGCACATTGAATCAATTTCTAACTTCATTATCTCTAACCATTTTTTGAAATTGATATCTGATATCGTCCCATCATAGATTTTGGGATCATCACCATGAACTCCATTTCTCGTGAGGAATATTTTTTCTACATCCTTTGAAATGGTACCTAAGTACCAATCAGGAGGATGGAAAATCCTATTTAACCTATGAGGTGGAGGAGGTTGTATTAGGATTGGCTTAGATTGAAGGGTTCCTCAAGTTTCTTGGCCCATTGCTCTTTGGAGACTTTCTCCTCGATCCAATCTATCTTTCGATGCCATAATCTAGAACAAACAATTTCTTAAAAAAAATGGCATGTCAACCAATAATCACATTGTGGTCTTCCGAAAGATAGAAGTAATATCCTAATGACTCTTTAGAATATCTAATAAATCGAGCTCTAAGGGACCTAAACTCTAACTTGTCTACTGTCGTACAATTTCAAATTTTGAAATGACTCAGACTTAGCTTCTTAGCATGAAATAACTCATACGGTGTGGTAGAAACGATTTTAGATGAAAATCTATTTAGTAATTAGATAGTTGTCATTAAACTATCCCTAAAAAAATTTAGGAAGGTCTATGAAGCTCATCATGGATCAGACCATATCCAACGAGGTCCAGTTTCTCCATTTTGAAATCTCATTGAGTTGAGGCATTCCAGGTGGAGTCCACTATGAGACTATACCATTATCCTTGAGATAGTCCAAAAATCTTAGCTAAGGTATTTGCCTCCTCGATCTAATCGAAGAATCTTAATGGACTTTTTGATTTGCTCTTTTACTTCATGTCTAAATTTTTTGAACTTTTCAAAGCTTTAGACTTGTGTCGCATCAGGTACACATACCTGTACTAAGATAAATCATTGGTAAAGATAATGAAGTAGACATAATTGCCTTTGGCTAGCACATCGAATAGGCCACATAGATCTATATGTACCAGAGTAAGTAGTTCTATGGTCCTTTCCCCATGTCCTACAAAAGAGAGCTTGGTCATTTTGCCTTGAAGGCATGATTTATGAATCGGATATGATGTGCAAGCCAACAACCTATTAGTCTAGATTTTTTTAATTAGTTAATCCTGTCTTGAGCTATATGACCTAGCCTAAGATGCCATAGATACCTTTCATTGATACTATCCCTAGATCGTTTTGATCCTCCTTCCTTTTTATTCATTAGGCTGGCTAAATATGCAGGATAGTTTTGCTTCCAATGACCATCGGAGTTATAGTAGAAATACTTTTTCTTCTCCGCGATCTTCTTCTTCTACTCGTCCTTTGTTTTGCCTTCTATTTTCTACTTCTTCGCAAACTTCTTCTTCTTTTTAAAAGACTTTCTCTCAGAAGAAGTCTGCTCCACAACAAGAATGAGCCCTTTGCACCCTTCAAAGTCTGCTAGCAGTAATTAGCTATTCATTAACTCGGCCAAGGTGCATTGAAGCTTATTCATATGGAAGTTCATGATGAACTGCCCATATGAATCACTCAAGGACTGCAGGATCACATCAATTTGCAGATCCTTGTCCTTTAAGATACCAAGCTTTTCAAGCTCTTCTAGATCCTTGATCATCGCTAGACAATGATCTTTGACTGACTGTCCATCATGCATCTGTGCCTTAAAGAGTCTTCTTGAGACTTGATAATGCACTGCATGACTTTGTTCACCAAATAACTCTTGTAGGTGAGCCAACATTTGGCATGCAGTCTTAATGTCTCCATGTTGGCACTGCAACTCATCAAACATTAAGCCCAACATGTAGCACCTGACCTTATTATCATTGTCTGACCACTTTTCATAAGATGCTCTTTGATCTACGGTCGGACGTGCTGGTAAAGTGGTGGGGTCCTGATCCAATACATAGGTCAGCTTTTCTAAACTCAAAATAATTTTGAAGTTCCTTAGTCAATCATTATAATTTGGTCTGATCAATCTATGGGTATCTAAGATTCAGGCTTGGGGTTTAGTCATAGACATTTTCCTATAAACAGTCAAAGTTTCTAGTTAGACTTGTAATTTGACTTGATCAATTTATTTAAAAAATTTATTTTAAAATAAATTAGGCTCCCACTATTTTCTCATATCTCCACACTTCTTGGGTAGAGATACAAAAATCTCCATGATCATTGATTTCTAGTGGATGGTGCGGTCCCATCGACTGGCTCACCACCTTATCTAATAGTTATTAGTGATGGATCAACCGATGACTGGACAGCTCTTATCTAATATTTATCTAAATATGATGCACCCAAACCTGATCTCTAATTCATGAAGCTCACCATGCTGGAATATTGCTCCACTCCTTAGTTAAGTCAGACCGACCATTTACACAAATTGGATTTCTGATTGGGTCTCTCACCATATTCGAAATATTGAGCCCAACTCATGCTCCAACCCATAGCATCCAATGCCTAATAGATATGGTTGCATCTTTTTGATGCAACTAAACCACTATAACCAACTGAGAACAATCAATCTTAGGAAGGGCCTGCATATCTACAATAGTGGAAGATCTATGACTTAATATTTTCTTAGGAAGATTTAATTTAGGTCTCTTAGACACGACTTGACTTAGTCATAACAATTATGACTAATCTAGTGGCATAGGTTAGCTCGAATCGTTAGCCACCTCAGACTAGAACTAGGTCTACTCAATCGACTAGGTAAGTAAGATCAGCTAGAGGAATATGTCATAACTTGTCATGAATGCATTCAGATCGAGTAGCTTTCGATGAAAGATCACTGGTCATATCTGTCAAACTTATCTTAGACATCGATTTATTTGACTAGAACTGATCGAGTTAGCCTATAATCCAGGCTCAAACTACGGAATCAAGTTAGGTTTTAACTTGATTGACCACATATGACTGTGAGTTGACCTTGATGCAGACTTAATCCTATTGGGCTGGTCAAATTTAAGCACTCTTGATCCCACCTAACCAACTCTTGATTTAGTTTGATCAACTGCTGGACCTAATTGAGCTACCCACACCCAAACTCATGTTTTATGAAGGTATCTTAGATATGAAAATTCATAATTTTTAGATCTAATTAATTTTATAAACTTAATTCTTAATTAAATTTAGGGTTTAAAAAAAAAATATGCATAAAAAATCTTAGGATTTTAAGATCGAGGATTTTAAAGAAAAATAAATTTTGATTTTTGATTAAGAACAAACAGGCAGCACCCCTACATGCAATAAGAGCACCCCATCGAATGAAAAGAAAGGACCTTTAAACTCTTCTTACTCTTATGACCTAACGGCCAAGAAAAATATCTTAATCAAGAATAGAAACTGTACTACAAAATTATTAGATCTAAAGCATGTAATGATTACATGATTTAAGATCTAATCTATACATGTTTTGTGTATATCTCATGTATGAAATTTAATATTTAAATTTATGTTTCAGATTTGATTACATCTGATGTAATATCTGAAAATAAAATTTTAAATGATCTCATCATAAAAAAATTTTTAATCTAGACTACTCATGGCATAGATTTATGGAACTAGTCTAGATATGCATTGCATATGTCATACATATGAAATTTTTAAATACATCTCATGCTTTTAGATCTAATTATATCACATATAATATCTAAAACTTAACTAATCAAATCATATAATCTTCAAAAAATTAAATAAATATTTCATTAAAATTTTTGATCTAGACTATAACATTAAACTATAGATCTAGTCTAGACGTGCACTGCCTATATCATATATATCAAAAATTTAAATTAGATGTTATATTTTAGATCTGATTACATCTAATATAACATCTAAAATTTAGATGATCAAATCATAAAAATTAAATCAGATCTCATCTAAAACATATTTGAAAGCTATTATAATATATAACTATAGATCTAGACTAGAACATGCATTGTATATATCAAATATATATTAATTTAAAACATGTAATTTTTTGATTTTAGATCAGATTACATTTCATGTAACATTTGAAAATCAAATAATCACATCATAAAAAAAAATTAGATCAAATCTAAAGATAGATATAGAACCGGCAACTTGACTTTCATACCAGTTGAAGAAAAAACTAGATTTTTCTACCGCAAGATCGATCTAATCAGATCAGATTTGCAGTGGAATATTTTAAAACTTTTTCTATAATTTGATCAAATTTAAAAGTTCTCAGATTTGATTAGATTAATCTAAAAATAGAAATAAAAATAAAAATAAAAATAGTGATAATAATTATCACCTGATCGGGTAAACCATTTACCTATTATGATAATTTGATGACTGATCCGAGATTCTGATTGAGCCGTGCACATGTCCAACCTCTACTGGTATCACTCAGGTCAGATCTGAAAGTCTTCTCCTTTTAGATTTGATCTTCAAATATTGGATCTGGAAACAACTTGATGCACCTTCGATCTGATCTACGGCAGCAGCACATCCATCTTTAGATCAGGGTTTTCTAGACTTGGCCTTCGCAGCAGCAGTCATCAATGCTTGATGGCTGAATTGCCCAACTCCTTGGGTGTGGAGAAGAGGAAGAGGATTAGGAAGAGGGTGTGGGAGATGGGGAAGAGATAGCATTGGGGCATGGGCTAACATCAATACCAAACTCTTTGGCATAAGGTCTATTTGTAGACCAAACCCTAGAGTCCCTTTGTATATGACTTTGAACAGGTCAAAATGAGTGGATTTGATGCCAAAGAATTTTAGATAAAATAATATATGCATAGATAATATCTCTCCTAGAGTTTGAATGGTATCAAACACTTTGACCCATTCAAACTTCATTTAAATGGGTAACTACTCATGCCTATCCACACGCCCCTTCCTTGTACAAGCCTCTGGGGCTCTCTGTCCTCACGTAACATCCTAGGGGCACACGCCCAAGAGAAAATTCCAAGGGTGTGCACCAACTCTTTCTTTCCTACAAAGATGGGTCAATGTTTGACCCTTGTCTGTTTCCATCTTATGGGATTTAAGACAAGCCCTTTTCAAGTCCAATCTAATGGAATTAGGATAAGTCCTAATCAAGTTAGAATAAGCCTTGATCAGGCCAGGACTAGGTCCAGTTAGATCAAGATAAATCTATACAGGATATCTAGGAGAGCCTTATCCAAATTTCATCTAATGATTTTAGGACAAACCCTGATTTGGTTAAGACAACCCTTATCCTATTTCCATCTTATGGGATTTAGGATAAGCTTTGATCAGGCCAAAATAAGATCTTGTTAGATCAAGATAAATTCCTATAGAGTTTTCAGGAGAGGCTTGTCCAAATTTTATCTCATGATTTTAAAACAAGCCCCGATCTCATCAGGACAAGCCTTATTTTGACTAGGACAAACATGTTCTAACTAGGACAAGCTCCAGTCAAACTAGGACAAGCCCATACAAGACTCCCAAATGAGCTAAATCTAATTTGACTCAATCGAGACTAACTAGAAAGACTACAGAAGGAGAATGTTAGGCTTAATCATATGCTAGCATATTTTTTGTGAACATAGTTGGATCTAATCTAAATTAATCAAACTAGGTTAGCCCAATTGATGACATCCAAAACCAAATCCTTGTTTATGTGATCCAGTTAGATTTAGTTCTTTATGATAATGGGACATGTCATGATCTTTATTAACAACATCATCGAAATACCTTTCGATGGACCAGAGCTCTTTCGATTCATCCAATTAGAATCATCGATCATCAAGAGAATTCTAATTTATCCCAAAATCTATCAGTGACCCTGATAAGTATCATAAACTCATTAATAAAAGTATTAATTTATTAATTAATTTATATTAATTTTTAAGAATTAATGATCAATTTATATATATTTTTAAAAAATTAATATTTTTATAAATTAAAAATTAATTAAAAAATAATAAAAATTTTAAAATAAAATTTTATAATCAATGGAAAGAGCTTATTTTTTTGGTCATAATGAAATAAGTTTGAAGCAAAATGGAGCTAAAATGGACTAGATATAAATTTTTAAAGATAAAAAAATTAATTAAATAAAAAAAGAAAAATGGCTCAGCCGGCTCAAGCTGCCATGCTATATCAACCGGTGCGTCCAAAAGCACCAAGCCAAGCTAACAAAGTTGATGCACCAAGTCAGCAATACTAGTCGACTCAGCCGTGAAAGCCATTAGCCGATCCACGATCTAGGCGTGGATCGCCAGCTCAGTAGAAACCGGTGAATCACGGAGCGACACATGGTGGACCTAGACCCTTAAAAGGTTCATAGAAAATCTATCACGGCTCACAAGGCATTTTGAACTTTTCACTTGACAATAAGAGGTGCTGATTGGTTGCAATGTACGGTACAGTCGGTCCATGTGGTCCATGGGAACAGTAATTGCGCGATCAGACAGTTGCAGTAGCTTGCGGTCAAGATCAGATGATGATGGTTATTTTCGGATTTAATTCGAATTCCATCAGATTTTAGCATGCCATCGAATGGCAGTGCTCACATCTAACTCAGATCCGATGGTCCAGGAAGCTCTCGACTTGATTAAAACATCCAAAACTCGATCCAACGGCCAGATTTTCTCCATCAACATACGATCAATGGCCAGAATTTAATTCGACCTAATCTGGGATGATACGCATCCAATTTTGATGATTTTTAATCCATTGGATTCCTATTGAATGGCCAGATTTCATCCAGAGCAATAGAATTCATCCAGGACTCCTTTTAATCTAATTTTTACTTAGATTTCTCCATATTTTGATAATCAAAAAGCTCCTTAGTCCCACATTACCTAGAAGAAAACTCTCTAGTCCTCCTAGCTCTATAAATAAGACCCCAGACTTTTAGAATTGAATATCTTTTGTCAAGGTGAAGCTTTGGTATAGGGTAGAGCCATGTTTTGGATTAGAGGTTGCTTCAAAGCAATGGGTGCCAAGAAGAGGAGCTGGCCTTCTACACCATCTTTCTGCCAATGTCGATCCAAGATCAGAGATCAGCCTATTTTAATTTTTTTTTTATATGTATTTAAATTATAAATTTTTTAATTAATACAATATTTATTTTTATGCTCTTTAATTTCATTCTCTTTATTTTTATTATAATTTAATTTTTATACTTTAATTATTATTTTTTATTTTATTGCAAGTAGATGCTAAGATCTAACTAGTAGATCTTAGTACCAAGTTTAAATTTCTGCATCTTTTAATTTTTGCTTTTAAATTTTTTGACTTCACTTTTGATTTCAAAACTTAAATCTTTTTCTTTTTTTTTTTTCAAAAAAATCAAAAATTTTAAATTTAAAACACTACCTTCCTTGTGTATTCGATCCAACTTACTGCTATCTATGTATTTTTGATTATTTTAAAAAGTTGGATTAAACTGATAAACACGGTGTCTTAACGACAACATCATGATCTTATCAAATTTTTGGCACCATTGTCGAAGAAGGCACAGACATTAAATTTTTGATCTCTTTAATTATTCTATATATAAATTATAAATATTTTTTTTATTTTCTTATAAATATTGCTTGCTAACTTTTTTTTTATTTATTTTATAGAAAAAGAGGTTAAAGAATAAAAAGAACTAGGGCAAGGAATAAATCATTCAGTTTTGCTTGGTGAGATCAATCCTAACCCTAATCCTTTTTTTTTATTTTTTTTATTTATTTATTTATTTTATTTTTAAATTATTTTTTTAAAAAATACTCATTTAAACCTAATTAAAAGCTTCATGATAAGATTAGAAACTCTAACTATTTAGAACATGCATCATATTAATTTTAATTTTATTTTTTTTTGATGATTGCTGGAGCTAAGGTAAACCTTTTAGAATTTAATTAGTTGCATACATCTAGTTTAAATTGCATCGAACTCTTTGATTGAAAATTTTTTTTTCTGCATATCATATTAAATCAAATTAAGGGCACAACCCAATTAATCAAGATAAGGTGGGGATTTGATCACCCTTTCTTGGCCCACAAATAACTAACCAGCATCCTGCATTGACCTAAAACTAATTAGACATCAGCCCTAGGAGCTCGAGCTCAATAGGATAAGGAATCCTAAGAGTTGAACCAAGTTAGGATTAGTCAATTTGATTGGTGTCTAAGAAAGTGGTTCAGGAATGACAAGGCCCGAAGGAAGGTAGTTTCTAGTTGATTTCGTTAGCTTACCTGGCCAAGCACAATTGGTATCTAAGGCAAGCAACGGAGGGACTTCCACCGATCTTATACTTACCTGACCAGTTGATTGTCAGAGATTTGTGCAACCATGAAACTACAATAATTATCAGAGGATAAAATCAAATTGAGATTAATCAATTTTGCTCTTAAGGATAATGCCAAAAAGTGGCTTTATAGTCTTCTAAATCAATTTATCATGACCTGGGAGGGCTTTGTGAGAATATTTTTAAAAAAATATTTTTCTCATCATAAAATAGCTAGAATTAGAAATGAAATGAATCAATTCTATCAACTAGCTAATGAATCATTTTGAAAATACTTCGATCGATTCAAGAACCTCTTAATTGAATGCCCACACCATGGAATAGAAACTTGGAGGCTATGCCAAATAATTTATGAAGGGTTAGATTCAAATTTCCAAACAATGCTAGAGTCCATGTGCCAGGGATAATTTATGTACAAAGAACCAAATGAAGCCTGGCAATTTCTAGAAGACCTAGCCAAAAAAGTTTACAATAAAAAACAACTAGGGAACCAAAAAAATCCACACATTCAAGAGGTGGAATATACCAAATTCAAACCTTCTTAGCTGCAGAAGCCAAAATTGCAACTTTGACATGTAGGTTAGAGGCCTTAGAACTTCAGAGACTAGCCAGTCTGAACCAAGTATCTGCACCCATGTGCAATGGGTGTAATGCACTAGACCATGTCCTTGAGGAATGTCCCCTCCCAATGAACCAATTAGATAATGGATGTGCACAAGTGAATGCCACATATCAGAGACCGTTGAACAATCCCTATGCACCCACTTATAACCTAGGTTGAAGAAATCATCCAAATTTTTTATGGTCACAAAATCTAAATGTAGGTGGTGCAAGTTTCAATTAGCAGAACCCAAGGCCTAATCCTATGATAAACACCCTACCACCACCAGGCTTTAATATTAATGAAAAGAAACATAGTTCTTTAGAGAAAAGCCTGGAAGCCCTAGCCAAATCTAATGCTGACACCAATGCCACCTTAAGCAATTTCATGCAAACCATGAGCCAAATTTTGAATTCAAACTCTCAGGCCATAGCCTACTTAGAAATACAAGTGGGTCAGCTAGCATCTACCATAAGTGAACGTGAATGAGGTAGGCTACCTAGCCAACCTGAGCCCAACCCAAAAAATCAAAATGGTAGACCATCCCAAGGAAACCAGGTTAATCAAGTTAATGCTATTCATTCCCTAAGATCAAGAAAATAAGTGGATAATAAGATAAATACACCTGACACTAGAGAAGACTTGAGTGCTGAGTCTGTTGAGCCACCCAATGAATAATTTACCTTACAAACTCAAGCTCCTGAAACTAATAGTGCACCAAACCAGATGCCCACAATCTCTAAAGCACTTTTTCCAAATCGATTAAGGTTTAATAAATAATCAAAATATTTAGACAAAATATTAGAGGTATTTAAGCAAGTTTAAGTAAATATTCCTCTACTAGACATGATCCAACAAGTTCTGACTTATGCCAAATTCTTAAAAGACCTTTGCATCAAGAAAAAGATGACTAATATACTAAAGAGAGCTTTCTTAGCAGCAAGTGTGAGTTCATATTTGTTAAGTCATATGCTTATAAAGTACAAGGACCCAGGGTCTCCAACAATTTTATGTGTCATAGAAAAAACCCACATTAAGAAGGCGTTAGTTGATTTAGAGGCTAGTGTAAATTTTTTGTCCTATTCAGTTTGAGTAATTAGGATTAGGAAAGCTTCAGCCAATAGGGATCACATTACAATTAACAGACCGATCTTTTAGGATCCCTAAGGGAATGATAGAAGATGTTTTGATAAGGCTGGAAATTTTATCTTTTCAATTGATTTTGTCATTTTGGAGATTAAGCCAATATCAAATCCTAAGGATCAAATCCTAGTGATTTTAGGAAGACCAATCCTAGCTACTGCTAATGCTGAAATCAATTATCGGAATGGACTTATGAAACTATCTTTTGGAAATATGACTATCGAGTTGAATATTTTCAATTTGGAATAGAAATCTACCAAGCATGCTAATGTAAGTGTAATCCAAGATGAAATTTATGAACCCATAGACATTAGTGATGAGGAAGTCAATCTTGAATCTAGTATCTGGCCAATCCATGAATATGAGAACCTAGATAAGATAGATAATAAAAATGGCCAGAGATGGGAGCCTCCCACTGAATCATTCATAGAAATGACTAAACCATCACATGAGTCATCAAAAGAAGAGCTACCCAAAGTAGAGTTGAAACCCCTTCCCGAGCACCTCAAGTATATATATTTAGGTCCAAAGAAAATCTTGCCTGTAATTATTGCATCAGACCTGAATCCTAACCAAGAGTAGGAATTATTAGCAATCTTAAGAGAAAATTGAGAAGTAATAGGCTGGACCATGGCAAACATTAAAGGAATAAGCCCTTCCATAGTTCAACATAGGATACACCTAGAGGAAGAGGCTAAACCAACTCGAGATGCCCAAAAAAGATTGAACCTAACCATGAAGGATGTAGTCAAAAAGAAAATTTTGAAGTTATTGGATAATGAAATTATTTACCCTATTTCTGATAGTTCGTGGGTAAGCCTTGTACAAGTGGTACCAAAGAAATCTGGAATAATAGTAGTCCAAAATAAAGCTAATGAACTTATCCCAACTAGGATCCAAATGGAATGGAGGGTCTGTATAGATTATAGGAAATTGAATGCAGCTACAAGAAAAGATCACTTTCCTTTGCCATTTATTGATCAAATGTTGAAAAAGTTAGTCGGACAAGAATTTTACTATTTTCTAGATGGATACTTTGGTTATAATCAGATCCCCATAGCTCCTGAGGATTAGAAAAAGACCACATTCACCTACCCATTTGGAATCTTTGCTTATAGGCTTATGCCCTTTGGACTATGTAATGCTCCAGCAACCTTCCAGAGATGTATGATTGGCATGTTTTTCGATATGATTGAATGATTTTTAGAAATTTTTATGGATGACTTTTTTATCTTTGGACCTAGCTTCTCTGAATGCTTAAACCATCTAAGACTTGTACTAAGAAGAAGCATTTAGTTCTTAATTGGAAAAACTGTCAATTCATGGTCAGAGAAGGTATAGTTCTTGGCCATGTAATTTCAAAGAAAGGAATAGAAGTTGACCAGGCCAAAGATGACCTGATTGCAAGTCTTCCACCACCTAAGACTGTTAAAGAAATTTGTTTATTTTTAGGACATGCTGGATTTTATAGAAGGTTCATACCCGATTTTAGTAAAGTGGCTTGTCCTTTGACAAACTTATTAGCAAAAGAAGCGAAATTTGAGTTTACTTCTAAGTGCCTTGAGTCTTTTGAATTCCTTAAAAAGATACTCATTTTAGCCCCCATCATTCATCCACCTATCTGGATCAAACCTTTTGAGCTCATGTGCGATGCATCTGATCATGCTGTAGGTGCAGTCTTAGGTCAAAAAATCAACAAGCTGCCAAGAGTTATTTATTATGCAAGCGAAACATTAAATGATGTGCAGCTTAATTACACCACCATAGAGAAGGAATTCTTAACTATTGTCTTTGCCCTAGAAAAATTCAAGTCCTATTTGGTTGGATCTCATGTTATTGTCTATGCTGATCACTCAGCCATTAGACATCTCCTAGTAAAGAAAGATGCTAAGGCACGTTTAATTCGATAAATCTTGCTCCTTCAAGAATTTGACCTAGAAACTAAAGACAAGAAAGGGATAGAGAATGCAGTTGCTGATCACTTGTCTCGAATCATAGTTGCACTATCTAACGAACCACCTATCAATGAGTATTTTTCAGATGAACAACTCATGTTGGTGTCCACCGAACCTTGGTATGCAGATATTGTGAATTATTTAGCCATTGGTAAAGTGCCTTCTCATTGGACTAGTCAGGATAAACACAAATTCTTTTCTCAAGTAAAGTATTTCATTTGGGATGATCCATATCTATTTAAACAGTGTCCTGATCAAATCATTAGGAGGTGTGTCCCTGATAATGAGGTTAAAAATATTCTGTCATTTTGTCATGACCAAACATGTGGTGGTCATTTCGCATCTAAGAAGACTGCTGCCAAAGTACTTCAATGTGGATTTTATTGGCCTAATTTATTTAAGGATGCACATGTGTACTGTAAAAATTATGATTGATGCCAACAAATGGGTCAGATTACAAAGAGAGATATGATGCCACTCAATCCAATCTTGGTAGTTAAAATTTTTTATGTCTGGGGAGTTGATTTTATGGGACCATTTCTAAATTCCTTCAAAAATGAGTATATCTTAGTGGCTGTTGATTATGTTTCCAAGTGGGTAGAAGCTATTCCATGTAAGTCCAATGATAGCAAAGTGGTCATTAAATTTCTTAAGAAAAATATTCTCTCTCGCTTTGGTACTCCTAGAGCAATCATTAGTGATCGGGAAACATATTTTTGCAATCGACCCTTTAACGCATTAATGAAGAAATATAATGTTATCCATAAATTAGCCACACCATATCATCCTCAAACTAGTGGGCAAGTTGAAGTGTCTAATAGACAAATCAAACAAATCTTGGAGAAAACTATTAATGCCAATAGGAAGGATTGGTCTGTGAAATTAGTTGATGCACTTTGGGCTTACCGCACTGCCTACAAAACCAACCTAAGAATGTCTCCTTATAGGATTATGTTTGGAAAACCATGTCACTTGCCTATTGAGTTAGAACATAAAGCCATGTGGGAAATAAAGAAATTAAATATGGACCTAGACGTAGCCGGAAACCATAGGAAGCTTCAGATCAATGAATTAGAAGAACTGAGAAATGAAGCTTACAAGAATGCCAAGGTATACAAGGATCGGATAAAAGTATTTCATGATCAAGCAATTCATAGAAAATCTTTTACTCCTGGATAAAAAGTTCTTTTGTATAATTCAAGGTTACATCTTTTTCTTGGAAAGCTTAGGTCTAGATGGACAGGACCTTTCTTTGTTAAAGAAGTTTTCCCATACGGGGCTGTAGAGATTGAAAATCCAAGCAATGGTGTTATTTTTAAAGTTAATGATCAACGATTGAAACCATTCTTGGAATTACCCATAGAATCTATGGAAGAAGCCATGGTTATTTATGAACCAATATATTTTGATTAGTCTGTTATCACTATTTAGTTTGGCTGAAAACTTTAAACTTAGCATTCCTAGGAGGCAACCCAGCTTCTTTCTTTCTAATTAGTTTTCTTTTTAGCATTATCAGATCAAATAAGGATAATTTGAATAAGTTCAAGGGAGAGCTTCAATTTTCAAAGGCATGTGCTGGACCAAAAATATACTGAGTCAGGTATATTCTTTCATATTCTTTATTACACTCTTTATTTTTTTTCTCCATTGAAGATAATGTCGATTAAGTTGGAGGAGAGAAAAATAAAAATTTTAAAATTTTAAGTCCTAAAAAATGTTAGTATTTAGTATTTAGACACCTGACTATGCTTAAGAATCAAATTAAACTAAGCATTTTTTTAAAAAAAATTAATACAAAGATTAGAGAATTTATGAGATATTGAGGGATCAAGTATTAAGAAAATTTAATAAAGAGTTAAGTCTAGAACATAAAATTTTTTTTCTTGAGCATTTCTAATTTTTCTGCTAGCACAAAAAAAAGTCTACTTTTTATAGACTTGTGTAGGATAACTATATGCTTCTTCAGATAATTTTTTTTTATTTTAATAAAATAGTTTTCAAGTACTTCTGACTAAGTAACCAGACCTCTTTGCCTAAGCAAGCATTGAGTTTCACATCAAAAAGTGGGAAGGGCAAAGAAGCTCGTTGTAAAGTTAATCTTAACTCATAGCCTGTTTGATTCGAGCTAGTAAGCCCGAGGGGTATTCTATACCTATTGCCCTAAAGCCAACTAGTTTGGGAGTCATTGGCCTAAGACTCGCTATATGAATCAAATAGAAAGCTTAAGGGGTTAAGACATTCAATAGTGATACAACGTTAAAAAAAATATATATTGATTTTCCACCTAGTAATCGGATCTCGTTGCCTAAGTAAGCAATGATATTCACATCAAAAAGTGGGCAATATAAAAATAAAAATCAATAAATAAAGGATGGAAGTAGCAATACACTTGCCTATATAGACAAATCAGAGATAAAGGTAGGATAATTTAGAAAAAGTTCAAAAAAATTTAATATTCTTTACTTAACTTTTTTATTGATAAGTATTAACATCCTAATGATATACCACACTTATACTCTACTAAATATCAATGACTATTTTAAAAACTGTTTAGCTAAAATTCGAAACTCTAAAGTTGAAAAGATATTTAAAACTAAATTCTTTCTTTACTCAAGGACAAGCAAAGCTTAAGTTGGAGGGTGTGAAAAGTACCATAAACTCACCAATAAAATTATTAATTTATCAATTAATTTATATTAATTTTTATGAATTAATGATCAATTTATATATATTATTAAGAAATTAATATTTTTATTAATTAAAAAATTAATTAAAAAATAATAAAAATTTAAAAATAAAATTTTATAATCAATGGAAAGAGCTCATTTTTTTAGTCACAATGAAATAAGTTTGAAGCAAAACAGAGCTAAAATGGACTAGATATAAATTTCTAAAGATAAAAGAAAAAAAAATAATTAAATAAAAAAAGAAAAATGACTCAGTCGGCTCAAGCCACCGTGCCATATCAGCCGACGCATCCAAATGCACTGAGCCAAGCCGACAAAGTCGGTGTGCCAAGCCAGTAACATTAGCCAACTCAACCATGGAAGCCGTCAGTCGGTCCACGATCCAGGCATGGACCGCCAGCTCAGCAAAAATCGGTGAATCATGGAGCGACACGTGGTGGACCTAGACCCATAAAGGGTTCACAAAAAATCTATCATGGCTCACAGGGCATTTTGGACTTTTCACTCGATAATAGGAGGTGCTGATTGGTTGCGATATACGGTGCAGCCGATCCATGTGGTCTATGGGAATAGTAATTATGCCATCGGATGGCTGCAGTAGCTTGTGATCAAGATCAAATGACGGTGGTTATTTCTGAGTTTGATTCAAATTTTATTAGGTTCCAGCACGCCATCGAATGCAGCACTCACATCTGACTGAGATCTAATGATCCAGGAAGCTCCAGACTTGATTAAAACATCCAAAACTCGATCCAACGGCCAGATATTCTCCATCAACATGCGATCAATGGCCAAAATTTAATCTGACCTGATCTGGGCCGATACGTATCTAATTTTGATGATTTTTGGTCTATTGGATTTTTATTGAATGACCAGATTTTATCCACAGCAACATAATTCATCAAGGACTACTTTTAATCTAATTTTCACTTGGATTTCTCCATATTTTGATGATCAAAGAGCTCCTTAGTCCCACATTGCCTAGAAGAAAACTCTTTAGTCCTCCTAGCTCTATAAATAAGATCCCAGACCTCCAGAATTGAATATCTTCGATCAAGGTGAAGCTTTGGTATAGGGTAGAGCCACGTTTTGGATCAGAGGCTGCTTTAAAGCAATGGGTGCCGAGAAGAGAAGCTAGGCTTCTACACCATCTTTCTGCCAATGTCGATCCAAGATCAGAGATCAGCCTATTTTAATTTTTTTTATATGTATTTAAATTATAAATTTTTTAATTGATATAATATTTATTTTTATGCTCTTTATTTTTTTTTGTACTTTAATTTCTATACTTTAATTATTATTTTTTATTTTATTGCAAGTAGATGCTAAGATCTAACTAGTATATCTTAGTACCAAGTTTAAATTTCTGCATCTTTTAATTTTCGCTTCTAAATTTTCTGACTTCACTTTTGATTTCAAAACTCAAATCCTTTTCTTTTTTTTTCTTTTCAAAAAAATCAAAGATTTCAAATCTAAAACACTACCTTCCTTGTGGATTCAATTCAACTCACTGCTTTCTACGTATTTTTTATTATTTTAAGAAGTTGGATTAAACTGATAAACACGGTATCTTAACAATAACATTGCGATCTTATCAGACATCTAGAAGTATATGGTGACAACCCATCAAAATCGAATACGAATCTCTTAGTACAGCAACCTGTATGATTGGGTTCTTCTATCATGAGCTCCGACAGGATCAAGATCAAGGTGAACTCGTTAGACCTAATACCCATCATATGAATAAATCATTTGATTTGAGTTTGATGTAAAATTCTAATAGAAACTTATTTCTATTATTTCACACTACCATGGCCATGGATTTCTGGATTCGATCTCATGATCATCATAGGACCACTCCTCCTCTATCGAGGTTGATAGATCCCTTCTTGGTATGATCCAATTCCTACAATGAACATGCTATAGCCAACATACACCTCAAGATTTTGAATGGCTAGGAGATGGAGTTATAGTGTAGTCAAACTATAACACCCTTAAGGTAAACTATCAATGCACTTTAGGTCAAAGAACCAGACATACACTGCAGCATCGAGCCAGTCATCGATGAGACGGTAGACTTTCTTATGATTGCTCGAGGTGGTCATGCTCAATGCTCTCATTCTCAATGAGTATCTGTACTCTCACTTCAGTGTCTCCACACCATAGACTCAAGACTTACCTATCCTAGAAAAATGAACATACATCGATCTTCCAAATCGATCACCATCCTCATGATGATCCTATGATCGAAAGCAGTTTATGAGTTAATTATGATAACACATGCCTTAAATTCTCAACTCTTGAGAATATGTGTTATCATGCTTGTTAACTCAAAGATGTATCATAGATACTTTAATATGCATTATGATAGAAAAATTAACTTATTTATTAATTTTAAATCAAAATTATAAAAATGCCCCTAGAAAATATTTTATAAGTGTTGGCCAATCTGACTTCTATGGCATGCATCTAATAGGAGTCACTAGTATGGCATACAGGTGAGATGTAAGGATATATTATCACTGAACATGACTAACTTTAGAGTATTCTACTGTCAAGAATTGCTCTAATGGAATATAGGTATAAGTATTCTTAGATCTGAGATCACCACGGTGGCTTGCAAGCAACTCACTATGCTTTGATGCCAGACTAACTAAATTTTTAATTCAGTAACGAAAGGTTTTTGGGCACAGTCAAGTACTTGTGAAGTCGGTGAGTGATCAAAATGAAATTGACCACTCCAAGAGTTGGAGAAAATGCATAACTGTATTTTAATTTAGCAAAATCTTGATTAGAATAATCCATGAGATAGATTTGATATTTTGAAATATAATGTGGATGATAAAATTAGAGTTGATAGTTTAACTCTGAATCATCTTATGAGTATTTAGGTCAAGAGGATGAATTATATAAAAATTATATCCACATGAATTCTAAGAATGTTGCTCTACACATTCGACCTATCCAGCCATTGGGTACCATTGCTAGATGGTCACTTCGATTGATATAGAAAATTATTTTTATGCTATCAATTTAGGTTCAAACCTATGGGATCACATACATAGGAGGTCTCGATCTGATTGAATGGTTGATCAATGATTTAGAATCATTTTAAGGTCAAACAATCAATATGATTGATGTTTGACCTAGTACAAGTGTTGCAGCAGGATCAATTAGTAATTAAATTGCTAATTGACTTAATTTGATTAAATCAGAGAACTGAAATTAAGTCTAATTAAATATAATTTAATTAGATTTGGTTTGAACTTGATTAGATCAAGTCCAACTGATTTATTGGATAAACCAATTGCAACAAAGAAAAAGTCCCTATTCAATTAGGACTTGTATGCATCCAATTTTTGATTTGATTAGAAATTAAATAAGATTTAAATTTAATTTAATCTAATTTAATTATACTCTTAGTTGGACTAATATTATCTCTAATTGGGTTGCATTAGTTTTAATTTTATTGAGTTCAAATAATAAGTTGGACCAAGTCAAAACTAGAAGTCCTAGTGTGACTAGGATTTCTTTATCTCGCACCACCTTACTTTCCATGCCTCCCATGCTAATTCTTATGGAATTTTCATGAAAAATTTTGTTTCTAGAGAGCATTCATGCCTATTTTATGTCTCCCACTATTTTAGAAGGAAATTAGTTGTGAAATAGGTCAAAACAAATAAGTTGTTTTGACCTAGGTCTTTATCAGATAGAGTTTGACACATCATCTTTCTTTTTTTTTTGAGTTACCAAACCATCTGATTTTCCTCTTATTTTTTTATAAAAAATAGAAGACTTATTTTCACATATTTTCTAGAGTTTACGAAAAAAATAAGGAGGGAATGCCCAAGAGTTGGGCACCTCAATCCTTGCTCAATTTGGATCTATCTTTCTACATATTTGACCTAGACAAGGACTCTATCATAACTCTCTATAAAAGGAGTTAAGGTATGAGTTTTATACTAATTTTAGACCTATGAGAGAGGTTTGGGATGTAGGAAGCTTGGGTGCAAATAAGATCTGGGCTTGGTGCTTCATTGAGACACAAATTGTTGTGTCTTGGTAAGAGAAAAAGAAGGGAGAAGAAATGATTCTTCTCCAGAGATTTTTTTTATTCTCTTTCTAATCCTTTTGTGAGATTTTTGAGAGGTGAATTTCTTCACAAATCTCTTTCTTCTTCTTCTAAATATTGAAGGATCTAAGAATTAAAGAAGGAGGTTTCAGATCAGCCATCGAAGAAGGATCAGCACAGTACTAGCATGCTGTGCTGATTTCCTATCATCGGACTTTAGATCTTAGATTGGGGCCTTGTGTGGATATCCTATAGAGATCGGATACGTGTGTGGCTTAGAGCGATGATCTCAACCTTGGATCAGCAAGTTAAAAAATCAAACTTGCAAAGGTAAAGGTGATATGATCTTCTTTTTCCTATATAGATTTGATCTAGCATAGTTCTGATGCTGATGTGATTAACATCATATTTTCTTGTCTCTTAATTTCAGATTTAATAGCATGCTTAAATCATATGATAAGATATTAGATCTTGGGCTCTTTCATATATTATTAATGAATTAATATGATTAGTTCATCTCTTCCACTGCATGTTTTTGAAAAATTGCAAAATCTGATCATGAAATCCTAGATCTATTTTCTTTAGTAGCTCTGGCAAGGAAGTATCCAGTTTATTCATGTGATAATTCACTACAAACTGGAAGGAGTTTAGAAGAGACTGCAGTATGAGATCCTGACTGAGCTCTACATCCATGGCAAAATCTAATTAACCTAATCTAGTGATTAAGTCAATCAGTTTCAATACATGGTTCTGAATTGAAGTTCTTTCAGCCATTTGAGCCCATAATAACTACTTAGATAATTCATATCTAGCAATCCAGCTCTATTCTCCATAAAGCTCTTTTAAATTAAGGAATATGGTGGAAGAATTCATATCTTCATGTTGCCTCGGTAATTCATTAGTCATTGAGGTCAACATTATATATTTGACAGTCATACTATCATTTTGCCACTTCTTATATATCGCTTTCTCCTCTTCATAAGCATCTTCACTGATCGAATATGGATCAGGAGTATCCAGAACATAAGACAACTTTTCTTGTGCAAATACTATGCGTAAGTTTCTCAACCAATCTACATAATTGAGACCAGTTAATTAATTTATATCAAGAATACATCACAATGAGAGTGAAGAAGCCATTATATAGATATCTTAATCTATATGAAATAAGAACACTAATATAAGCAGACCACTCAAGATGACACATACAACTAGATGAGGTCTTTCATTCTAATTATTATTTCTACTATTTTTTCATGTACCATAACCCTCCCTATGGCATATGAGAAAACCCTAAACTGATTTCTTAGTGGGGTTGAGATCCTTATCCCTTAAAAAAGTCTTGTGGATAGCACAACAAACTTCAATGAGTTTAAAAGTAGGAAAACCTATCTAATTGTATCTCTATGCAACTCTCAAAATAACCTACCTCTAAAACATTCATAGTCTTATGGATAGTATAACAAACTATAATGTTTTAGTTAAGTCAAGACCCCTCATTTTCATACAGTCATATTTGAAAATCATATTGCTCTTGTAGATAGCACAACAAAGCAATAATAAATCAAATATACTATAAGCATTTATAATGCACCAAGATATTATTATATTAGTCCCTATGGTAAGTCTTGTGGATGGCATAAAAACTTACAATGGTTCTTGAAATAATAATCATCTTAGCATGAAGGAAGGCATATGTAGTGTCCTAATCATTATACATTTTCAATTCAATATTTCAATTGAATCAGATTGGCCAAGTAAGTGGAAGAGAGGTGGGAGGCCCCCCGTTCTTGCCTTAGACACCAATAAAATTGGCCAGATAAGTAATGGACTCAATTAATAAACCACATTCTCGTTATCTTTCCAAAACCACTTTCCTAGATACCAATTGATCAATTTATGTCCAGAATGGATTTACCTTTTGATCTTTAACACTATGAGTTAATATAATTTTTAAGAGGGCTTTAAAGTTCTCATGCACATTCTTAAATACATTAATATATGAATTTACATGCTATGCCATATAACATATAAAATATTCATCATTCTAGGACAATCTTACAACATAACGGATAAGAGCTGATTATACTAGGACAACCTTATAGCATAACAGATAAGTGCTGATTATACTAGGATAATCTTATAATCAAAATGATGAATTCATGCATCATTCATCATAATATCTTAATATAAGATATTACATAAAGTTGTATAATTGAAACTATAACAACTAATACATGGCATAAAACATTAACATGATTATAAACCATATCATATATAATTGAATCTATAATTCTATCATATATGCACCAAATTGTAGCATGCTTTAAGCATCATTAAAAGCATTCATGCATATGATTAAATCATGCAAGGTGTACTTTGATACCACTATAGGATTTGATTGACATGGTGGAGCAATAGATTTCAAAACTTTGATCTATCAAACTCTAATTCCTAGGACCGACCTTGATGATTTTCAAATATATGCATGTATAAAGAATAAGATAAGTAAACATGCTCTTAAAAATCTAATTTGAAGAAGATTTATTTTCATGAGGTGCCCACGTGTTCGTCTTCCAACAATAATCCATACAAGAATAAACTTCAAGAATGATTGCTCTTGAAATCTTGCTTGCTGAATCTATTTAAGAATTCCTTGGCTTTTTCTCTCCCTTTTATTTTCTTTTTAATTCTATCTTAGCCTTCTTAAATAATCTTTCTAACCCTTATCTTAAAGAAGACTCCTTGTATTGGTTAGGACCTCGTCTAAAGGAAGACTTCTTGTCTCAACTAATATCTTGTCTAAAAGAAAGGGAGGAAGAAAATTTAATCCAACTTTTGAATGCCCGACACCTTAGATCTGAATCCTATTTATAGATTCAGATGGGGCACCATTCGCACCCCTTCCTCAGCACTTATCAGCCCTCCAAAAGCTTTATCAAGGGACCAAATAAGTCCCTTAAAGCAGAAGGAGTCTTGAAGGCACCTAGAAATCACATAAAAATTGATTTCTACCTTCGGAACCTCGTATATATTACTTTTCATAATTTATTTTGAATTTAATTTGATAAAATCATTGATAAGCCATTGGATAAGGAGAGAGAGGACTAGATGTGGCACCAACCAGGAGTCCTTCAAGCAAAAGGACTCTTAGCGCCAACTAGTTCTAAAACTACGCGATGTTTCATGTTTTAATTCTTAGAGAGAAAGGACCTCATGCCCCATCTTTGACTAGTCAAAGATGGTGGGCAACAAGAGGGAGAGAGAGACTCTCAAGGGGTGCCACATTGTTCAACATCCCCTGCCAAAAAGACTTTCCACGCATGAAAATCCATGTGCCAACAAAATATGCGCCAAAATGGAGAAGGGAATTTCATGCACTTAGGACTCCTTGAGGGGTTTAAAAATTGGCCAAATGGTAACTATCTGATGGTTATCCCTTAGGCTCAACCACATTTTAGATTTAATCAAAATTGATTAGCCAAAAGTATAAGGATCCAAACCAAATTGAATTCGGTTAGAAATTAAGTTAGCTAACATATGCTAACATGCCAATTAATAACCCAATTAGGATCCAATGATCCTAATAACAATTCTTGATCAATTTCTTTATGTGTGTGATCCATTGGGCTCCACATCTAGCCAGTAGTAGGCCTAGGTGCATATTAATCTAATCCTATTGGACTCAATCACAATCGATTAGAGTTTATGCTGATCTGATTTCACCAATTAGAAGAACCATTTAATTCAGGATTGAATTAATCTTATTAATTCAATCAAACCTACAAGTTAAGATTGATGTCTAGTAATATATCATGACAATCTAGAATATATGAAATTTGATGAAAATATCAAATACACCCTTCAATGATAATTTTCTATGCAATACAATTCCTCGATCATGCTGCATTCTGAAATATTTATAAGTATGGAGAAATGTCAAACTCAAACATATATTCATGCCGATCCTTCATCAATCAGTGATAACTCAAATGAATGATTAAAAGCCCTATCTAATCTTTATTTTGCTTTGGCCAAAGTCTTACTGAGTTATCCATAGATGAGAATGCATAGGATGTCATCTTCTCTTACTAGGAGTGATTGATTCCTTGTTGACATACTCATAATTTTCATACACACTCGACTATACCAGAATACCCCATTCATTACTTAATATCATGATTGAGTATGACTCAAAAATATGAATTTATGTGCATAAGATACCATGGTAATTTCAGGTCTAAGGATCACTTGCATAACTCTCACTTAGAAAACCATCTTTTGACATACAAGATTTCATAAGATGTTCTCTTTCAGCAAGTTAATTCAGTGAACTCATTCCTAAATGAGTATCCACATCCTTGTATTAGTGTCCTCACACAAGTGCTTTTGAGATCCACCATCCTCTCCGTTAAGCATACATAGGATGTGTTAGTCTATCCAGAATATTGATCTCGACTTAATGTTCGTATGACCAGGAATGTTTAAGATTAGAGTTTTAGGATTTTAGGTCTTACAGGTATGACTCATTCATATCCCCTAAAATCATTATCCTAATCTTTGGGGTTCATCATAATCTTTAAACATAAAAGATAAAATTGAAATGATGAATAAAATACCTTACTTTATTAATATTAGAATAAATATCATTACATGAGTTGAAGATTATATAGAAAAGTCTCATCACATCACATATATGATTGGCTTATAGGATACTTATTCTTTCATATTTATTTCTAATTTTATGCATTCAGATCTATGAATCCAAAGGCTAGATCGAATCTAGGAAAAGTTTTAAATTTTGCTGCATCTGATCCAATCCAATCCGATTCGGTCGATCAAAAAGTTTCTTCAACTGGTACCAAAGCTAGGTTGTTGGTTCATAGATCTAGATTACATAAATCTAGATTAGATTTTTGATGAGATCAAAAATAGAATGTGATTAAAATGCATGAGATATAATTTTTAATTGATACATGAGATGTATGCAAAGCATGGTTAGATTAGACCTAAATTCATATATATGATGTATGCATGCTATAGATCTAGTTTTATTATTAGTAGCAAAGTCTTCTGATTGAGGTAGTCTCCTTGGTCATCTGATTATAAGAGAAAGAAGGGTTTAAAGGCCCTAACTTTCCATACGGTTGGGTGCTCTTATGGCATGTAGGGGTGCTACATGATGATCCTCATGAAAAAGAACAAAACTTACTTTCTGCTAAATCCTAGATCTAAAAATCCTAGGATCTATTTTTTATTTTTTATTTTTGTGAATCCTATTACACTTAATTAAGAATTAAGTTATGAAAATAATTAGATCCAAAATTAAGAATTAAAGATCTAAGATATTTTCATAATACATGGGTTCAGAGTATGGGTAGCTTAATTAGATCTAGCCTGAGCGATTGATCAAACCGAATCAAGAGTTAGTTAGGATGGGATCAAGAGTGCTCTTTGACCAGCCCAATAGTTGTAAGTTTGGTCAATATCGATTAGCAGCCATATGTTATCGATCACTTCAAGATCTAATCTGACTTCATGGTTCGAGCCTGGATTGTATACGAACCTGATCAATTCTAAATTGGTAAATTAGTATCTAAGGTAAGTTCAGTAGATACGCTCGGTGGTCTTTAATTAGGAGTTACCTGCTTATGATGCATTTATGGCAAGTTAATGGCATATCCCTCCCACCAATCTTGCTTACCTGGCTAATTGGGTCAATCTAGTTCTATATTAGGTTACCAATGATTCAAGCTAGCCCATACCACTAGATTAGTCATAACAGTTATGACTAATTAAGAATGAGACTTAAATTAAAATTTTCTTGTAAGATATTAAATCAAGTAGTCTTTCACCATTGTAGTTGTGCAGATCCTTCCCAAGGTTGATTATTCTCGACTAGATATAGTGGTTTAGTTGCACTGAAGAGATACAACCATACTATTAGGCATTGGATGCTACAAAATAGAGGAAGGGTTGGACTCAATATTCCAAATATAATGAGGGTCCCAATCATGAATCCATTTCATGCAAATGGTGAGTCTGACTTAACTAAGGAGTGGAGCAATATTCCTGGCATGATGAGCTTCATGAATTAGAGACTAGAGTTGGGTGCAACATATTTAGAGAAATATTGGATAAGAGTTGTGTACTCATCGATTGACTCATCACTAATAACTATTTGATGAGGTGGTGAGCCAATTGATGGGACCGTAGCATCTACATAAAATCTTTAATCGTAGAGATTTTTGCATCTCTTCTAAGAAAGTTTTGGAATCCAAAAAAATAGTGAAAGTCTTAATTTATTTTAAAAATAAAATTTTTAAAATAAATTATTAAATTAAATATAAAATCTAACTAGAAACTTTAACTCTCTATATGAATCATGTCTGCTTCTAACTTCCTAACCAAGATTTTAGAAGCTAATAGATTGATCAAACCAATTTCAAGGATTGGCTTCAAAACTTAAAAATAGTTTTGAGTTTTGAAAAGCTAACCTATATCCTTAATCAGGACCTTCCCTCTCTACCAACCTGTTTGATCACTGATCAAAAAATGTCTCATGAGAAGTGGTTAGATGATGAACAAAGTCAAGTGTTACATGTTGGCATCAATGTCAAACAAGTTACAGCACCAACATGA
The DNA here is from genome assembly GCA_006176705.1 of Cocos nucifera. Classification (NCBI taxonomy): domain Eukaryota; kingdom Viridiplantae; phylum Streptophyta; class Magnoliopsida; order Arecales; family Arecaceae; genus Cocos; species Cocos nucifera. Next base: position 254,793 of record QRFJ01001263.1, read on the forward strand.
GGATATGAAGATTGCCAGGCAAATGCTGACTCACCTGCAAGAGTTGTATGGTGAGCAGAGCCATGCAGCGCACTATGAAATGTCCAAGAGACTCTTCTATGTGCAAATGCATGATGGATAGTTGGTCCATGATCATTGTTTGTTGATGATTAAGGACTTGGAGGAGCTTGAGAAGCACGGCATATCTTTGGATAGGAACTTATAGATTGATCTAATTCTATAGTCCTTGACTGATTTATATGGAGGGTTTATTGTAAAGTTGCATATGAATAAGATCCAGTGCACCTTGGCTAAGATCATGAACATGCTGGCGACTACTGAGGGCACCTTGAAGAGTTCAAGGGGCTCAGTACATGCTGTGGAGTAGACTTCTTCTAAGAGAAAGTTCTCTAGAAAGAAGAAGAAGTTCATGAAGAAGCAAAAGACTAAGAAAAAGAAGGAGAAGAAGGTAGAACCGAAGAAGAAGGCTGCAGAGAAAAAAAAGTATTTTCACTATAACTTTGATGGCGATTAGAAGTGGAACTACCCTGCTTATCTGGCAAGTTTGAAGAACAAGAGAAGAGGACCTTCTGAAGGTATGCTCATCATTGAGATAAACCTTATGATCTAGTGTTCATCTATGCACTTCTTTATAGGATCTTGAGGATTGCATGAGACTGAGGGATGGCTAAATGATCCTACATGTCGGGAATGGAGCAAAAGTTGCTGCTATGGCCATGGGAACATACCCTCTGCAACTACCATCTAGAAGTATCTTAGAACTTAGGAACTATTATTTTATACCTACTACGAGTAGGAATCTAATTTCTATCTCCTATTTGATACAGGAAGGATATTTAATTAGTTTTCATAAGGACCACTGCATCATTCTTTTTGAAATAATAAAGTTGGTAGTGATTTCCTTATTAATGGTCTCTATCAATTATATGTTGATGTTTCTATGAATTGTGTTAAGCAAAGTGTAAATGCCATATGATCTAAATGACCTAGAAATATTATAAATGAAAAGTATATCTGGCACTTAAGGCTAGATCACATTATAGAAGATAGGATTAAGAAATTAGAGGAAATCAAACTAATGGATCCATTGACTTTTGAGTCATATCTGATTTGTAAATCATACCTTCAAGGTAAAATGATCAAGTTGCCCTTTGTGGGATATGAGGAAAGGACCATAGAGTTACTTGCTTTGGTACATTCAGATATGTGTGATCCATTCGATATGCTGGCTAGAGGAGGTTTTTTCTACTTTATTAACTTTATCATGATTTTTCTTGGTATGGATACTTTATGCATCATAAGTCTGAGACCTTTGAAAAATTCAAAGAATTTAGATATGAAGTAGAAAAATAGACCAAAAAGTTTATTAAAGTTCTTCGATCAGATCAAGGAGATGAATACCTTAATAAAAAATTTTTGAACTATCTCAAGAAACATGATATAGTCTCATAATGGACTCTGCCTGGAATACCTTAATTCAACAACATTTTAGAATAGAGAAATTGGATCCTATTAGATATGGTCTGTTCCATAATGAGCTTCATAGATCTTCTCATTTTTTTTGGGGGGGGGACAATCATTTTTTAGCTATTTATGTACTGGATAGGGTTTCTTCTAAAATCATTCTTACCACACCATATGAGATGCGACATAGTAAGAAGTTGAGTCTGAGTCATCTCAAAATTTGGGATTGTCTGGCTAATGTCAAAAGATAATAGGTGAACAAGTTAGAATCTAGATTTTTTAGAGCTCGATTCATCGGATATCCTAAGAAATATTTAAGATACTACAATTTTCTAGAAGACCACAATGTGATTATAAGTCAACATGCTGTCTTTCTTAAAAAATAGTTTATGTAAGATGGAGGCATAGGAAGACAGATCATGTTTGAAGAGAAAGTCTCTGAAGAGCAATGAGATAAGAAACCTAAGGAACCAGTTCAGTCTGAGTCGATCCATACACGTCCTCCACCTCGTACGTCTAGTAAGATTTCCTATCCTCCTGAGAGATACTTAGGTATTATTTCAGAGAATGTAGAAAAATTATTTCTTACAAAAAATAGGGTATATAGAGATGATCCCAAAATCTATGACGAGATGATATTAGATATCGACTTCGAGAAATGGCAAGAGGCAATGAAGTCAAAAATTGACTCAATGCACTCGAACCAAGTTTGGATCTTGGTAGATCTACCTAAGGATATTGTACTTATTTGGTGTAAATAAATCTTTAAGAGAAAGATTGGTGCGGATGAAAATATAGAGATATTCAAAGCTAGGTTATTGGCAAAAGGGTATAGTTAGCATGAAGACATCGACTATTAGGATACCTTCTCGCCAGTAGCCATGCTTAAATCCATCTGCATACTGCTTGCCATTGCAACATATTTCAATTATGAAATATGGCAAATGAATGTGAAAATGATATTCTTAAATGGATATCTTAAGGAAGATATCTATATCAATCAACTGCTTGATTTCACCTCAAGTGATAGTAATCATAAGATATGCAAACTACAAAGATCCATCTATGGACTTAAGTAATCATCTTGGAGCTGAAATGCTCATTTCAATGATGTGATCAAATCATTTGATTTCATCAAGAATGAGGAGGAGCCCTATATGTTCAAGAAGGTCAGTGGGAGCACCGTTATTTTTCTCGTATTATATATGGATGATATCCTCCTAATTGGAAAAGATACTTTCATGTTGACCTCTTTTAATGTTTGGTTGTCTAAGGAGTTTTCTATTAAAGACCTAGGTAAGGCATCCTTTATTTTGGAGATTAAGGTCTATAGAAATTGATTAAGGAGGATGCTAAGTTTATTGCAGAAGATGTACATTAAGGAGGTGCTGAAGAGATTCAGCATGAAACTCCAAGAGGGGTCATATGCCTTCAGACATGGCATTCATCTCTCCAAGAAGATATGCCTCAACACATTGAAAGAGATTGAACGCATGAGTAAGATCTTTTATGCTTCGATAATAAGGAGCCTTACGTATGCCATACTTTGTGCACAACTTGATATCGCCCATGCTGTGAGTGTCATAAGTAGATATTAGTCGAATACAGGTGAAGAGCACTGGACTTCTATGAAATGTATCCTTAAGTACTTAAGAAGGACTAAGGATATATTTTTGATCATTAGGAATGAAGAACTTCAAGTGCAGGGTATACTAATTCAAACTTTATATCTGATATAAATGATCGAAAGTTGACATTAGGAAGGCTGTTCTTATGCAATGACGGCATTATAAGCTGAAAGAGTTCCAAGCAAATAGTGATTACAGACTCCATCATGAAAGAAGAATACATCACTACCTCGAAAGCTACGAAGAAGGCAACTGAGTTTAAAAAATTTATTACTGAGCTAGAAGTGATGCCATCTGATACCGTTTCTCTCTATTGTGATAACAATGGTTCCATAGCCCTAGCGAAGGAGCTGAGATCTCACTAGAAATCCAAGCATATCGAGTGGCATTTTCACCTCATCCATGATTACCTCGAGAGGAGATATATCAAGATGAAGAGAGTCACATCATGAAAAATATGATTGATCCACTGATGAAGTCTTTGAGCCAACAAAAGACTGAAGCCCACCTTGAGAAGATGCAAGTTAGATTTATAGCCAATTGACTTTAAGTCAAGTGGGAGTTTGTTAGTGAAGGGATTGGTGTACAGGGCGGAAGCACAGATTTCAAAAAAATATGAAATCATATAAACCAAACCCAAATCCTAAGACCACCTTATCAGCAATTAAATCATATAGCATGCATTTATAATATAAAAGAAAGTATTAGAACATACCTCTTATCGCTAAACCCTAAATTGACCCTAATTACCGACAGCAATCTATCAGGGGTTCCACCAGGTGCCCACGTGTTCATCCTCCAACATTGATCCACATGGAGACTTGATCAAGACACCAGCATCTTTGATTTATATAATTAAAATTCTAATAACAAGAACTTTAATTAAATGGGCAAGATCTTCCTTAGCCTTTATGTCACCTTCCTTGCCTCTCCATACCTTTCTTTGTTTTTCCCTTATCTTCTTAATTTTTCTTCCTAATCTCTTTATCTTAAGATAACTTCTTGTCCTTATAAGGATAAGATCTGGATAAGAGAAGAGAAGAAAGAAAATTAGATAATAAGAAAATACTTGTAAGAAAGAAAGATAATTTTTCTCAATCATTGGACTCTCGTGCGCACCTCTATTTATAATATACGTAGGGGTGCCATCACAATTTCTCACACCCTTTCCATATTATTATCTCATGTTCCTTACGAAGAGTCACGGGCTTTCATTTTTGGCGCCATCATATTCAACCATTAGATCAGATAAGTAGGCCATCCAATGGCCTTAATATGGGACGTCCATTCAGCAAAATGGTGTGGAGATAATCTTTGAATAGTCAAAGTCCTAAGGGACTTTGACTTGGTCCAAGAGGCGCCAAGGAAGAGTGGGTGACAAGGAGTCCTGGAAGAGTGGGCGGCAAGGAGTCCCTTCTCATGCAAATATTAATCAGATAACATAGTATTTAACCTACAGATGGACTCTTCTGCACCCCATATCTGATGTCCATGCCCATATGAAAATTTACGTGACATGAAAAGGGAGGAAAAGTTAAAGAAGGTAGGCGCCTACATAAACCCATGCACCAAGGACTCTTGCGCATGAAAGACTTTCCACGCACAAGAGAGAGACTCTCTAGTGCATGGGATTTTGGTATGTGATGCCCCATCTGAAGCCCAATTAATCTAGGTTAATCCAATTCAAGACCAAATCCAATTTGGCTCAAATTAGACATTAATTAGCCCAAATTGGAAGCTGATTCGAATCTAGGTGCGAGGGTTTGCTACATGTGCTAGCATGTTCAACCTGCAAACATGGTCTAACCAATTAGATCCTTAATCAATTCCCTCTGTGTGTGACCCATTGGGTTCCATATCTAGCTAGCAATGGGTCTGGGTGTGATTTGACCTAATCTGGTTAGAACTCAACCAAACCGATTTAGGTCAAAACTAGCCTATCCAATTTGACCAATTAGAACACTTTCTAATTTAATGATAAAATTAAAAATTTTAATTTGATCAAACCCACAAGACATGATTGATGTCTAGCAATATATCATGACTTTCTAAAAGATGTGAAATTTTGATGGAAATACCAAAAATATCCTTCAGTGGAAAGTTATCGTGCAACTAGATCCTTCGATCACCATGCATCTTGAATATGACTCTGGGTATGAAAATATGTCAAACCCAATATCATATTCATTTCTCTTTCAATCTTATGATGATGATTCATTTAATGAAATATTAGAAATCATTTCTAATTTTCATCATGCTTTGATCAAAGTCTTTCTGAATCATCATTTATTTGAAGCAGGCAGGATGCGATTTCCTCTTACCAGGAGTGATCGATTCCATGTTAACCTACTCACAACCTTCATATATAATCCATCATATCTAGATCACCCCATACATGACTGAGTCATGAATGAGTATGAACGAAAATATGGATTCATATATATAAGATTCTTTGGTAGTTTCAAGTCAAAGGATTACATGCACAATTCCACCATGAGAACCATCTATTGACATGTAAATAAGACTCCATTAGATATTCTCGACTTGGATCAATTTAGTAAACTTATTCTCTAATAAGCATCCATATCTTTGTATTAGTATCATATACAAGTGATTGTGAGATCAAGCACCCTCTCAATCGAGCATACAAAGGATGTGCTAGTCTTACCGAAAACATTGATCCCCAATTCAATGTTCCATCGATCAAAAATATTTAAATTAGGGTTTTAATGTTTTAGGTCTCACTGGTATGATCTCATCATAATCCTAAAACCATAGCCTTAATTTATGGGGTTCATCATAATCTTAAATAAATAATAAGACACTGCATATGATGAAATAAATATCTTTATTTATTATTTTAAAATATCATTACATAAGTTTGAAAGACAAAGAACAGTCCAAAAAAAATTTTTTGATTGGCTTAAGGGCATATTCCTTTCAATCTCCCACTTGCACTAAAGCCAATCGCCCTTATATTTTAATCCCATACAATCAAGGTGGCGATCAAATAGTTGCAGTGGTAAAGCCTTAGTGAATGGATCTGCTATATTGTTCTTTGTGTCTACTCATTTTATGACAACATCTTGTCTTTCAATAATTTCACGAACAAGATAGAAGCATCTCAGAATGTATTTGGATTTATGATGAGACCTTGGTTCCTTTGCTTGAGCAACAGCTCTAGTATTATCACAATAAAGTGGTACTGGATTTTTAATTTCAGGAATAACACCCAATTCAGTGATGAACTTCTTCATCCAGATAGCTTCCTTGGCGGCTTTACTTGTAGCTATATATTCTCCCTCAGTGGTTGAGTCAGCTACAGTTGGTTGCTTAGTACTTTTCTAACTTACTACTCCGTCGTTCAGAGTAAAGACATATCCTGAAATGGATTTGCTATCATCTGGGTCTGATTGAAAACTAAAATTAGAATATACTTCTAGTTTAAGATCATAACCACCATACACTAGAAAAATATCTTTAGTTCTTCTTAAGTACTTAAGAATATTTTTTACAGCTTTCCAATGATCCTCTCCTGGATCGGTTTGAAATCTACTTGTAATGCCTAAGGCATAGGCAACATCAGGCCTTGTACATAACATGGCATATATTATTGATCCAACAGCTGAAGCATAAGGAATAGAACTCATTCTATTTCTCTCTTCAGGTATCTTTGGAGACATCTTTTTAGAGAGATGTATGCCTTGACTCATGGGTAAGTAACCTCTTTTACTCCTATCCATACTAAATCTTTTCAGTATTAAGTCAATGTACCTAGATTGGGACAAGCCTAGCATTCTCTTAGATCTATCTCTATAGATCTTTATTCCTAGTATATAGGATGCTTCTCCCAAGTCTTTCATAGAAAACATATTTGATAGCCATAATTTGACTGTTGCAACATTGGGATATCATTTTCAATGAGGAGTATGTCATCTACATATAGAACCAAGAAAACTATGGTACTCCCACTAGTCTTCTTGTACATACATGATTCATCCACATTCTTGATGAAATCAAACTCTTTGATTGTTACATCAAAGTGGATGTTCCAAGTCCTTGATGCTTGCTTTAATCCATAAATGGATCTCTTAAGCTTGCATACCTAATTTGGTCTCTCATTTGACTCAAATCCCTCTGGCCGTGACATATAGACCTTCTCCTCAAGGAAATCATTAAGAAAGGCGGTCTTCACATCCATTTTTCATATTTCAAAATCGTGGTATGCTGCTATGGCAAGCATAATTCGAATAGATTTGAGCGTGGCTATAGGTGAAAATATTTTATCATAATCAATCTCCTATTTTTACCTAAAATCCTTAGCCACCAATCTGGCTTTATAGGTTTCAATTTGACCATCTGCTCCAATTTTTTCTTAAAAATCCATTTGCATCCAATAGGATTTATATCCTCTAGTGCATCCACCAAAGTCCATACTTTGTTGGTGTGCATGGAGTCCATTTTGGATTACATGGCAGCTAGCCATTTGTTAGAGTCCTTACTTTTGACTACTTCCGTATAGATCAGAGGTTCGTCATTCTCAATGACTTGGACTTCATTGTTCTCAATAATAAATCCATACCTCATAGGTGTATATCATACTCTATCAGACCTATGGATAGGAGTTATGTGTTCTGGTTCTTTTATATTTATGTGATTATTTGGTTGAGAAATTTCTATTTATTTTTCTTGAACTTTACTAAGTTCAATATTTCTCCCACTATCCTTTTCTAGGATAAACTCTTTTTCCATGAAAGTGGCATGCATACTTACAATCACCTTTTGTTCAGTAGAGTGGTAGAATAAATATCCTATACTATCTCTAGGATATCCAATAAATAGGCATCTATTTGATCTAGCATCAAACTTATGTCCAAAATTTCTTTTGACATATACTGGACAACCCCATATCTTAAGATACTTAAAATTAGGTTTCTTACCTCTCCATATCTCATATGGAGTTCTAGATACAGATTTAGAAGGTACTCTATTCAAGATGAAAATTGCGATCTCTAGGGCATGACTGTTAGATATATGTGCCCTAGAAGCCAGAATTGGCTGACACTTGTAATACACTTCAAGGGGCAAAATTGTAATTTTGACTATAATTAATAAAATGGATTATTTTCTATCACACCTGTGTATTTAGTGTCTGTGATACATCCTTTGAGTTAATGGTAATGATAATTCATATTTTCAAGAGTTGAAAATTTAAGACATGAATAATCATTATTAACTCATAAACAGCTCCCGACCATAGGATCATCACGAGGATGGTGATTGATCCGGAAGGTTGGTGTACGATCTCTTCTCTTTAGTAGATGAGTCTTGAGTCTACGATGTGGAGACACCGAAGCGAAAGTACAGGTACTCATTAGAGAACGAGGGCACTGAGCGTGACCACCTCGAGTAGTCATTAGGAAGTCTACCTTCTCGTCAATGACTGACTCGATGCTGTAGTAGTGTGTCTGGTTCTTTGACCTGAGATGCATCGGCAGTTCACCTTGAGGGTGTTATAGTTTGACTACACCTATTACTCGGTCTCCTAGCCATATGGAACCCTGAGGTGTATGTTGGCTATAGCATGTTCATTGTAGGAACTGGATTGCATCAAGATGGGATCTATCTACCTCGGTGGTAGAGGAGCAGCCCTATGATAATCATGAGAATCAAGTCCTGAAGCCCATGGCCATGGCAGAGTGAAATAATAGAAAGAGTTTCTATTTAGGTTTTCACATTGGACTCGAATCGAATGATTATATCATATGACAGAGTCTAGGGTTTGACGAGTTTACCTTAACCCTAATCTGATCGGGGCTCGAGATAGAAGAACTTAATCACACAGGTAGCTACACCAAGAGGTTCGCATTCAGCTATGATGGGTTGCCACCATATACTGCTAGGTGTCACTGGTGGATTTTGGGAGCAATTAGAATGATTTAGATGATCGATCATTCTAGCTGTTCGAATCAGAAGAGTTCTGATCCATCGAAAGAGTTTCGATGATGTCGATGATAGAGATCATGACATATCCCATTACCATATAGAATTGAACCTAACTGGGTCACACAAACAAGGGTTTGAATCTGGTGATCATCAATTGAACTGATCTAGTTCAATTGATCTGAATGAGATTCAATTAGGTTCAAGGAAATCGTGCTAGCACTCGATTGAACCTAACGTTCTTCTTTTACTATCACAAATAAGTTGTCCTGACTGAGCCAAAGGAGTTTGTGCTCAATCAGAGGCCTTCATATGGTCTGACTGGAGGTTGTCCAAGTCAGAATAGGTTGTCTTATTTGTAAGACATTACCTGCCATTTTTGGTCACCTGCCATTTCTTGTTCTTTGACTTTGGTCAAAAGTCTACCTTTGACTGGTCAAATGTTGACCATTGATCCTTTGACTTTTGACCACATGTCATGCACCTATTGGAGAGCTGGTGGGTGTCTGTCCCCCTGCCAAAACCTGGCAAGGAGAAGGGCGCACGCCAAGGGTGGCGTGAGCCCAAGTAGGAGGCGCCTAGGAGTCCTTGTTGGACAAGGACTCCACCTACCTTTTGGATTCCAATCAGAGTTCTACTAAGAATCCAGTTTGACTGGTCTTAGGCGCCCTCTAAGAAGGAATCCAGGGGTCTCTATTCCAACCAATCAGATTTAGATCTGATTTCACAAAGGGTTGTGATTGGTTGAGAGGAAGAGGAGTTGGATCACAAGAGGTCTATAAATAAGACCCTGCACCCAACCCTAATAAGAATGCAATTCAATTGAGAAACCCCACGCCCCAAGGCTGCCTCTCCCCTCCTTCTCCATGCCATAGCTTCTTCTCCCCTTACTCTCCACGTCCAAAAAGAGATTTTGGACTTAGGTTGGTGCGATTCAGATCAAGGAAAGGCGATCAAAAGCAAGAAGGCTGCGCTGCTGCAAAAGGACGACTGCAGATCTTCAAAAGAGTTTTGAAGATCCTCCAGATTAGATCCAGATCTGATTTTTGGAGGTGTGATAGAGAAGAAGAGGATCTCCAGATCCAACCCGAGTGGATGCTGGTAGAGGCCAGGCGCTTGCGTGGCTAGATCCAGAACCTTCCGCTGCAATCAGGATCATCTACAGGGTAATGGGATTACCCAAATCAGGTAAATTAAATTTGATTTAATTTATCTTATTTTATTTTATTTATTAAAATAATAAGAATCAGATCTGAAACATATCAAGATCTGATTGGGATCAAGAAAAAAATTTTTGAAATATATCTCTTGATCTGATCAGATCTGGACGAACCTGGACCGAAAAATCAGAATTTTCCTTCAACTGGTATCAGAGCCATGGTTCTAAAATTGTTTAGATCTGATTTTAATTTTATTTTAATTATAAAATAAAGTGATTTCAGATGTCACATGAGATGTGATCAGATCTGAAATCAAAAAAATTAAAATTAAATGATTTGGATCTAAGAACATGAAGATATGCATGACTAGTTCTAGAATAGAATAGTTCTATAGAATAGTTTTGCATGTCTTTGATTTAATCTGATTAAATCATATTTTAGATCTTCTTATTTACTATTTTCTAATATTATAAGTGTTATAATAACATCTGATAAATAGCAAATAAAAATTATTTAATTTTTGAATATCATATGAGATATGATTGATGCATGACTAGACTAGTTGTAGAATAGTTCTACATAATTATCTAGATTAGAATTTATTTTGATTAGATCAATTTAAATCTAATTTTTTAGATTGTTATGTGATAATTTAGATCTGAAAACATGCATGATTATGATACATGAGATGTATGCAAAATATGCCTTGATTAGATCTAAATTTGTATATGAGATATATGATATAGATCTATAACTGTTTTGTAGATTTACATGTTCCTGATTAAGGCGTTCCTCTTGGCCGTCCGGTCATAAGAACGAAGAAGGGTTTAAAGGCCCTCTCTTTCCATTCGATGGGGTATTCTTATGACGTATAGGGGTGCTGCGTGTTCGTCCTTAATCAGAAACCCAAAACTTACTTTCTGCAAAATCCTAGATCCTGAAACCCTAGGATTTATTGTGCATATTTTGTTTATGAATCCAACTTAATTAAGAATTAAGTTTATGAAATATTAATTAGGTCTAAAATTGAGAATTTCAGATCTAAGACATATTCATAATACTGGGTTCGGGCTTGGGTAGCTCAATTAGGTCTAAGCGGTTGATCAAACCGAATCAAGAGTTGGTTAGATGGGATCAATAATGCTTAAATTGACCAGCCTAATAGGATTAAGTCTGGGTCAAGATCGAGTCACGATCAAGCAAGACCTAATTAGGCTCAGAGGTTAGAGTCTGGATTGTAGGCTAACCCAATTGGTTCTGACTCAATAATTTGGTGTCTAAGGTAAGTTTGGCATATACGACCGACTGGTTTTTAATTGGAAGCTACTCGACCTGAATGCGTTCTTGTGTGAGTTAACGGCATATTCCTTCCACCGGTCTCACTTACCTGGCCATATCTGTTGACACAGTTCTGATCTGAGGTGGTCAATAATCCGAGCTGACCCATGCCACTAGGTTAGTCATAATTGTTATGACTAAGCCAAGTCTAGTTTAATGAGACCTGAATCAATTCTTCCTAAGAAAAGATTAAGTCTGAGGTCTTCCACCATTGTAGATGTGCGGGCCCTTCCCGGGGTTGATTGTTCTCGGCTGGATACAGTGGCTCAGTTGCACCGGGAAGACGCAACCATGTCTATTAGGCATTGGATGCTATGGGCTGGAGGATGAGTTGGGCTCAATATTTCGGATACGGTGAGAGACCCAATTAGGAACCCAGTCTATGAAAATGGTGGGTCTGACTTAACTAAGGAGTGGATCAATATTCTGGATACGGTGAGATTCATGAATTAGAGACCAAGTTTGGGTGCACCATGATTAGAGAATCATTGAACAAGAGTTGTTCACTCATTGGCTAACCCATCACCAATAACTATTAGGTGAGGTGATGAGTCAGTTGGTGAGACCGCACCACCCACTAGAAATCATCAATCGTGGAGATTTTCGCATCTCTACAGAGGGAGTGTAGGGATCCGAGAAAATAGTGGGAGCTAATTTGTTTAAAAATAAAATCCCTAAATAAATTGGTCAAGTCAAAATTACAGTATCTAATTAGAATCTTTGACTCTCTACAGGAAAATATCTGCGTCCAACCCACTGGCATGTATCCTAGACACACATAGACTGACTGGACCCAATTATAAAGATTGGCTCAGGAACTACAAAATTATTTTGGGTTCCGAGAAGTTAACACATGTTTTGGACCAGGACCCTCCCACCTTACCAGCTCGTCCATCCAGTGAATAAAGAGCATCTCTGGAAAAATGGATTGACGAAGACAATAAGGCCAGATACTACATGTTGGGCTCGATGTCTGATGAGCTCCAGCGCCAACATGAAGATATCGGGACTGCTCGCCAAATGTTGGCTCACCTACTGGAGATGTTTGGTGAACAGAGTCGCGCAGCCAAATATCAAGTCACAAAATAACTTTTTAAGGCTAAGATGCGTGATGGGCAGTCAGTCCAAGATCACTGTCTGACAATGATCAAGGACATGGAAGAGCTTGAGAAGCTCGGTGTGAAGTTGGACTTGGATCTGCAGAACGATATTATTCTGCAATCCTTGACTGATGCATATGGGCAATTCATCATGAATTACCACATGCATAAACTTCAAAATTCCTTGGCCGAGTTGATGAATATGCTGGTTACCGCTGAGCTTTCTATGAAAGGTTCTAAAGGCTCAGTTCTTGCTATGAAACGGACTTCTTCCAAAAGAAAGTCTTATGGAAAGAAAAAGAAGTCTGTGAAAAAGCAGAAGGTGGAAGGATCAAAGAAGAAAAAGGCAGAACCGAAGAAAAAGGCCGATGGCAAAGGAAAGTGTTTCCATTGCAACAGCAACGGCCATTGGAAGCAGAACTGCCCTATTTACCTAGCTACCCTGAAGAACAAGAAGGAAGGTCCTTCTGGAGGTATGCTCGTTATTGAGTCTAACCTTACGATTTCTTCTGCATCCAGTTGGGTGCTTGACTCTGGTTCTAGTGCTCATCTATGCACTTCTATGCAGGGTCTTGAGGATAGCAGGAGGCTGAGGGATGGAGACATGATCCTACGTGTCGGTAATGGAGCAAGAGTTGCTGCAGTAGCCGTGGGAACATACCCTCTGCGATTACCATCTGGTTTAGACTTAGTTTTAAAAGACTGTTATTATGTGCCTGCAGCTAGCAGGAATTTGATTTCTGTTTCATGCTTAGCACAAGAAGGTTATGTGATCACCTTCTTTAAGGACCATTGTAACATTCTTTATGAAAGAAATAAAATTGCAAATGGTTTCCTTGTTAATGGTCTTTATCAGTTGCATATTGATGTACCTGTTCTAACTATCGAGCAAAACATGAATGCCAAACGACCTAGGGATAGTCCAAACGACAGATATCTATGGCACCTGAGATTAGGTCATATAGCAGAAGATAGGATCAACAAATTGGAGAAAAATGGGCTATTGAGTCTATTAACTTTTGAGTCATATCCAACTTGTGAATCTTGTCTTCAAGGCAAAATGACTAAACTCCCTTTTGTTGGACATGGGGAGAGGGCCACAGATCTCCTTGCCCTAGTACATACTGATGTGTGCGGCCCATTTGATGTACCGGCTAGAGGCAATTTTGTCTACTTCATTACCTTTACCGATGATCTGTCTAGGTATGGGTATGTGTATCTTATGAGACATAAGTCTGAAGCTTTTGAAAAGTTCAAAGAATTCAGACATGAAGTAGAAAAACAAACTGGAAAACCCATTAAGGTTCTTCGATCAGATCGAGGAGGTGAATACCTTAGCCGGGAATTCCTAGACTATCTTAAGGAAAATGGCATAGTCTCTTAATGGACTCCACCAGGAACACCTCAACTCAACGGGTTTCAGAATGGAGAAATTGGACTCTATTGGATATGGTTCGATCCATGATGAGCTTCACAAACCTCCTGATTTTCTTTGGGGCATTCATTATTAACTTCAATTTATCTACTGAATAGGGTTCCCTCTAAAACCGTTC
>QRFJ01001263.1:269978-374992 GCA_006176705.1 Cocos nucifera
ATTGGGATCAAGAAAAAAATTTTTGAAATATATCTCTTGATCTGATCAGATCTGGACGAACCTGGACCGGGAAATCAGGATTTCCCTTCAACTGGTATCAGAGCCATGGTTCTAAATTATTTTAGATCTGAATTTTAATTTTATTTTAATTAGAAAATAAAGTGATTTTAGATGTCACATGAGATGTGATCAGATCTGAAATCAGAAAAAATTAAAATTAAATGATTTGGATCTAAGATTAAGAAGATATGCATGACTAGTTCTAGAATAGAATAGTTCTATAGAATAGTTTTGCATGTCTTTGATTTAATCTGATTAAATCATATTTTAGATCTTCTTATTTACTATTTTCTTGATATTATAAGTGTTATAATAACATCTGATAAACAGCAAATAAAAATTATTTAATTTTAAATATCATATGAGATATGATTGATGCATGTCTAGACTAGTTGTAGAATAGTTCTACATAATTGTCTAGATTAGAATTTATTTTGATTAGATCAATTTAAATCTAATTTTTTAGATTATTATGAGATAATTTAGATCTGAAAACATGCATGATTTGATACATGAGATGTATGCAAAATATGCCATGATTAGATCTACTTTATATATGAGATATATGATATAGATCTGATAACTGTTTTGTAGTATTGACATGTTCCTGATTAAGGCGTTCCTCTTGGCCGTCCGGTCATAAGAACGAAGAAGGGTTTAAAGGCCCTCTCTTCCCATTCGATGGGGTGTTCTTATGACGTGTAGGGGTGCTGCGTGTTCGTCCTTAATCAGAAACCCAAAACTTACTTTCTGCAAAACCCTAGATCCTGAAACCCTAGGATTTATTGTGCATATTTTGTTTATGAACCCAACTTAATTAAGAATTAAGTTTATGGAATATTAATTAGGTCTAAAATTGAGAATTTCAGATCTAAGACATATTCATAATACTGGGTTCGGGCTTGGGTAGCTCAATTAGGTCTAAGCGGTTGATCAAACCGAATCAAGAGTTGGTCAAGAGTTGGTTAGATGGGATCAACAATGCTTAAATTGACCAGCCTAATAGGATTAAGTCTGGGTCAAGATCGAGTCACGATCAAGCAAGACCTAATTAGGCTCAGAGGTTAGAGTCTGGATTGTAGGCTAACCCAATTGGTTCTGACTCAACAATTTGGTGTCTAAGGTAAGTTTGGCATAGACGACCGACTGGTTTTTAATTGGAAGCTACTCGACCTGAATGCGTTCTTGTACGAGTTAATGGCATATTCCTTCCACCGGTCTCACTTACCTGGCCATATCTGTTGACACAGTTCTGATCTGAGGTGGTCAATAATCCGAGCTAACCCATGCCACTAGGTTAGTCATAATTGTTATGACTAAGCCAAGTCTAGTTTAATGAGACCTGAATCAATTCTCCCTAAGAAAAGATTAAGTCTGAGGTCTTCCACCATTGTAGATGTGCGGGCCCTTCCCGGGGTTGATTGTTCTCGGCTGGATACAGTGGCTCAGTTGCACCGGGAAGACGCAACCATGTCTATTAGGCATTGGATGCTATGGGCTGGAGGATGAGTTGGGCTCAATATTTCCGGATACGGTGAGAGACTCAATTAGGAACCCAGTCTATGCAAATGGTGGGTCTGACTTAACTAAGGAGTGGATCAATATTCCGGATACGGTGAGATTCATGAATTAGAGACCAAGTTTGGGTGCACCATGATTAGAGAATCATTGAACAAGAGTTGTTCACTCATTGGCTAACCCATCACCAATAACTGTTAGGTGAGGTGATGAGTCAGTTGGTGAGACCGCACCACCCACTAGAAATCATCAATCGTGGAGATTTTCGCATCTCTACAGAGGGAGTGTAGGGATCCGAGAAAATAGTGGGAGCTAATTTGTTTAAAAATAAAATCCCTAAACAAATTGGTCAAGTCAAAATTACAGTATCTAACTAGAATCTTTGACTCTCTACAGGAAAATGTCTGCGTCCAACCCACTTGGCACGTATCCTAGGACACACATAGACTGACTGGACCCAATTATAAAGATTGGCTCAGGAACTACAAAATTATTTTTTGGGTTCAGAGAAGTTAACACATGTTTTGGACCAGGACCCTCCCACCTTACCAGCTCGTCCATCCACTGAACAGAGAGCGTCTCTGGAAAAATGGATTGACGAAGACAATAAGGCCAGATACTACATGTTGGGCTCGATGTCTGATGAGCTCCAGCGCCAACATGAAGATATCGGGACTGCTCGCCAAATGTTGGCTCACCTGCAGGAGATGTTTGGTGAACAGAGTCGCGCAGCCAAATATCAAGTCACAAAATGACTTTTTAAGGCTAAGATGCGTGATGGGCAGTCAGTCCAAGATCACTGTCTGACAATGATCAAGGACATGGAAGAGCTTGAGAAGCTCGGTGTGAAGTTGGACTTGGATCTGCAGAACGATATTATTCTGCAATCCTTGACTGATGCATATGGGCAATTCATCATGAATTACCACATGCATAAACTTCAAAATTCCTTGGCCGAGTTGAATGAATATGCTGGTTACCGCTGAGCTTTCTATGAAAGGTTCTAAAGGCTCAGTTCTTGCTATGGAACGGACTTCTTCCAAAAGAAAGTCTTATGGAAAGAAAAAGAAGTCTGTGAAAAAGCAAAAGGTGGAAGGATCAAAGAAGAAGAAGGCAGAATCGAAGAAAAAGGCCGATGGCAAAGGAAAGTGTTTCCATTGCAACAGCGACGGCCATTGGAAGCGGAACTGCCCTATTTACTTACCTGGCCACCCTGAAAGAACAAGAAGGAAGGTCCTTCTGGAGGTATGCTCGTTATTGAGTCTAACCTTACGGTTTCTTCTGCATCCAGTTGGGTGCTTGACTCTGGTTCTAGTGCTCATCTGTGCACTTCTATGCAGGGTCTTGAGGATAGCAGGAGGCTGAGGGATGGAGACATGATCCTACGCATCGGTAATGGAGCAAGAGTTGCTGCAGTAGCCGTGGGAACATACCCTCTTCGATTACCATCTGGTTTAGACTTAGTTTTAAAAGACTGTTATTATGTGCCTGCAGCTAGCAGGAATTTGATTTCTGTTTCATGCTTAGCACAAGAAGGTTATGTGATCACCTTCTTTAAGGACCATTGTAACATTCTTTATGAAAGAAATAAAATTGCAAATGGTTTCCTTGTTAATGGTCTTTATCAGTTGCATATTGATGTACCTATTTTAACTATCGAGCAAAACGTGAATGCCAAACGACCTAGGGATAGTCCAAACGACAGATATCTATGGCACCTGAGATTAGGTCATATAGCAGAAGATAGGATTAACAAATTGGAGAAAAATGGGCTATTGAGTCCATTGACTTTTGAGTCATATCCAACTTGTGAATCTTGTCTTCAAGGCAAAATGACTAAACTCCCTTTTGTTGGACATGGGGAGAGGGCCACAGATCTCCTTGCCCTAGTACATACTGATGTGTGCGGCCCATTTGATGTGCCGGCTAGAGGCAATTTTGTCTACTTCATTACCTTTACCGATGATCTGTCTAGGTATGGGTATGTGTATCTTATGAGACACAAGTCTGAAGCTTTTGAAAAGTTCAAAGAATTCAGACATGAAGTAGAAAAACAAACTGGAAAAACCCATTAAGGTTCTTCGATCAGATCGAGGAGGTGAATACCTTAGCCGGGAATTCCTAGACTATCTTAAGGAAAATGGCATAGTCTCTCAATGGACTCCACCAGGAACACCTCAACTCAACGGGGTTTCAGAACGGAGAAATCGGACTCTATTGGATATGGTTCGATCCATGATGAGCTTCACAGACCTCCCTGATTTTCTTTGGGGACATTCATTATTAACTTCAATCTTATCTACTGAATAGGGTTCCCTCTAAAACCGTTCCTACCACACCGTATGAGATATGGCACGGTAAGAAACCAAGTCTGAGTCATCTCAGAATTTGGGGTTGTCCGGCTCATGTCAAAAGACAACAAGCGGACAAGTTAGAGTTTAGGTCCTTTAGAGCTCGATTCATAGGATATCCTAAAGAGTCATTAGGATACTATTTCTACATTCCAGAAGACCACAATGTGATTGTGAGTCGACATGCCATATTTCTTGAAAAATAGTTTATTCAAGATAGCGGCATTGGAAAGCAGATTAAGCTTGATGAGAAAGTCTCACAAGTAGAACGAGCTAAGGACCAAGTTGGAACCAAATCAGGTTGAGCCAATAAGAACACTACCTCCTCCACCTCGTAGATCGGAAAGAGTTTTCCCATCCCCCTGAAAGATACTTAGGTATTATTTCAGAGGAAGTAGAGGAAATGTTCCTCATAGGTAATGGTGCTCATGGTGATGATCCCAAAACCTACAACGAGGCGATATCAGATATCGACTCCGAGAAATGGCTTGAGGCAATGAAGTCAGAGAATTGACTCGATGCACTCAAACCAAGTCTGGACCTTGGTAGATCCACCAGAAGGTATAGTACCTATTGGGTGTAAATGGATCTTCAAGAGAAAGATTGGTGCAGATGGGAATGTGGAGACATTCAAGGCTAGACTGGTGGCAAAAGGTTATAGTCAACGCGAAGGCATTGACTATCAGGATACCTTTTCCCCGGTAGCTATGCTAAAATCCATCCGCACATTGCTTGCCGTTGCAGCCTATTTCGATTATGAAATATGGCAAATGGACGTGAAAACGGCATTCCTAAATGGATATCTTGAGGAAGATATCTATATGGAACAGCCGCTAGGTTTCACATCCAGTGATACTGATCACAAGGTTTGCAAGCTGCAAAGGTCCATATATGGACTTAAGCAAGCATCTCGGAGCTGGAACACTCGTTTCAATGATGTGATCAAAAAGTTTGGTTTCATCAAAAATGAAGAGGAACCATGTGTTTTCAAAAGGGTCAGTGGGAGCGCTGTTGTCTTCCTCGTATTGTACGTGGATGACATCCTCCTTATTGGGAATGATATTCCCATGTTGACATCAGTCAAGATGTGGTTGTCCAAGGAATTCTCCATGAAAGACCTAGGTGAAGCATCCTTTATTCTAGGAATTAAGGTCTATAGGGATAGACCGAATAGGATGCTAGGACTTTCACAGAAGATGTACATAGAGGAAGTACTAAAGAGGTTTAGTATGGAAAACTCTAAGAGGGGATTAATACCCTTCAGACATGGTATTCATCTTTCCAAGAAGATGTGCCCCAGCACACCTGAGGAAATAGAACGCATGAGCAAGATCCCTTATGCTTCTGCAATAGGGAGCCTCATGTATGCCATGCTATGTACACGACCTGATATAGCCCATGCTGTGAGTGTCACAAGCAGATATCAGTCAAATCCAGGTGAAGAACACTGGACTTCTGTGAAATGTATCCTTAAGTACTTGAGAAGAACTAAGGATATGATGTTGGTCTTTGGTAATGGAGAACTCCAAGTTCCAAGGGATACACAGACTCGGACTTCATGTCCGATATAGATGATCGAAAGTCGACATCTGGAAGTCTGTTTGTGTGCAATGGTGGAGCTGTCAGCTGGAAGAGTTCCAAGCAAACTGTGATAGCAGATTCCACCATGGAAGCAGAATATATAGCTGCATCAGAGGCTGCAAAGGAAGCATTCTGGTACAAGAAGTTTGCTGCAGAAATTGGAGTAATGCCATCAGATGCCATTCCTCTTTACTGCGACAACAATGGCGCCATAGCCCTTGCTAAGGAGCCGAGGTCTCACCAGAAGTCCAAGCACATTGAGCGGCGATATCATCTCATCCGCGATTACCTTGAGAAAGGTTACGTTGAGGTCAAGAGAGTCAACTCCGCAGATAATGTGGCAGACCCACTTACAAAGCCGTTGGGCCAGCAGAAGATCGAAGCCCACCTTGAGAAGATGGGACTTAGACTTGTAGCCAATTGGCTTTAGGACAAGTGGGAGATTGTTAGATATATGTGCCCTAGAAGCCAGAATTGGCTGACACTTGTAATACACTTCTAGGGGCAAAATTATAATTTTGACTATAATTAATAAAATGGGTTATTTTCTATCACACCTGTGTATTTAGTGTCTGTGATACATCCTTTGAGTTAATGGTAATGATAATTCATATTTTCAAGAGTTGAAAATTTAAGACATGAATAATCATTATTAACTCATAAACAGCTCCCGACCATAGGATCATCACGAGGATGGTGATTGATCCGGAAGGTTGGTGTACGATCGCTTCTCTTTAGTAGATGAGTCTTGAGTCTACGGTGTGGAGACACCGGAGCGAGAGTACAGGTACTCGTTAGAGAACGAGGGCACTGAGCGTGACCACCTCGAGTAGTCATTAGGAAGTCTACCTTCTCGTCAATGACTGACTCGATGCTGCAGTAGTGTGTCTGGTTCTTTGACCTGAGATGCATCGGCAGTTCACCTTGAGGGTGTTATAGTTTGACTACACCATTACTCGGTCTCCTAGCCATATGGAACCCTGAGGTGTATGTTGGCTATAGCATGTTCATTGTAGGAACTGGATTGCATCAAGATGGGAATCTATCTACCTCGGTGGTAGAGGAGCAGCCCTATGATAATCATGAGAATCAAGTCCTGAAGCCCATGGCCATGGCAGAGTGAAATAATAGAAAGAGTTTCTATTTAGATTTTCACATTGGACTCGAATCGAATGATTACATCATATGACAGAGACTAGGGTTTGACGAGTTCACCTTAACCCTAATCTGATCGGGGCTCAAGATAGAAGAACTTAATCACACAGGTAGCTGCACCAAGAGGTTCGCATTCAGCTCTGATGGGTTGCCACCATATACTGCTAGGTGTCACTGGTGGATTTTGGGAGCAATTAGAATGATTTAGATGATCGATCATTCTAGCTGTTCGAATCAGAAGAGTTCTGATCCATCGAAAGGAGTTTCGATGATGTCTATGATAGAGATCATGACATATCCCATTACCATACAGAACTGAACCTAACTGGGTCACACAAACAAGGGTTTGAATCTGGTGATCATCAATTGAACTGATCTAGTTCAATTGATCTGAATGAGATTCAATTAGGTTCAAGGAAATCGTGCTAGCACTCGATTGAACCTAACGTTCTTCTTTTACTATCATAAATAAGTTGTCCTGACTGAGCCAAAGGAGTTTGTGCTCAATCAGAGGCCTTCATATGGTCTGACTGGAGGTTGTCCAAGTCAGAATAGGTTGTCTTATTTGTAAGACATTACCTGCCATTTTTGGTCACCTGCCATTTCTTGTTCTTTGACTTTGGTCAAAAGTCTACCTTTGACTGGTCAAACGTTGACCATTGACCCTTTGACTTTTGACCACATGTCATGCACCTATTGGAGAGCTGGTGGGGGCCTGTCCCCCTGCCAGAACCTGGCAAGGAGAAGGGCGCACGCCAAGGGTGGCGTGAGCCCAAGTAGGAGGCGCCTAGGAGTCCTTGTTGGACAAGGACTCCACCTCCCTTTTGGATTCCAATCAGAGTTCTACTAAGAATCCAGTTTGACTGGTCTTAGGCGCCCTCTAAGGAGGAATCCAGGGGTCTCTATTCCAACCAATCAGATTTAGATCTGATTTCACAAAGGGTTGTGATTGGTTGAGAGGAAGAGGAGTTGGATCACAAGAGGTCTATAAATAAGACCCTGCGCCCAACCCTAATTCAAGAATGCAATTCAATTGAGAAACCCCACGCCCCAAGGCTGCCTCTCCCCTCCTTCTCCATGCCATAGCTTCTTCTCCCCTTGCTCTCCACGTCCAAAAGAGTTTTGGACTTAGGT
The DNA here is from genome assembly GCA_006176705.1 of Cocos nucifera. Lineage (NCBI taxonomy): Eukaryota > Viridiplantae > Streptophyta > Magnoliopsida > Arecales > Arecaceae > Cocos > Cocos nucifera. Next base: position 277,778 of record QRFJ01001263.1, read on the forward strand.
TGGTGCGATTCAGATCAAGGAAAGGCGATCAAAAGCAAGAAGGCTGCGCTGCTGCAAAAGGACGACTGCAGATCTTCAAAAGAGTTTTGAAGATCCTCCAGATCAGATCCAGATCTAATTTTTGGAGGTGTGATAGAGAAGAAGAGGATCTCCAGATCCAACCCGAGTGGATACCGGTAGAGGCCAGGCGCTTGCGTGGCTAGATCCAGAACCTTCCGCTGCAATCAGGATCATCTACAGGGTAATAGGATTACCCAAATCAGGTAAATTAAATTTGATTTAATTTATCTTATTTTATTTTATTTATTAAAATAATAAGAATCAGATCTGAAACATATCAAGATCTGATTGGGATCAAGAGAAAAATTTTTGAAATATATCTCTTGATCTGATCAGATCTGGACGAACCTGGACTGGGAAATCAGGATTTCCCTTCAATACCAAGAAAATAGGTATTCTGAAGCACATTGGACCGTATATATAATAAGTATGATTTTTCTTTTCTACATCATTTTTACGGTGCAAAGATTTCAGAGAGAATTCCAACAAACTAGATAAGTATTCTCCTCCCTAATAAGATCGAAGGATTTTTATACATTGTGCAATTTGTTTTTCGACCATACTTTGATACTCTTTAAATTTATCAAAAGCTTCGAATTTGTGTTTCATAAGATACACATACCCGACCTAGATAAATCATTAGTGAATGTTATAAAATAAGAATATCCTCCTCTGGCTTGAGTTGTCATAGGACCACATACATTCGTCTGTACAAGTCCTAATAACTCACTTGTCTTTTTTCCATGTCCACTAAATGGAATCTTGGTTATTTTACCCATGAGACATGATTCACAAGTTCCTAATGATTCATAATCAAAAAGATCAAAGAATTTTTCTTTGTATAACTTGTTAATCCTAGCCTAACTAATATGACCTAATCGATAATGCCAAAGTAAAGTATTATTTTTGTCATCTGTCTTACATTTTCTATTTTTATCAATATGAAATATATTATCATCCAAACATAGAGTCAACAAATCATTGCTAAATATGCCAAAACAAATATTTTTATTAAAATATTTAATTGAGCAACCTTCACTCATTACATTAAGACTATAACCTTGTTTTAATAGCAAGGATATAGATATAATATTTCTAATGAACTTAGGCATATAATAATAATTTGTAAGCTCTAAGATCTTTTCAGAAGGTAACTTCAATATATTTGTCCCTACAGCTTCTACTTGGATAGACTCTTCTCCAGCGCCATAGAGCTTGAGGTTACCTTTTTTCAAACTCTTAATTTTCTACAGCCCCTACAAAGATTTGCATATATGAAAACCACAGTCGGTATCTAATACCCAAGAGTTTAAAATGAAAGAATTTAATGACAATATAGTATGTATCTCATACATATCTTTTGGTACATTATTTGCACCAGACTTCATGGTTGCAAGGTAAGCCTTGCAATTCCTCTTCCAATGATCTATTTTGCCGTAGTGAAAATAGGTCCAGAGATCTTCTTTCCTTTTTTCTTCTTATTTATACCATCTTAAGGATTCAGCCTCCTCTTTGAACCCTTTTTTCTTGCCTTCTTCTTGGAGATCCCATCCACAAGTAGAAGGGGAGCCTTATCCTTCTTAATATGGCTTTCTGCTATCTTGAGTATATTTAATAGCTCAGGTAAGGAAGAATTCGGTTTGTTCATATGATAGTTCATGATAAATTGAGAAAATGATTCTGGGAGTGGTTGCAGGATCAAATCCTGACTTAACTCTCTATCCATAACAAAACCTAATTGACTTAATCGAGTGATTAGATCAATTACCATTAGAACATGATTTTGTATGGATGTTCCTTCTATCATTCTTGTATAGAATAATTGCTTAGATATCTCATATCTAGTAGTCCTACTCTGCTCTCCATAAAGCTCTTTTAGATTGAGCAATATGGACTGAGTGTCCATGCCATCATGCTGCCTCTGTAATTCATTACTCATAAAGGTGAGTATGATGCATTTGACAGTAAGAAAATCATTTTGCCACATCTTATATGTGGACTTATCTTCATCTATGGCATCTTTTCCTAATGGCTTAGGATTAGGGGCATCAACAATATAGGAGAGTTTTTCTTGACTAAGTACTATTTTTAGATTTCTTAGCCAGTCCACATAATTTGGACCAGTCAATTTATTTGAATCCAAAATTGAATGCAATGAAAGTGAAGAAGCCATTTAATCTACATAATAAAGAACAATACATAAGCAAATAACTCATGATGTCATACATAATTAAATTAGGATTTTAATTTAATTATGTCTCCCACTATTTAATCAAAAATCATAACCCTCTAATTGATTTTCTTGGTGAGAATAAGATCCTAATTCTTTATAAAAGGTCTTGTGGTTGCACAATAAACATATTATAAGTTCAAAGGTAGGAAACTCTTTCCAATTGCATTTTATGCAACTCTCAATAAAAAACTCTTGCCTCTAAAACATTAATAGCCTTGTGTTAGCACAACAAACTTTAATATTTTAGTTAAGTAAAACCCTTCATTTCTATACAGTCAAAATGAATATAACTGCTCTTGTGGTTACACAATAAAGCAGTATATTCAAAATGCTGTAAGCATCTTAATGCACCAGATTAATATTACATTATTTCTTATGATAGATCTTGTGGTTATACAATAAAACTAATATGGTTCAATACATAATAAGAACCTAGCATGAAGGAAGGCCTTAATGTAGTGAATATAATACTAAGTATTTCAATCTAGAATTAAATTAATCGAATCGGCCAGATAAGTGGGAGAGAATTGGGAGTCCCTCCATTGCTTTCCTTAGACACCAATAAATTGATCAGGTCAGACAACGAAACTAATTAAAAAATCATGTTCTCTTTACCAATCATGAACCACTTTTTTTAGACACCGATTGACCAATTAGACATCCAGACTGATTTAGCTATTGGTTAATTACACTACAACTTAATATAATTTTAAAGAAAGATTTAAATAGTCTCGATGCACATTCTGATTAAAATCAAATTAAATGCATGAAAATATCAATTATGATAAAAAAATATATATATATATTAACATGTATAATTATTCTAGGACAACCATCAATACATAGTGAATACTATCCACTATGTCAGGGCAACCTTTACAGAATAATATATACATCATAATCTTATTATGATAAATAAAAATAAAAATATAATCACATCATATAAAAACATGCAAATAAAAAAAATCATATCATATTTTCATTTATGCAATTATAATATAAGCAAAGCAATATATGATTTAACCTAATAAGGCTTGCTCTGATACCATTGAAGGGATTGGTGTACAGGGTGGAAGCATAGATTTCAAAAAAATATGAAATTATATAAACCAAACCCAAACCCTAGGACCACCTTATCAGTAATTAAATCATATAGCATGCATTTGTAATATAAAAAAAAATATTAGAACATACCTCTTATCCCTAAACACTAAATTGACCCTAATTACCAGTAGCAGTCCGTCAGGGGTTCCACCAGGTGCCCACGTGTTCATCCTCCAACGTTGATCTACATGGAGACTTGATCAAGACACCAGCATCTCTGATTTGTATAATTAAAATTCTAATAATAAGAACTTTAATTAAATGGGCAAGACCTTTCTTAGCCTTTATGTCACCTTCCTTGCCTCTCCTTATCTTTCTTTATTTTTTTCTTGTCTTCTTAATTTTTCTTCCTAATCTCTTTGTCTTAAGATGACTTCTTGTCCTTATAAAGACAAAATCTAGATAAGAGAAGGGAAGAAAGAAAATTGGACAATAAGAAAATACTTATAAGAAAGAAAGATAATTTTTCTCAATCATTGGACTCTTGTGCGCACCTCTACTTATAATATACGTAGGGGTGCCATCACAATTTCTCGCACCCTTTCCATATTATTATCTCATGTCCCTTCAGCCTATCTTACACCTCATCAGATAATAATAACATGTAGACTTAGTCCAAGAGGTGCCTTAAAGCAGAAGGACTCTCGGACTAATTCTACGTAAGTTATTTACGAAGAGTCATGGGCTTTCATTTTTGGCGCCATCATATTCAACCATTAGATCGGATAAGTAGGCCATCTAATGGCCTTAATATGGGATGCCCATTTAGTAAAATGGTGTGGAGATAATCTTTGAATAGTCAAAGTTCCAAGATACTTTGACTTGGTCAAAGAGGCGCCAAGGAAGAGTGGACGACAAGGAGTCCTGGAAGAGTGGGCGATAAGGAGTCCCTTCTCATGCAAATATTAATCAGATAACATAGTATTTAACCAGTAGATGGACTCTTCTATGCCCCATATCTAATGTCCATGCCCATATAAAAATTTATGCAACATGAAAAGGGAGGAAAAGTCAAAGAAGGTAGGCGCCTACATAAACCCATGGACCAAGGACTCTTGTGCATGAAAGACTTCCCACGTGCAAGAGAGAGACTCTCTGGCACATGTGATTTTAGTATGTGATGCCTCATCTGAAGCCCAATAAATTTAGGTTAATTCAATTCAAGACCAAATCCAATTTGGCTCAAATCAAACCATAATTAGCCCAAATTGGAAGCTGATTTGAATTCGATTCGAATCTAGGTGCTAGGGTTTGCTACATATGCTAGCATGTTCAATCTGCAAATATGGTCTAATCCAATTAGATTCTTAATCAATTCTCTTTGTGTGTGACCCATTGGGTTCTACATCTAGCCAGCATTGGGTCTGGGTGTGATTTGACCTAATCTGATTAGAACTCAACTAAACCAATTTAAGTCAAAACTAGCCCACCCAATTTGATCAATTAGAACACTTTCTAATTTAATAATCAAATTAAAAATTTTAATTTGATCAAATCCACAAGACATTATTGATGTCTAGCAACATATCGTGACTTTTTGAAAGATGTAAAATTTTGATGGAAATACCAAAAATATCCTTCAGTGAAAAGTTATCATGCAACTAGATCCTTCGATCATCCTGCATCCTGAATATGACTCTGGGTATGGAAATATGTCAAACTCAATATCATATTCATTTCTCTTTCAATCTTATGATGATATTTTATTTAATAAAATATTAGAAATCATTTCTAATTTTCATCATGAATCATCATTTGTTTGAAGCAGGCAGGATGCGATTTTCTCTTATCAGGAGTGATCGATTCCATGTTAACCTACTCGCAACCTTCATATATAATCCACCATATCCAGATCATCCCGTATAAGACTGAGTCATGAATGAGTATGAACCAAAATATGGATTCATATATATAAGATTCTTTGGTAGTTTCAGGTCAAAGGATTACATACACAATTCCACCATGAGAACCATCTATTGACATGTAGATAAGACTCCATTAGATATTCTCGACTTGGATCAATTTAGTAAACTTATTCTCTGATAAACATCCATATCCTTATATTAGTGTCATACACAAATGATTGTGAGATCAATCATCCTCTCAATCGAGCATACAAAGGATGTGCTAGTCTTACCAAAAACATTAATCCCCAACTCAATGTTCCATCGATCAAAAATATTTAAATTATAATTTTAATATTTTAGGTCTCACTGGTATGATCTCATCATAATCCTAAAATTATAGTCTTAATTTATGGGGTTCATCATAATCTAAAATAAATAATAAGACACTGCATATGATGAAATAAATGTCTTTATTTATTATTTTAAAATATCATTACATGAGTTTGGTAGACAAAGAACAGTCCAAAAAAAAATTTTGATTGGCTTGAGGGCATATTCTTTTTAGTTAGATGTATGGCCTCGAAGCCAGATTTGATATATGTAATACTTTCTAAGGACATAATTTATAATTTTGACTTATCATAAATAAAATTTGGATTATTCTTTCAATCACATCTATGTATTTTGTATCTATGATTCATCCATTGAGTTAACGAGTATGATAATATATATTCTCAAGAGTTGAGAATTTGAGACATGTATTATCATAATTAACTCATAAATTGCTCTCAATCATAGGATCATCATGAGGATGTTGGTGAATTTGAAATATTAGTATATAATCACTTTCTTTGAGTAGATTAGTCTTGAATCTATGATATGGAGACACTAGAGCAAAAGTATAGGTACTTGATGAGAACAAGGATACTAAGCATGATCAATTTTGAGCATTCATAAGAAAGTCTACATTCTCATTTATAACTCATTCATTATTGTAGTAGTGTATTTGATTCTCTGACCTGAGGTGCATCGGCAGTTTACCTTGAGGGTGTTATAGTTTGACAACACCATAATTCAGTCTTTGAGCCATATGAAACTCTGAGGTATATGTTGGTTATAGCATGTTTATTATAGGAATTGGATCACACCAAGATGAGATTAATCAACCTTGGTAGAAGAATAGTCCTATGGTGATCATGAGATTGAGTCCTAAAGCCCATAGCCATGGCAATGTGAAATAATAGAAAGAAGTTTCTATTAGGATTTCACATCAGACTCGAATCGATTGATTTAATCATATAACAGGTATAAGGTTTGATGAGTTAATCTTAACCTCGATCCTATCGGGATTCATAATAAAAAAATTGAATCACACAATGGCTACACTAAGAGGTTCTTTTTCAGTTATGATGGATTGCTACCATATACTACTAGGTGTCACTAGTGAATTATAGGATTAATTAGAATTATCTTGATGATCGATAATTCTAATTGGGTGAATCAGAATGAGTTCTAATCCATCAAAAATAATTTTGATGATGTTGATGATGGAGATCATGACATATCCCATTACCATATAGAATTGAACCTATGGGATCACACAATCAAGAGTTTGGGTATGGATGTTTTCAATTGGACTCATGTAATCCAATTGATTTGATTTTGATCCAATTAGATTCAAGAAAATCATATTAGCACATGATTGAACCTAATTTTCTCATGCATTAGATCTCCTATTTGATTTGGGCTAAGCTAAATGTGATTTGGCTTACCTAGACACCATCTATAGGGCTTGTCCTAATTAGATTAGGACCTTGTCCTAATGTCTTAAAAAGATAAAGGTAAGGGAGCGTCAAGAGTTGGCACCTCCCCTCTTTGACCAAGTCTTGCATAGGTGAGAAGGGGCGCATGCCCCCTAATTTTTCTCATGGGGGTGTGTGCTACTTTTTTCTGAGAGAGAGAATATCTAAGAGGGTGCATGCCCTCTTCCTTCATTCTGATATGCACCTCCTTAGAGATATGGATAAAGGAAGTTAGAGTTTGTTTCCATTTAAACTCCATTTGAACTAGTTAAGGAGTTTAAATTAAATCAAACTCAAAGGGAGGTTATCTAGGTGCCAACCACCTTATCAAGATAAGATGGCACATGCCAGGAGGTATTTCGTGTGACAAAATGCTACGGGAAATAGAGAGGAGGTGCCACATATTTCTCATGGAGTCCTTCTACTTTAAAAACTTTGATATAGTCAAAGATTTAAAGCCCTAGGACTCTAGGTCTCTTACATCTATAAATAGAAGACCATACCAAAAGATTTGGTATTGAAATCTACCAAGAGTGAAGCCCTGTTCCTCGCTCTCCATGCCTCCTCCCTTCTCCTAGATCCTCTCTCTCTCTCCCTCTCTCTCTCTCTCCCCCATGATTAAGTGTTGGGCTGATCAAACTTTGAAGGTCAAAGTGCTGTCCGTGCAAGAAGAAAAGTTCTAGACGTGCATCAATCGAGCTGCTACTGAAGATCTGATCGAAGGCAGAAGTTGGAGATCTAGATCTAATTTTTTGAAATCAGATCAAGTAAGTAGAAGATGTCCAGATCTAAACCTAATTAGATATTGATAGAGGCCGGGCGTGTGCATGGCTTAAAGACGAACCTCAACATCGGATTCAGATCATTGGAGTGAGAAGATTGTCTACCAGCACAAGATGGTATAACTACTATCATATGCATGTTTGTTTCTAATTTTATGCATTTAGATCTATGAGTCCAAAGATTTAGATTTATGAGTCCAAAGGCTGGATTAGATTCAAAAAAAGTTTTAAATTCTGCTGCATCTGATCCAACCCGATCCGATAGATCAAAAGGTTCCTTTAGTCCCATTATAGTTCTCTAATTACGGGAGCCTAAAGTGGATAGGTAGTGGCTCCCACATGATTTTGGCACTGATGGGCAGGTCAGAGTTGAATCCATCATTCTATGCTGGGTGGTGGTTGTAGAGTGCCTCTATCCATTGGTTCATCTCTTGCAACCTCTGATTGACGAGCATCCCTTTGGCAATATAGGCCTCAAACCACTATGAGGGGGATCAGCTCGAGGTGGTCTTATCCAAAATGAGGACTTAGTGATTGCCTCCTTTGCTCAGGATTCCTAGGTTGACTATGGCATGTCTGTCTCTCTTGCTCAGGGCTTTGTAGGGAGACCTATGGCTGCTCCTACAGTGGAGGATCTTGCGGCATAGGAATAGGCTGTTGCATTTCCTACACCTCTTCCATTAGGTTCCTCATGTTAGGATTAGTGGTGCTTCCAAATCTTGGAAGGCCACTAGAGGAGTCAGGGTGTTGGCTTCGGGAGACTAGGATAGGTGTCATCCTAGGGCTAGGATTGGTTTGGTCCTAGGGTGGAGGTTTAGCCCTCCATAGTCATGAGGCCCTAGTTTGTGGGTCTTATGGGGGCTACTTAATGCATTCGGTCTGGGTCAGCCCAGAAAGTTTTTTACGGATTAGGATTTTAGTCCATGTATAGGTATATATATACATGTATATTGTAAATCCTATTGGTAAGAGAAACAAAGAAGGAGAGAGCCATTTTCTCCCACATCTCTTTCGCTCTCTAGTTTCTTCACATGGCAAGGTGCCCTAGGGGCATGCCTCCAAGCTTGGAGGAAGGAGGCATGCCCCACTCTTTTTTCAGTCTCAACAACATCAATTGGTCCAGCATGTCAATTGGCATCAGAGCTAGGTTGACGAGGAGGCATGAAGGTGCGATCCAGCACAGGTATAGGGGATTCCATGAAAGAACAAAAAAAATATTATGTTGGAGGCCGACAGGGCCCCCCTCCTTTCTTCCTCTTGATTGCGATAGCTGGCGATTGATCGCTGATCTCATCCTTGGAGGCTGGCAATCAACGAACCGACATAGATCCCCATAACTGGCCATAGTTCTGACGATTTGGTGGCTGAGCGAGACATGCGGAGGAGTATTCGCAAGCGATGGGGTCCGATGGCTGTGAGTGTCGTGATGGCATCGGATCCAGTGGTGGTGACATGCATGCAGCGATGAGCTAACTTGAGGCACATGGATCTGATGATGGAGCATCGATTCGATGATGGCCGCACCTAGATCCGGTGGTGGTGTGCGAATCTAAGCCGGCAAGATGGCATGGGCCATCCTTTTCCTCTTAATGCATGGGATCCAACGTGGTGGAGCAGGGATCCGATGAGGCAATGCCCAGATCCGATGATGGCAGGCTGCGAACAACAGTAGTGATGTTTCACGATGATGATTTGGTGATGATGGTGCTCAGATCCGATGGCCACACCCAGATCCAGTGATCGCATGGGCATCGGCTGGCTAGTGGTGGCATTCCATGGTGGTAGGCAGTTCGGTTCGATTTTGGATGGGATGAAGATCGAAGGAGCCACAATGGTGGAGATTCGGTGGTGCCAGCGATGGATATCCGACAGTGGCATGGGTAGGAGTTGGTCGGCGGTGTTCCATAGCGGCAGGTGGTCTGGTTCTATTTTTGGATGGGAGGAGGAAGGAGCAGAAGAAGGGAGAACTTGAGAGCCTAGAAGGTTCCAAAAAAAAATGAAAAAGAAAAAGACCTAAGGGGTTCCTTTTGGTTTCTTTTTTTTTTCTTGATTTACTTTTTCTCTTGGTTCTTGTTGTTCTCCTAGATGCAGTTTTGGATGCTGGTGATTGTATTTGGCGTGTTAGAGGAGAGATCACTCAATGGCTCAGGATCGAGGTGGAGCTGAAGAAGAAACTATTTAGTCTGGTGGAAGGCTGTGAAAAGTAGTTGGGGTGTATCAGCGGTGCGATCGGTTGAAGCCTTGAGGATGATGGAGATGGATGATCCATGGAGGTCCAGCAAGTTAGGACTGGATGGCTGTAGAGCGGCATAGAGATGAGTCAGGAAGCACTGGAGTGCTACAATAGCACTTTTCTGAAGGCACAGGGGCTAAGAGAGGCTTGGCAGTGCAGCAGTCGAGGAGGGTATCTCAATAGAGAGTGTCAAGAGCTTCTCAGAAAGATCAAGAGTAGATCTCAGGAAGAGTTAGAAGGTCTCAGAGAGTGCTAGGAGGTCTCAGATAGTCGGGAGTATCCTAGATCAAGTTTCTTCTACAGGAGCACCAGGGAGAGTCATAGTTCAGTGGAGGATGTTTTGTGTACAGCAAGAGAGGACCTGAATACCTATGAGGAGGCAGTGTCAAGATGAGGTAGGGAGCATTGGAGTGCTGCAGTAGTACTTTCCTAGAGGCACGGGGTTAAGAGAGGCTCGACGGTGCAGCAACTGAGGAAGGTATCTCAGTGGAGAATGTTAGGAGGCATCTCAGGAAGATTGGAAGTAGGTCTCAGGAAGAGCCAACGTGTCTCAAGAGTCTTGGGATGAGATAGGTGGACCTGAGCCCAGTAGGGTTTGAGCTATGTTTCCTCTGGATGCAACTGAAGTGATAGTTGGTGCAAGGATAGAAGAGAAGAAGTGCTAGGGTGGAAACCCTAACCCGTAAAAAACTTTCTGAGCTAACCCATTCCAAATGCACTGAGTAGCCCCCATGAGACTCACAAACTAGGGCCTCATGACCGTGGAGGACTGAACCTATACCCTAGGATCAAATTGATCCTAGCCCTAGGATGACACCTATCCTAGTCTCCTGAAGCCAATATCCTGACTCCTCTAATGGCCTCCCAAGGCTTGGAAACACCACTAATCCTAACAATCTCCACCTTGATATCCCAAGCCTTGGAAAACTCCTTGGTAATGGCCTCCTACACGATCCTGCTGTTGCTGTGCACTCTGATAGCCCCTTATGCAAATGTCACCTTCACCAATCCTCTTCAGCTACTGTGCATCCTTAGAGACCTATGGGATGACCGTCTTCACAACTGAAGACCTGGCTTACTCCTTCACACCACTCTAGAATTGAAGGATCTCTTCTGCTTAGCAGCTGCATCATCTTTCCTGGACTTTTCTGGAGAACCTACAGCATTCCTGCACCAGCACATACTATACCATCTGATACGATCTCCTCAAAGCTATACCTATCCACCTGCGTGTACCGCTCTACCTAGAACTGTGCATCACCAGCGGTGGTGCTAGGATATCGATCCTCTTGCATCTCTCCACTCTAAACTTATGCCAAATTTTCTATCCACCTCTGAAGCCACCACTCTAGAGCTCCAACTGTGAAGCCACCAATCCGAAGCTCTACCTGATTCGAAGTCCATCTGATGCTGCAAAAGAATCTAACTCTATCACCAAGTCACCCAAGGCCAACCATCCAAAGCTGCATTGCTGGGCCTACCACTATACCTCATACACCATCGCTGCTCCTTCAAACTCTCCGCACTCTACGGACCCCTTCGAAGCTATCTTAGATACATCCACAACCCACGGGCACCTCCAAATATACAGGAGCTCATCCAAAGAGAGAGCCATTTTCTCCCACATCTCTTTCTCTCTCTGGTTTCTTCACATGCCAAAGTGCCATAGGGGGTGCACCTCTAAGCTTGGAGGAAGGAGGCATGCCCCACTCTTTCTTCAACCTCAACAACGTCAAGCGATCCTACATGTCACCTCACCTGCTATACCAACAGATCAAACTAGATGACTCCCACCATTGCCACCAGCAATGGTTGTGGAGGTAGGACCTTCGATTGCTGTGCTTAGTGTTGATGATTGGCTTGATTCTCCATCGATCGAGAGTTGGTAGCATTGAAACACCAGGAAGTTTCTCTTTTGGGTTCCATTATTTTTCTTGATCATGTGCTTCTTTAAGAAATAAGGATGCCAAAGATTCATCCCCTTCCTCTAGCATCAATTCTATTACTGTAGAATTTCAACTCACACCCAAGTGGTTGGAGTGGATGGCGCTGAGTCTATCGATGGTGAGACCTACAAAGAAGCCCTGACCGGAGGTGGCTCTGATGAGGACACTCCAATACTCAAGTAAGAATTCTATGACAAAAATGGAGCATGTGAGAGAGAGAATGTCATACCTAAGGATCTCTTTAAGTCTTCTATTTATAGAAGAGGTCGGAGCCATTTGTTGGGCATTATTTGAGGCTCATATCGATCGATTTGGGTGCAACATGGCAAGATTCATGGCCTAGATTTTTGGGAATGGATAGTTATAGCTACTTTATCAGGATCATGGCCAGCTATTGAGAACTATTGCTTAATTTTGGAAAAGAGCTTTGAGTTGATTGAAATTATTAGCAGTAATTAGCAGTCCAAGTGGGGTTAGCTGTCATCCAAGATTGAATCGGCAACTAACAGGAGGTTAGGAAGTGAGGGACTGACCATGTTAGGATTTGTGATGCTCCCAAGCCTTGGGAGGCCATAAGAGAAGTTAGGATATTAGCTCTGGGAGATTAAGATAGGTGTGAGTCCTAGGGCTAGGACTAGTTTGGTCCTAGGATCGAGGTTCAGCCCTCCACGATCATGAGGCCCTAGTTTGTGGGTCTCATGGGGGCTAATCAGAGTTTGGACCATATTTGGGTCCATAGATTGAGTGCATGATCAGACCATGGGTGTACATGTATTTGGGTGAGTGCATTCAGACTAGGTTAGCCTAGAGAGTATTTTATGGATTAGGTTTTGGTCCATGTATAGGTATATATATATATGTATATTGCAAACCCTAATGAGAAGGAAAAGATCATTAGAGCCATTTTCTTCCATATCTCTCCCTTTCTTTGGTCTTTCACATGCTAAGATTCCCTTGGGGACGTGCCTCCAAACATGAAGGAAGGAGATGTGCCCCACTCTTCCTTCAGCCTCAACAGAATGTCAAGCAATCTTGCATAATAATTTGTATCAAAGCCATCTTGATGAGGAGGCATGAAGAATAGATCCAGCATAGGAGCAGGACTTTATAGCACGAAGAACAAAAAAAAAATTATTTTGGAAGCTGGCAACGCCCCCCTTTTCCCTCCCAATTAGCAGTCGACAATTGGCCACCAATCTCAGGCTTGGAGGCTGACAATTAGCAAACTGGCACCAATCCCGATGATTGGCCGCTATTCCAGTGATCTGCTGGTTGAGCGCAGTGTGTGGAGGCAAATTCTGTAGGTGGTCGACAGCGGCGAGCATGTGCAAGATGGTCGAGATCGGAGCGAGGCGGCATAGGTCATCTTCTATAGGAACATCATAAATGGTGGCATCATAGATTCTAGCGGTAGTGCATAGCAGCATGCACATGTGCGAGTAGAGGTGACCAAGCTGGCAGCGGTGGTTGGTGGAATGCAAGTGGTAGGCGCACATGCAATAGGACCCAGCCTGGGAGGCAGTAGAAGAATGGGAGATCAATCAGATCTTCCCCTTCCGACAAAGTAGTATAGGTGATGGGATTCGATAGCGGTGATGTGCTATAGAGGCATCGGATCCAATGGTGATGACACACGTGCATAGCAGAAGCTTCAAGATCCAATCGGGGAGCATGGATTCAGTGATGGCGCATCGATCCAGCAAGGTGGCGATTGAATCTGAGTCGGTGAGATGGTGTAGGACCTTTTTCTTCCTCCCGATGCATGGATCTGATCCAACGGTGGTGGCACACGAACGGCGGTAGCAATAGCATGCTGCAGGGGTGATCCGATGGTGGCAGTGCTCGGATCTTGTGGTGGCACCTAGATCCGATGGTAGCACAATAGCAGGTCCAATTTGGTTTTGGAATGGGACAAAGACTAGAGAAGGAGCTAAGAGTTTGGAAGGTTCCAGGAGAGAGGAAAAAAATGAAAAAGAAGGAAAAACTTAGGAATAAGAGGTTTTGCTTTTGATTTTCTTTTCTCTATTGTTCATGGCTGTTCTTCTAGATGCAGCTTCGCATGGTGTTAAAAAAAATGCAAAGGCTAAGGTACTGGTTATTTTAATTGGCATGTTAGAGAAAAGATCACTCAAGGGCTTGGGATCGAGATGCAGCTAAAGAAGCAACTATTTAGTCTGATGGAAGGCTAGGATAGTAGTTGGGTGTATTCAATGGTGCGATAGATTGGAGCCTTGGAGGTAATGGAGATGGATGATCCATGAAGGTCCAGCGGGTTAGAGATGGATGGCTATAGAGTGGCATAGAGACAAGGTAGGGAGTATTAGAGTGTTGCAGTAGCGCTACCCTAGAGGCATAGAGGCAAAGAGAGGCTCGATGGTGCAGCAGTCGAGGGAGGTATCTCAGCAGAGAGTGTTAGGAGCATCTCAAGAAGATTGGGAGTAGGCCTTAGGAAAAGCTAGGGGATCTCAAGAAGCACCAGGGGCATCAAGCAGCTGGAAGTATTCTAGATCAAGTTTCTTCTGTAGGAGCACTAGGAAGAGTCATGGTTCAAGTAGAGAATGGGTTATGTGCAACAAAAGAGGATTCGGATACCTATGAGAAGGAGGTGTCGAGATAAGGTAGAGTGCGTTGGAGTGTTGTAGTAGTGCTTTTCTAGAGGCACGAGAAAATTGATGTAGGACAAGGTGGCAGGAAGGATCATGAGTGAGCTAATAAGTTACTCTGGATTAGGATTAAAAAAAAGAATAACTAAGAGATTTCTCTCATAAAATAGATGAGGATTAGGATAAAGAGGGAAGAGGAAGAAGTTAGGGAAGTCCATCCTGAAGGAGATGAGGAAAAAGAAGTTGAAAAAATTCATCTCAAAGATGAGTAGCATAGGACTTACTAGGGTTGAGAAGAATAGCACGAAACTTGCCGAGAAAGAAGAACAGCACAGGACTTGCCTAGAAAGAAGAATGGCACAAGACTTATCGAGGTGGAAGAAAAAGAGAAACCCAAGAAAAAATAGAACAGAACCAAGTTCTTCACCTCAAAAATTTAACTTTTTTTTTTCATTTAGATTTATGGTCTTGTTTATAGGCCTCTAACAATCCTCTAACCATCCTAACAAATTCTCAAACTACTAATAAATTCCTAACAAACTTCAACTTTCTAACTAATCCCTAATAAACTAATAGATTTCAACCTCCTAATAAATTTTGAATAAAATAATAAATAAAATTCTAACAAGCTAACCATCTAACAAACTAATCCATCTTATGCTTTAAGATATGTGCATGAGCTGAAAATAAGAAGATACATCCATTTCCTATACATCCATACATACATCTAGGTAAAATATAAAAGTAAAATACATGTAGATCTGCATCAATAATAATGCTGGGTGATGTCCTCATCACATGGGACTGAAAGTGGCTCGATGGTGCAGTAGCCGAGGGAGATGTCTCAGCAGAGAGTGTTAGGAGGCATCTCAGAAAGATCAAGAGCAGGTCTCAAAAAGAGCCAGGGAGTCTCAGAAGCCTTGGGATGAGATAAATGGGTCTGAGCTTAAGATAGGGTTTGAGCTATAGTTCCTCCAAGTGAAACTGAAATGATGGTTGGTGCAAGGGTAGAAGAGGATGAAATGCTAGGATGGAATTTCTTAAGGTTCAGTTGCTGGATTCAGAGGAGTTGGATGAAATCCTATGTATTTCGAAGGAGCTTGTAGGGTACGATGTATCCGAGATAGTTTCAAAAGGATTCACAAAGTGCAAAGGATCTAAAGGAGCAGCAACGGTGATCGAGGTGCAGCGGCAGGCTCGACAGTATAGCATTGAGTGGTTAGCCTTGGATGACTTGATTATAGAGTCAAATTCTTCTGTAGTTTCAGATGGACTTTGATTTTAGGTGGAGCACTAGATAGAGATGGCTTCATAGGTAGAGAGATGTGACACAAGTTTAGAGCAGAGAGGTATAGAGGAAGGAGCGATATCCTAGCACCAACATTGGAGATGCATAATTTTAGATGGAGCAGCATGTGTAGGAGGAAAGGTGTGATTTTAAAAAGACCATGTTAGGATATGTAGTGAGTGTCGATACAGGAATGCTGCAGATTCTCTAGAGAAGTTCAAAAAAAGTGATGCAACTGCCAAGTAGAAGGGATCCTACAAAATTTAGGTGGTGCCAAGGAGCAAGTACAGATCTTCAGCTATGGAGGCAGTCATCCCAAAGATCTCCAAGGGTGCACAGCAGCTGAAATTGGTTAGTGTTAAGTTTGCATAGGAAGCTATCTAGGTGTGCTGTGGAGCATAAGTTGGTATTGCAGCCATTGGGTTAGAGCAGAAGGACATCAGTTTGAGGCCAAGGAGTGCGGTGGAACACGAGTCTCAAGGGCTATGGTGTACAAGTTGGTGTTGCAACTAAGAAGATTGGGTGGCTTCGAGGGGATGGTGTCAGCTCTGGAGGTAGTAAGGTGGTGTAGACAGTTCACGTAGGGTTTGCCAAGGCTTGGAGGCATCAAGATAGAGATTGTTAGGATTTATGGTGCTCCTAAGTCTTGAAAGGCCATGAGAGGAGTCAGGATGTTGGCTCTAGAAGACTAGAACAGGTGTGAGTCCTAGGACTAAGACTAGTTTGGTCTTAGGATAGAGGTTCGGCCCTCCATGGTCATGAGGCCCTGGTTTATGGGTCATATAGGGGCTAATCAGAGTTCGGACCATGTTTGGGTCCATGGGTTGAGTGCATGATTAGACCATGGGTGAACATAGGTTTAGGTGAGTGCATTCGGACTGGATTAGCCTAGAAAATTTTTTATGGGGGTTGGATTTTGGTCCATGTATATATATATATATATTATAAACCTTGATGAGAAAGAAAAGATCATTAGAGCCATTTTCTCCCATATGTCTTTCTCTTTTTGGTCTCTCACATGCCAAGGTGCCCTAGGGGGAGCGCCTCCAAGCACGAAGGAAGGAGGCACATCCCACTCTTCCTTCAGCCTCAACAAAACATCAAGCAATCCTGCACAACAAACCATTCCTTTGATATTGGCTAAGATTGGTGACTTCACATTAGCTCCTGACCGAGGATGGGTCGCACGTCGAGGCGATGTTGGTGGCTATCAGAAAATGTCGATAATTGAAGAGGTGTCATTGGTTAACAATGAAGACTAGAAATCGATGGTAGGATAGCAAACCCTGATGAAGGATCGGTGAGTGCCCAAAGGCATTGGCGATCAATAGAAGCGGGACTGATAAGATGTCGATGGTCCACTAGGAAAAATGTTATTTGTGGAGGGGTTGGTTGTCACTAAAGTGGATTTGGTAGAAACTGATGACTGACGGTTGGCAAGCGGTGATCTGATGGCAATGACTAATATTTAGAAAATCAAAAACTAAAGATAGGTCACATGCCGATGATAGGTCGGTGATGGATATCTTAGATTGTAACAAAGCTTTCGCATGAGATTCGTAACATCTGAAGTCTTGGGATATTTGGCATAGATGATTTTACCTCCAACACCTCTGATATAGTGCATCTTTTACTTGTAAATGTATATGCTTATACATGCCAGTCTAGAACAACTATTAAAGTGCTCAATTTTGTATTTTGATTTGCCCATCATGCTAACATGGCTATTCGCCGAAGGCAACATAGTAAGACTTAATGATGGAGGATAGTCGCATACAATGATCTCTTCTAATTTCTAATGCAAAAGAAGATGGAGAAAACTTACCTACAACTTTGCAAATGATTAACCCTCTCAATGCTCTCGGTCTTGGTTTGTAATTTATAATTGTTCATTCATTACAAATGAATTCATAAGACATTAAGGTTTGCAAGTTATATCAGTTATATTGAAGTAAAATAATGAGGAAGAAAGAACTAAGCAAATAAGAGAACAATTAGGATCGATCATTAACAAGGAAATCTCTGATGATGTGGGGAAAAAAGGAGAAAATATGTAAAATTTGTATTGCATAGTTACCTAACCACAAGTTAGTTAAATTGTTACCAATATGCAACATGAAAAATAAATAAATTTTACATTGCAAATGGTGCGTTAAATTGTTGGCAGCTTCTCATGACCATTTATTTTGATATAAACATAAAGTTCTTGACTTGTTATGAGCTCCATAAAACTACAAAAATTCTTAAAAGAATTCAGCAAGGTTTTAAGAAGAGTGCTTTCTTGATCGTATTCCTGTGTTGATCACCATTGGATGGCCAATTCTTAGGCACCTTATGGAAGTGATTCATGATCATCAAATTAGATTTAAATTTGGTATGCTTCCTATTTCTATCTTTTATATTCAACTTTGATTGAAATCAAGAAGAGGATCTTGGGTCTAGGGTTTCGGTAGCTATGGGTTTCATTAAGAAATTTTTGAAATCCAACCTTCTGCTGCACCACCATAACCCTCAAGTGGTATCAGAGCAACCCTTGTTTGACTCAATCAAAGATCATTATTATTATCATGATTAAGATCAGGTGTTATATGATGATATGTATATGATCATGTGATTATGATTCAGTATATGAATTTCATATTCAAGATATTCTATGTGATGATATATAAATGATCCTATTATTATGATGCTTTATGAATGCAATCATTTGTATGTATAATGTAGTATGATGTTGAGCTTGGATGTGCATGAGACAGAAAAGTCATCAATAAAATTATATTAAGTCATAGTGTTGGAAACCAAATGCCAATCGAGTTTGGAATTAATTGATCAATTAGTATCTAAAGAAAGTGTATCTCGAGCGATGGTTACTTAATTAGGACCATTGCAAAAGCACAAGAAGCCTCCCACCAATTTTATACTTATCTAGCTAATTAAATTAATTAGTTTTGAATTTAGAAAGCTTAGTGTTGAGTACACTACCCAAGACTTCCTTCATGCTAAGCCAATATCATGTCAAAAACCATAGTAGGTTTGTTGTGCAACTACA
Organism: Cocos nucifera; assembly: GCA_006176705.1. NCBI lineage: Eukaryota > Viridiplantae > Streptophyta > Magnoliopsida > Arecales > Arecaceae > Cocos > Cocos nucifera. The sequence goes on from QRFJ01001263.1 coordinate 296,725, forward strand.
AGGCTTGCTATATATGAGGATTGATGTAATAGTGCCTTGGTGCATAGAGATGCTTGTAGCATGTTTAGATGTGTTGCTTTATTGTGCAACCATAAGGACAACATTATTTAAATATAACAATATGAAAATGAAGGGTCAAATTTCACTAAAATATTATAGTTTGTTGCGCAAGCACATGACTATAAGTGTTTTAGAGGCAAAAATGTTGTTGAGAGTTGCATGGAATACAATTAGAAAGAGTTTTCTATCTTTGAATACATAGAATTTTGTTATATAACTTCAAGGCTTCTATGAGAAATTGGGATCTCAATCCCACTAAAAAACCTAATTAGGGTTTCTTGTTTACCATATAAGAGGGCTACGGTATCCAACAAAATAGTGAAAGATATAATTAGACATAAGTCCTCATCTAATTATAAATATCATCATAAGTCATCTGCTTATCCACTTTCTTTAATTATATAGGTTAATACGATATTAATGGCTTCTTTACTATCACTGCATGAGAGTTTAGATTCTAGTAAATTAATCGGTCTCAATTATGTGGATTGGTTGAACAATTTGAGGATAGACCTTACATAGGAAAAAGTCTCCTATATTCTCGACACTCCTAGTCTAGAGTCAATTGGAGAGAATGCTAAGGGGGAGGAAAGAGCCATTTTTAGAATGTGGCAAAATGATAGCTTGACTGTCAAGTATATTATGTTGGCCTCAATGAGCAATGAAATGTAGAGACAACATGAAGACATGAAACTTCAGTCCATATTACTCAATCTCAAAAAGTTGTATGGAGAGCAAAACAAGACTGCTCGATATGAGATATCGAAGTAGTTATTCTATGCCAAAATGAGTGAGGGCACATTCGTACAAACTAGGGTTAATTAGAGCCATAATTGACTTAATCACTCGATTAGGTTAATTAGGGTTTGTCACATATAGAGAGCATAGTTAGGATTTGATCTTGTAGTTACTCCCCGACTCATTCTCCTAGTTCGTTATAAATTATCATATAAACAAACTAAATACTTCCCTGCCAGAGCTGCTTAACATGCTTTAGATAGTTGAAAGTCATTTCAAGTTAGAAAAGGCTCTACTTCTTCTAATTAATAAGAAGAGGAATATAGTAGGAAAGAAGGGTTCTAAGAGAAAGATGAACCCTAAGGATAGCATTCAAAAAAGGAAGAAGATGAAGAAGGTTTTCACAGATGGTACCTATTTTCACTGCAGTAAACAAAAACACAGGAAGATTAATTACAAGATTTTTCTTGTAAATGTGAAGTATGATGCAAGTATTGCATCAAAAGGTTTGTACATGATACAAACTAATTTTTTATCGAGCACTTCAGCTTATGATTCTTGGGTATTGGATATCGTCTATGGTTCTCATATATACAAATCATTGCTTAGACTTCAGAGAATTAGAAGCTTGAAGAAAGGTAACTTCAAGCTTTATGGCATGAGTGGAGAGTCCATTTAGGTGCAAGCTATTGGCACCTATTTATTGTTGTTACCTTTGGGCAAGATACTAGAATAAAAGATTGTTATTATATGTTGAATGTCATTGGAAATATTATTTATGTTCCCTTGTTATAGCAACAAGGATATGAAATAAAGGCAAAGTGCAATAGTTGCTCTATTTTTCATTCTAATGAATTCTTTGGAAATGCATATGTGGATAATGGTCTTTTTATTATTTCACTCAATAATAATGTCTTTCTTGTTGATGAAAATAAGAAAAAAAAGAGAGAAGATGTGAATATCATATTTCTCTAGCACCGTCACCATAGTCATATTAGTGAGTCAAGGATAAATAAGTTATATAGAGAAAAGTTCTATAATCCTTATGATTTTGAATCATATGAAGCTTGTGAATCATATCTCATGGGGACAATGACCAAATCTTCATTTTCTGAGCATGGAGAAAGGGCAATGGAGTTATTAGATCTTGTACATTTAGATGTATGTAGATCTATGATAACTCGGGCTAGAGAAAGATACTCCTATTTTATCATCTTTACTTATGATTTATCAAGGTTTGGATATGTGTATCTAATGAAATACAAATTCAAAGTCTTTAATAAGTTTAAGGAGTATCAAAGAATGATTGAGAAACAAACTAAAAAAATATTAAAGTTCTTCAATCTAATCGAGGAGAAGAGTACTTATCTAGTGAATTTCATGATTATCTTAAGAAAAATAGAATTCTCTGTGAATGGACACCTCCTTATATACTATAATTAAATAGTGTAGTGGAAAGGAAAAATCGCACTTTCCTGGATATGGTGCGGTTCATGATGCGCTTCACTGACCTTCCTATTTCATTCTGACGATATGCTCTAGAAATTATTGCTTATATATTAAATTGGGTACCTTCCAAGCCAGTAACTAGCACTCCATATGAGATATGAAAATGTAGGAAATCCTATCTTAAACATCTTAAACAAATTGCCTTCCTTAATAGGTACTTTGAAGAAGAAGTTTATATATCTCAACCAAAAGATTTTATCTCAAGTGGGAGAACAAGCCAAGTATGCAAGTTAAAGAAATCTATTTATTGATTAAAATAAGCATCAAGGAGTTAGAACATTCATTTTGATGAGACAATCAAAGAGTTTGGCTACATCAAAAATATGGGTGAATTATATGTGTATAAGAAGAGAAGTGGGAGTGCTATTATCTTTTTAGTATTATATATAGATGACATACTTCTTATTGAAAATAATATCCCAATGTTACAAACGGTCAAAGCTTGGCTATCTAAGAAGTTTTTCATGAAAGACTTAGGTAAAGCATCCTATATACTAGGTATAAAGATCTATAAAGATAGATCTAAGAGGATGCTAGGCTTGTCCCTTTCTAGGTACATAGACCTTGTGTTACAAAGGTTCAACATGGAGAAAAGTAAAACAAGTTACTTGCCCTTGAGTCAAGACATATATCTCTCCAAGAAGACATCTCCTAAAATACCTAAAGAGAGAGAAAGAATGAGTTCTATCCCTTATGCTTTTGTTGTGGAATCTATTATGTATGCCATGCTATGTACCAGACTTGATGTGGCTTATGCTTTAAGCATAGTTAGCAGATTTTAGGCTGATCTAAGAGAGGATCATTAGAAAGCTATGAAAAATATTCTCAAGTATTTGAAAAGTACTAGAGAAGCAATGAATTGAAAGAGTTTTAAATTACAGACTATTTTTTACTTGATTACTGAGATAGAATACACTGCTGCGAGTGAGACTACTGAGAAAGTCGCCTGACGAAGAAGTTCATCATCGAGTTGGATGTGGTTATAAAAATTGTACATCCCATATCACTTTATTGTGTGAACATTGGGATTGTTGCTCAGGCAATAGAATCGAGATCTCATCAAAAATTTGAGTACATTCTAAGACACTTCCACCTCATTCGTGATGTGATCATAGAGCAAGTTGACACTAAGAACAATATAGCAAATACATTCACTAAGGCCTTGTATCAATAGCAATTTTGATTGCTGCCATAATTGTATGGGTACTAAATATAAAGGCAATTGGATTTAGTGCAAGTGGATAATTGAAAAATTAGTGCCCTATAAGCCAATCGCATAGTTGAGATCATAGAATCTTTTCTATACTATCTTCCAACTCACATAATGATATGGGATATTTTGTTTCATTATTTGCTGTATCTTATCTCTCTTTAAGATTATTATGAATTCCATGGATTAGGATAATAGTTTTAGGGCTATGATGAGATCATGCTAGTGAGATCTAAAATTCTAAAATTCTAATCTAAAATATTTTCAGTCATTAGACCATTAAGTCAGGGATTAATGTTCCAGATAGACTTGTACATTTTATGCATGCTTAATGGAAAGAGGTGGTAGGTCATACAGTCACTTGTATGGAGATATTAATACAAGAATATGAGTGCTCATTAGAGAATGAGTTCACTGAATTGATCTATAGAGAGAATATCTTATGTAGTCTAACTTATATATCAAAAGATGGTTCTCTAGTGGAAGTTATGCAAGGAATCTTAAACCTAAGATAGCCATGGTACCTTGTACATATAAATCCATATTTTGATTCATACTCATTCATGACTAAGTCATATATGGAATGTTCTGAATATGGTGAAATATATATGAGATTGTGAGTCAATAAGAAATTGATCACTTCTAATAAGAGGTGTGTCATCCTATGTATGATCATCTCTAGATGACTCAGAAAGTCTTTGATCAAAGCAAAATGAATATTAAAAAGAGTTTCTAATATTTATTATTAGAGTCATCATTGAATAATAGATAATCAATGCAAATATGCAATTGAGTTTGACATGAATTCATACTCATAAATATATTTAGGATCTAGAATGATCAAAGGATGGAATTGCATGGTAACTTACCATTGAAAGGTATATTTCATATTTTTATCAAATTTCACATCTTCTGAATAGGCATGATACATTACTAGACATCAATCTTGTTTTATAGATTCTCATGAATTAAAAAGTTTAATTCATGAATCATTTAGAAGGAGTTCTAATTGGTTAACTTGGATTGACATATATTTAACCTAAATGGATTTGAAAGATTCTAATCAAACTAAATCAATATGCAGCTGGATCTACTACTAATTAGATGTGGAATTCAATAGGTCACACACATTAAAAAATTGATCAAAAAATTTATTTGAATTTTATTAAAATCAATGGATCCTAATTAGGTTGCTAACTGGCATGCTTGCACATATTGGCTGATCTAACTCTTAACTAATTTAAATTTAGTTCGAAATATTATCCAAATGGGTAACCTATTTAAGTTGGACTTATATTAGGTTGAGCCATGAAGAGGTAAGCTTGATTGGGCACCTCCTAGCCTTATATCATGCCCAAGAGATAGAGTTCAGAGGGCTTGGAACTCTATCTAGTGTTGGCGCCAAATTAAAGGGGCACTATATTGTTTTGGCATGAGAGAAGGATTAAAGTCCTACTTTGGGTCTCAGACTCATGTAATGTCTTTTAATGGCTCTCTCCCTCCCTTTCCACATCCTTGGGGCTTTGACCAAAGTCCGCATCTCTATAATTGGCATGTAAAATTATTTTTGTGTGAAGAGGTGCATAGAAAACTGGTTGGCACTAAGAGTCCTTCTACCTTGGGCAAAAGAAGTTGGTTCTCTTGCTTATCTGATAAGTTTTGGATCAGATAATGCTACTTGCCATATTTTTGGGATGCTCTGGAAAGGGATTCGACACCTAATAATTCTCTCTACCATAGATTAAAACCAAACAACGTATATACATTATTTCATCTCACCTTTTGGCCCTTGAGGAGTCCTACTGGTTGAAGTCTCTCATCAAAATAATATAGTGTTTGTTTTTGGGGTATGTGAAAAGGAATGCATTGATTTTTATGGTATCTACTCTTTCATTATAAATAGGACTCGTATCCGAGAGTCCAAGGCAATCGAGGTCTAAACAATTCTCTTTCTTCTCTTGTTAAGACAATGTCTTTCTTATTAAGAGAAATCCTCCATTTTAAAATAAGAGTTTAGGAAGAGATTTAAGAAAGACTAATGGAGAGAATAAAAGGAAGAAGAAAGGGAAAAGATTTAGAAGAATTATAATTCTAGAAAAGCTAGTGAATTCTTAAAAGAATCCAGTAAGCAAGGTTTCAAGAAGAGTTCTTTCTTGATCGTAATCCTATGTGGATCACCATTGGAGCATGAATACTTGGGTAGCTTATAGAAGTGATTCATTATCAAATCAGATTTAAATTTGATATGCTTCTTATTTCTATCTTTTATATTCAACTTTAATCAAAATCAACAATAGGATCTTGGGTCTAGGGTTTTGGTAGTTGTGGATTTTGTTTAAAAATTTTTGAAATCTAACCTTCCATTGTGCCACTGTAACCCTACAGGCTCTAGTGGGGATCTTCAAATGCTCAAGTTAGAATTTTATAATAGAAATGGAGTATGCAAGAGAGAGAATATCGTACCTGAGGATTCCTTTAAGTTCTCTATTTATAAAAGAGGTTGGTGCTATTCATGGGGCATTATTTCTGGCTCATCTCGATCGATTTGGGTGCGATGTGGTGAGAGTCATAGTCGAGATTTTCGGAATTGGATAGTTATGGCTATCTTATCATGATCGTAGCCAGCTATTGAGAGCTATTGCTTAATTTTATAAAATTATTTTGATTTAATCAAAATTGTTAGCAGGAATCAGCAGCCAAAATAGGCCCGACTATCATCTAAGGTAGGATCGATAGCTAATAAGAGGTTAGGGAAAGAGGGATCGACCATTCCTTTGATATTCATTGAGATTGGTGACTTCACATTAGCTCCTGGATGAGGATGGGTCAGATGTCGAGGCGATGTTGGTGGTTGTCTAGAGATGTCGATAATTAAGGAGGTGTCCGTGGTTAATAATGAAGACTAGAAACTGATGGTAGGACAACAAGTCTCGATGAAGGGTCGGTGAGTGCCCAAAAGCATTGGCAATCGATCAATGCAGGATTAACAAGATCTCGGTGGTCCACTAGGAAAAATGTTATCCATGGAGGGGCCAGTTGATCCTAAAGTGGGTTCGATAGAAACTAATGACTGATGGTTAGCAAATAATGATCTGAGGGCAATGACTGATTTTCAAAAAGTCAAAGATTGAAGATAGATCGGATGCCGATGATGGTGAAGAAACCAAATCTAGAATTTTAAGGCTAGATCTTGAAACTTTTTCTAAATCAGTAGTGGAAGACTCAAAATTAATCTAATTAATTCTAAATATCAGATAATCCCTTGATCTAAGATCATATTATATGATTATTGTGATAGATTTGGTGTACATGGCAGAAGCACGGATTTCAAAGCAAAAATATGAAATCATATAAATCAAATCCGAACCCTAGGACCACCTCATTAGTAATTAAATCATATAACATGCATTTATAATATAAAAGAAAGTATTAGAACATACCTCTTATCGCTAAACCCTAAATTCATCCTGATCGCCGGTAGCAGTCCATCAGGATTTCCACCAGGTGCCCATGTGTTCACGCTCTAACGTTGATCCACACAAAGACTTGATCAAGATACCAGCACCTTTGATTTATATAATTAGAGTTCTAATAATAAGAACTTTAATTAAAAGGGCAAGACCTTCTTTTTCCTTTATGTCACCTTCCTTGCCTCTCCTTATCTATCTTTCTTTTTCTTTTGTCTTCTTAATTTTCCTTCCTAATCTCTTAGTCTTAAGATGACTTCTTGTCCTTATAAGGACAAGGTCTAGACAAGAGAAAAGAAGAAAAAAAATTGGACAAAAAAAACTCTTGTAAGAAAGAAAGATAATTTTTTACTCCCACGGACTCTTGGTGTGCACCCCTATTTATAATATACGTAGGGGTGCCAATAAAAAATCTCACACCCTTTCTTTATCAAATTCTCATGCCCCATCAGCCAATCTCATGCCTCATCAGTAAAAATGAGATATAGACTTAGTCCAAGAGGTGTCTTAAAGCAGAAGGACTCTTGGACTAATTCTACGTAAGTTTTTTACGAAGAGTTGCAATATTTCATCTTTGGCGCCACCCTTTTCATCCATTAGATCATGAAAAAAGGCCATCCAATGGCTCTAAAAAGGGATGCCCATTCAGCAAGAAGGCATGGAGATAATCTTTGAATAGTCAAAGTCCCAAGAGACTTTGACTTGGTCCAAGAGACGTCAAGGAGCAGTAGGCGGCATGGAGTCTTAGAGGGCAAGGGATCTTAGGCAACAAAAAACTCCTGGGCGAAAAAATTAGAAAGAAAATGAGTATTTTATCTATAGAAGGACTCTTCTGCACCCCATATCTGATGTCCATGCCAATATAAAAATTTACATGACATAACAAAATGGAAAAAGTCAAAGATGGTAGGCGCCAACAAAAATCATGCGCCAAAGAGTTCTTTGCGCATGAAAGAATTCCCACGTGCAAGAGAGAGAGACTCTGGCACATGGGATGCAGGTATGTGGCATCCAATCTGAAGCCCAATCAATCTAGGTTAATCCAACTCAAGACCAAATCCTATTTGGCTCAAATCGGATCTAAATTAGCCCAATCAGAAGCTGATTCGAATCCAATTCGAAACCAGGTGCTAGGGTTTGCTACATGTGCTAGCATGTTCATCTTGCAAATATGATCTAATCCAATTATACCCTTAATCAACTCTCTTTGTGTGTGATCCCATTGGGTTCCACATCTAACCAGCAGTGAGTTTGGGTGTGATTTGACCTAATCTGGTTAGAACTCAACCAAACCGATTTAGGTCAAAACTAGCCAACCCAATTTGACTTAATTTAGAATACTTTCTAATTTAATGAATCAAATTAAAATTTTAATTTGATCAAACCCACAAGACATGATTGACGTCTAGCAACGTATCATGACTACTTCGAAAGATGTAAAATTTTGATGAAAATACCAAAAATATCCTTCAGTGAAAATTACCATGCAACTAGATCCTTCGATCTCCCTACATCCTGAAATATGACTCTGGGTATGGAAATATGTCAACCCCAATATCATATTCATTTCTCTTTCAATCTTATGATGATGATTCATTTAATGAAACATTAGAAACCATTTCTAATTTTTCATCATGCTTTGATCAAAGTCTTTCCTGAATCATCATTTGTTTGAAGCAAGGTAGGATGCTATTTCCTCTTACCAGGAGAGATCGATTCCATGTTAACCTACTCACAACCTTCATATATATAATCTACCATATCTAGATCATCCCGTACATAACTGAGTCATGAATGAGTATGAACCAAAATATGGATTTATATATATAAGATTCTATGGTAGTTTTAGGTCAAAGGATTACATGCACAAATTCCACTATGAGAACCATCTATTGACATGTAGATAAGACTCCATTAGATATTCTCAATTTGGATCAATTCAGTGAACTCATTCTCTAATGAGCACCCACATTCTTGTATTAGTGTCATACACAAGTTATTGTGAGATCAATCACCCTCTCAATCGAGCATACAAAGAATGTGCTAGTCTTACCGAAAAACATTGATCCCTAACTCAATGTCCCATCGACTAGGAATATTTAAATTAGGATTTTAAGATTTTAGGTCTCACTAGTATGATCTCATCATAATCCTAAAATCATAGCCCTAATTTATAGGGTTCATCATAATCTTAAATAAATAATAAGACACTGCATATGATGAAATAAATGCCTTTATTTATTAAAAATGTCATTACATGAGTCTGGAAGACAAAGAACATCCCAAAAAATAAATTGGCTTGAGGGCATATTCCTTTCAATCTCCCACTTGCACTAAAGCCAATCGCCCTTATATTTTAATCCCATACAATCAAGGTGGCGATCAAATAGTTGCAGTGGTAAAGTCCTTAGTGAATGGGTCTGCTATGTTGTTCTTTGTGTCCACTCGTTCTATGACTACATCTTGTCTTTCAATAATTTCTCGAACGAGATGGAAGCATCTCAGAATGTGTTTGGATTTATGATGAGACCTTGGTTCCTTTGCTTGAGCTATAGCTCCAGTATTATCACAGTAAAGTGGTACTGGATTCTCAATTTCAGGAATAACTCCCAATTCAGTGATGAACTTCTTCATCCAGACAGCTTCCTTGGCGGCTTCACTTACAGCTATGTATTCTGCTTCAGTGGTTGAGTCAGCTACAGTTGGCTGCTTAGTACTTTTCCAACTTACTGCTCCACTGTTCAGAGTAAAGACATATCCTGAAATGGATTTGCTATCATCTGGGTCTGATTGAAAACTAGAATCAGAATATGCTTCTAGTTTAAGATCAGAACCACCATATACTAGAAAAATATCTTTAGTCCTTCTCAAGTACTTAAGAATATTTTTCACAGCTTTCCAATGATCCTCTCCTGGATCAGCTTGAAATCTACTTGCAATGCCTAAAGCATAAGCAACATCAGGCCTTGTACATAACATGGCATACATTATTGATCCAACAGCCGAAGCATAAGGAATAGAACTCATTCTATTTCTCTCTTCAGGTGTCTTTGGAGACATCTTTTTAGAGAGATGTATGCCTTGACTCATGGGTAAATAACCTCTTTTACTCCCATCCATACTGAATCTTTTCAGTATTAAGTCAATGTACCTTGATTGGGACAAGCCTAGCATCCTCTTAGATCTATCTCTATAGATCTTTATTCCTAGTATATAGGATGCTTCTCCCAAATCTTTCATGGAAAACTTATTTGATAGCCATAATTTGACTGATTGTAACATTGGGATATCATTCCCAATGAGGAGTATGTCATCTACATACAGAACCAAGAAGACTATGGTTCTTCCACTAGTTTTCTTGTACACACATGGTTCATCAACATTCTTGATAAAACCAAACTCTTTTACTGTTTCATCAAAATGGATGTTCCAACTCTTTGATGCTTGCTTTAATCCATAAATGGATCTCTTAAGCTTGCATACCTGATTTGGTTTCTCATTTGACTCAAATCCCTCTGACTGTGACATATAGACCTCCTCAAGAAAATCATTAAGGAAGGCAGTCTTTACATTCATTTGCCATATTTCATAATCATGGTATGCGGCTATAGCAAGCATAATCCGAATAGATTTGAGCATGGCAATAGGTGAAAATGTTTCATCATAATCAATCTCCTGTTTTTGCCTAAAACCCTTAGCCACCAATCTGGCCTTATAGGTTTCTATTTGACCATCAGCTCCAATCCTTTTCTTAAAAATCCATTTCCACCAATCTGGCCTTATAGGTTTCTATTTGACCATCAGCTCCAATCTTTTTCTTAAAAATTCATTTGCATCCAATAGGGTTTATATCCTTTAGTGCATCCACCAAAGTCCATACTTTGTTGGTGTGCATGGATTCTATTTTGGATTGCATGGCAGCCAGCCATTTGTAAGAGTCCTTACTTTTGACTACTTCTGCATAGGTCAGAGGTTCATCATTTTTAATGACTTAGGCTTCATTGTTCTCAATAATAAAACCATACCTCATAGGTGTATTTCGTACTCTTTTAGACCTATGGATAGGAGTTATGTGTTCTGATTCTTTTATATGATTATATGGTTGAGAATTTTTCTTGAACTTCACTAAGTTCAATATTTCTGCCACTGCCCTTTTCTAGGATAAATTCTTTTTTCATGAAAATGGCATGCCTACTTACAAATACCTTTTGTTCAGTAGGATGGTAGAATAAATATCCTATACTATTTCTAGGATATCCTATAAATAGACATCTGTCTGATCTAGCATCAAGTTTATGTCCAAAATTTCTTTTGACATAAGCTGGACAACCCCATATCTTAAGATACTTAAGATTAGGTTTCTTACTTCTCCATATGTCATATGGAGTACTAGATACAGATTTAGAAGGTAACTCTATTCAAGATGTAAATTGCAGTCTCCAGAGCATGACCCCAGAAGAAAATAGGTAAATTCAGTGAAGCACATCATGGACCGTACCATATCTAATAAGGTATGATTTTTTCTTTCGGCTACACCATTTAATTATGGTGTATAAGGAGGTGTCCATTCAGAGAGAATCCTTTAACTTTAAGATAGTCTAGAAACTCACTAGATAAGTATTCTCCTCCCCGATCAGATCGAAGGATTTTTATACATTGTCCAGTTTATTTTTCGACCATACTTTGATACTCTTTAAATTTATCAAAGGCTTCTGATTTGTGTTTCATAAGATACACATATCCAAACCTAGATAAATCATCAGTGAATGTAATAAAATAAGAGTATCCTCCTCTAGGCTTGAGTTGTCATAGGACCACATACATCCGTATGTACAAGTCCTAATAACTCATTTGTCCTTTCTCTATGTCCATTAAATGGAATCTTGGTCATTTTACCCATGAGGCATGATTCACAAGTTTCCAATGATTCATAATCAAAAGGATCAAAGAACTTTTCTTTGTATAACTTGTTAATCCTAGCCTCACTAATATGACCTAATCGACAATGCCAAAGTAAAGTATTATTTATGTCATCTCTCTTACATTTTTTATTTTCATCAATATGAAATATATTATCATCCAAACATAGAGTCAACAAACCATTGCTAAATATGCCAAAACAAATATTTTCATTAGAATATTTGATCGAGCAACCTTCGCTCGTTACATTAAGACTATAACCTTATTTTAATAACAAGGGTATAGATATAATATTTCTAATGATCTTAGGCATATAATAATAATTTGTAAGCTCTAAGATCTTTCCATAAGGTAACTTCAATATATTTGTCCCTACAGCTTCTGCTTGGATAGACTCTCCTCCAGCGCCATAGAGCTTGAAGTCACCTTTCTTCAAACTCTTAATTTTCTGCAGCCCCTGCAAAGATTTGCAGATATGAAAACCACAGTCGGTATCTAATACCCAAGAATTTGAAATGAAAGAATTTAATGATAATATAGTATGTATCTCATACATACCTTTTGGTGCATTATTTGCACCAGACTTCATGGTTGCAAGGTAAGCCTTGCAATTCCTCTTCCAATGATCCTACTTTGCCGCAGTGAAAATAGGTCATTTGTCCGGAGACCTTCTTCCCCTTTTTCTTCTTATTTATACCACTTTTAGGATTCAACCTTCTCTTTGAACCCTTTTTGCCTGCCTTCTTCTTGGAGATCCCTTCCACAAGAAGAAGAGGAGCCTTATCTTTCTTGATATGGCTTTCTGCTGTCTTGAGCATATTTAACAGCTCAGGCAATGAAGAATTCAGTTTGTTCATGTGATAGTTCATGACAAACTGAGAAAATGATTCTGGGAGTGATTGCAGGATCAAATCCTGACTTAACTCTCCATCCATTACAAAACCTAATTGACTTAATCGAGTGATTAGGTCAATTACCATCAAAACATGATTTTGTATGGATGTTCCTTCTATCATTCTTGCATGAAATAATTGCTTAGATATCTCATATCTAGCAGTCCTACTATGCTCTCCATAAAGCTCTTTTAGATTGAGCAATATGGATTGAGTGTCCATGCTATCATGCTGCCTCTGTAATTCATTATTCATAGAGGCAAGTATGATGCATTTGACAGTAAGAAAATCATTTTGCCACATCTTGTATGTGGACTTATCTTCATCTGTGGCATCATTTTCTAATGGCTTAGGATCAGGGGCATCAAGAATATAGGAGAGTTTTTCTTGACTGAGTACTATTTTTAGGTTTCTCAATCAGTCAACATAATTTTGATCAGTCAATTTATTTGAATCCAAAATTGAACGTAATGAAAGTGAAGAAGCCATTTAATCTACATAATAAAGAACAATATATAAGCAAACAATTCATGATGACAAACATAATTAAATTAGGACTTTAATTTAATTATGTCTCCCACTAAAAATCATAACCCTCTTATTGATTTTCTTAGTGAGAATAAGATCCTAATTCCTTATAAAAAGTCTTGTGGTTGCACAACAAACCTATTATAAGTTCAAAGGTAGGAAACTCTTTCCAATTGCATTTTATGCAACTCTCAAAAAACTTTTGCCTCTAAAACATTAATAGCCTTGTGTTAGCACAACAAACTTTAATGTTTTAGTTTAAGTAGAACCCTTCATTTCTATACAGTCAAAATTGAAATATAACTACTTTTGTGGTTACACAACAAAGTAGTATATTCAAAATGCTGTAAGCATCTCAATGCACTAGATTAATATTACATCTTTTTCCATGATAGATCTTGTGGTTACACAACAGAACTAATATGGTTCTGGACATAATAAGAAACTAGTATGAAGGAAGGCCTTAATGTAGTGAATATAATATTAAGCATTTCAATCTGGAATTAAATTAATCAAATCGACCAGGTAAATGGGAGAGAAATGGGAGTCCCCCCATTGCTTTCCTTAGACACCAATAAATTGGTCAGGTCAGACAATGAAACCAATTAAAAAACCATGTTCTCTTTACCAATCAAGAACCATTTTTTCTAGACACCGATTGATCAATTAGACATCCTGACTGATTCAGCTATAGATTAATTACACTACAACTTAATATAATTTTTTTTATAGAGGGATTTAAATGGTCTCAATGCACATATTGATTTAAAACAAACTAAATGCATAATAGCATTAATTATGATAAAATTTATATATATCAATTAACATGTATAATTATTCTAGGACAACCATCATTATATAGTGAATACTTTCCACTATATCAGGGCAACCTTTACAGAATAATATATACAACATAATCTCATTATGATAAGAAAAAGAATATGATCTCATCATATAAATTAAAACATGCTAAAAATATTATATCATATTTTTCATTTATGCCATTATACTATAAGCAAAGCATTATATGATTTAACCTAATAAGGCTTGCTCTGATACCACTGATAGGTTTGGTGTACAGGTGGAAGCATGGATTTCAAAGCAAAAACATGAAATCATATAAACCAAACCCGAACCCTAGGACCACCTCATTAGCAATTAAATCATATAACATGCATTTGTAATATAAAAGAAAGTATTAGAACATACCTCTTATCGCTAAACCCTAAATTGACCCTGATCGTCGGTAGCAGTCCGTCAGGGTTTCCACCAGGTGCCCACATGTTCACCCTCCAACGTTGATCCACATAGAGACTTGATCAAGACACCAGCACCTCTGATTTATATAATTAGAGTTCTAATAATAAGAACTTTAATTAAAAGGGCAAGACCTTCTTTAGCCTTTATGTCACCTTCCTTGCCTCTCCTTATCTATCTTTCTTTTTCTTTTGTCTTCTTAATTTTTCTTCCTAATCTCTTAGTCTTAAGATGACTTCTTGTCCTTATAAGGACAAGGTCTAGACAAGAGAAAGGAAGAAAGAAAATTGGACAAAAAGAAACTCTTGTAAGAAAGAAAGATAATTTTCTCACCACGGACTCTTGGTGTGCACCCTTATTTATAATGTACGTAGGGGTGCCAACAAAAAATCTCATGCCCTTTCCTCATCAAATTCTCATGCCCCATCAGCCAATCTCATGCCTCATCAGTAAAAATGAGATATAGACTTAGTCCAAGAGGTGCCTTAAAGCAGAAGGACTCTTGGACTAATTCTACGTAAGTTTTTTACGAAGAGTCGCAATATTTCATCTTTGGTGCCACCCTTTTCATCCATTAGATCATGAAAAAAAGGCCATCCAATGGCTCTAAAAAGGGATGCCCATTCAGCAAGAAGGCATGGAGATAATCTTTGAATAGTCAAAGTCCCAAGAGACTTTGACTTGGTCCAAGAGACATCAAGGAGGAGTAGGCGGCATGGAGTCTTGGGCGGCAAGGGGTCTTGGGCGACAAAAAACTCCTGAGCAAAAAAATTAAAAAGAAAAAGGAGTATTTTATCTATAGAAGGACTCTTCTATGCCCCATATCTGATGTCCATGCCAATATAAAAATTTACATGACATAACAAAATGAAAAAAGTCAAAGAAGGTAGGCGCCAACAAATTCCATGCGCCAAAGAGTTCTTTGCACATGAAAGACTTCCCACGCACAAGAGAGAGACTCTCTGGCATGTGGGATGCAGGTATGTGGCACCCAATCTAAAGCCCAATCAATCTAGGTTAATCCAACTCAAGACCAAATCCTATTTGGCTCAAATCGGATCTAAATTAGCCCAAATCGGAAGCTGATTCGAATCCAATTCGAAACCAGGTGCTAGGGTTTGCTACATGTGCTAGCATGTTCATCTTGCAAACATGGTCTAATCCAATTAGACCCTTAATCAACTCTCTTTGTGTGTGACCCATTGGGTTCCACATCTAACCAGCAGTGAGTCTGGGTGTGATTTGACCTAATCTGGTTAGAACTCAACCAAACCGATTTAGGTCAAAACTAGCCAACCCAATTTGACTTAATTTAGAATACTTTCTAATTTAATAATTAAATTAAAATTTTAATTTAATCAAACCCACAAGACATGATTGATGTCTAGCAATGTATCATGACTATCCGAAAGATGTATGAAATTTTGATGGAAATACCAAAAATATCCTTCAGTGAAAATTATCCATGCAACTAGATCCTTCGATCTTCCTGCATCCTGAATATGACTCTGGGTATGGAAAATATGTCAACCCCAATATCATATTCATTTCTCTTTCAATCTTATGATGATGATTCATTTAATGAAAATATTAGAAACCATTTCTAATTTTTCATCATGCTTTGATCAAAGTCTTCCTGAATCATCATTTGTTTGAAGCAAGGTAGGATGCTATTTCCTCTTACCAGGAGAGATCGATTCCATGTTAACCTACTCACAACCTTCATATATATAATCTACCATATCCAGATCATCCCGTACATAACTGAGTCATGAATGAGTATGAACCAAAATATGGATTTATATATATAAGATTCTATGGTAGTTTCAGGTCAAAGGATTACATGCACAAATTCCACTATGAGAACCATCTATTGACATGTAGATAAGACTCCATTAGATATTCTCAATTTGGATCAATTCAGTGAACTCATTCTCTAATGAGCACCCACATTCTTGTATTAGTGTCATACACAAGTTATTGTGAGATCAATCACCCTCTCAATCGAGCATACAAAGAATGTGCTAGTCTTACCGAAAAACATTGATCCCTAACTCAATGTCCCATCGACTAGGAATATTTAAATTAGAATTTTAAGATTTTAGGTCTCACTAGTATGATCTCATCATAATCCTAAAATCATAGCCCTAATTTATAGGGTTCATCATAATCTTAAATAAATAATAAGACACTGCATATGATGAAATAAATATCTTTATTTATTAAAAATGTCATTACATGAGTCTGGAAGACAAAGAATATTTCAAAAAATAAATTGGCTTGAGGACATATTCCATTCATATTGCATGGCATTTAAATCTAAAATAAAAAATAAATAAGAAGGAAAGGTTGATCACATCAACCTAGATCTACACTACATCTTATGCATGTATGAAAAAACCAATAGATCACATCTATTACCTAAGCGAGTTAGGCATTCTAACTTGCTAATCCAGACTTGAGGATGAAATAGTAAGCCGTACACACATCCGCCCTCTAGGAGTCATCGATATGAGCCCACGATCACGATAAAAAATCTAGATGCTGAAAATCAGCACAGTATGCTAGTACTGCGCTAATCTTTCTTCGACGGTTGATCAGATGCCTCCTTTCTTCTAGATTGGACTCTTCCAAAGAGAAGGAGGAGAAGAGGTTTTAGATGTGAGACACTCTCAAAAAACCCAAGGAAGAAGGAAGGGAAGAGATGAACATAGCAACCCTAGAAGAAGACCCTCTTCTTCTTCTCTTTGCTCTCACCAAGACACCTAGTATTGTGTCTATTGAATCTCAAAGCCCAGAGGTTCTCTCTCCCTAATTTTTACACACCTCAAAGAAAAAGTCTATAACCTATGAAAATTTTAAGCCAAAATTCATTCCAAATATATAGAAAAAGAAGAATCCTTGTTTAGATCAAATACTAGACAAGAAAAGATCAAACAGGGCAAGTCAAGGGGCACCCAACTCTTGGGCACCCCCTCCATAATTTTGGGCATGTACCAGCAAGAAAAGGCACACAAGAAAAGGGGTTTATCACATGGAGTAAGAGAGAAATTAATTGGGAGAGGGGGCGGCACCTTTTGGAAAGAGTTTGGATTTGTTAGGATTCTATCTCATAGAATCCAATATCAAAACAAACTCCTTCTTTGACTTAGTCTTCTACCCAATTACCATATAAGGAAGAGAGGGAGAGAGGGGTCATATGTGAAGATCAGGAAGAAAAGGATTTTCTCTAAAAAATACCTAATAGATGCATGACTAAACGCAGGATCTCCTGATCATCAGCACTTCAAATTCACCATTTTGCTAAATTGATTAAATTAGTTTCAATCAAAAGATGAACCAACCCCTCCCATAGCATCCAATGCCTAATAGACATGGTTGCATCTTCCCGGTGCAACTGAGCCACTGTATCCAGCCGAGAACAATCAACCCCGGGAAGGGCCCGCACATCTACAATGGTGGAAGACCTCAGACTTAATCTTTTCTTAGGGAGAATTGATTCAGGTCTCATTAAACTAGACTTGGCTTAGTCATAACAATTATGACTAACCTAGTGGCATGGGTTAGCTCGGATTATTGACCACCTCAGATCAGAACTGTGTCAACAGATATGGCCAGGTAAGTGAGACCGGTGGAAGGAATATGCCATTAACTCGTACAAGAACGCATTCAGGTCGAGTAGCTTCCAATTAAAAACCAGTCGGTCGTCTGTGCCAAACTTACCTTAGACACCAAATTGTTGAGTCAGAACCAATTGGGTTAGCCTACAATCCAGACTCTAACCTCTGAGCCTAATTAGGTCTTGCTTGATCGTGACTCGATCTTGACCCAGACTTAATCCTATTAGGCTGGTCAATTTAAGCATTGTTGATCCCATCTAACCAACTCTTGATTCGGTTTGATCAACCGCTTAGACCTAATTGAGCTACCCAAGCCCGAACCCAGTATTATGAATATGTCTTAGATCTGAAATTCTCAATTTTAGACCTAATTAATATTCCATAAACTTAATTCTTAATTAAGTTGGGTTCATAAACAAAATATGCACAATAAATCCTAGGGTTTCAGGATCTAGGGTTTTGCAGAAAGTAAGTTTTGGGTTTCTGATTAAGGACGAACACGCAGCACCCCTACACATCATAAGAACACCCCATCGAATGGGAAGAGAGGGCCTTTAAACCCTTCTTCGTTCTTATGACCGGACGGCCAAGAGGAACGCCTTAATCAGGAACATTCAATACTACAAAACAGTATCAGATCTATATCATATATCTCATATACAAATTAGATCTAATCATGGCATATTTTGCATACATCTCATGTATCAAATCATGCATATTTTCAGATCTAAATTATCTCATAATAATCTAAAAAATTAGATTTAAATTGATCTAATCAAAATAAATTCTAATCTAGACAATTATGTAGAACTATTCTACAACTAGTCTAGACATGCATCAATCATATCTCATATGATATTTAAAATTAAATAATTTTTATTTGCTATTTATCAGATGTTATTATAACACTTATAATATCAAAAAATAGTAAATAAGAAGATCTAAAATATGATTTAATCAGATTAAATCAAAGACATGCAAAACTATTCTATAGAACTATTCTATTCTAGAACTAGTCATGCATATCTTCTTAATCTTAGATCCAAATCATTTAATTTTAATTTTTTCTGATTTCAGATCTGATCACATCTCATGTGACATCTAAAATCACTTTATTTTCTAATTAAAATAAAATTAAAATCAGATCTAAACAATTTAGAACCATGGCTCTGATACCAGTTGAAGGGAAATCCTGATTTCCCGGTCCAGGTTCGTTCCAGATCTGATCAGATCAAGAGATATATTTCAAAAATTTTTCTCTTGATCTCAATCAGATCTTGATATGTTTTAGATCTGATTCTTATTATTTTAATAAATAAAATAAAATAAGATAAATTAAATCAAATTTAATTTACCTGATTTGGGTAATCCTATTACCCTGTAGATGATCCTGATTGCAGCGGAAGGTTCTGGATCTAGCCACGCAAGCGCCTGGCCTCTACCGGTATCCACTCGGGTTGGATCTAGGAGATCCTCTTCTTCTCTATCACATCCTCCAAAAATTAGATCTGGATCTGATCTGGAGGATCTTCAAAACTCCTTTTGAAGATCAGCAGTCGTCCTTTGCAGCAGCGCAGCCTTCTTGCTTTTGATCGCCTTTCTTTGATCTGAATCGCACCAACCAAGAATCCAAAACTCTTTTGGACGTGGAGAGGAGAGGGAGAAGAGACTTTGGCATGGAGGAAGGAGGGGAGAGGCAGCCTTGGGGCATGGGAAATTTCAATTCTCAATTGCATCTAGAATCTGAGTTGGGCGCAGGGTCTTATTTATAGACTAAGCTTGTGATCCAACTCCTCTTCCTTCCCAACCAATCACAACCCTTTGTGAAATCAGATCTAAATCTGATTGGTGGGAATAGAGTCCCCTGGATTCCTCCTTAGAGGGTGCCTAAGACCAGTCAAACTTGGATTCTTAGTAGAACTCTGATTGGAATCCAAAAAGGGAGGTGGAGTCCTTGTCCAACAAGGACTCCTAGGCGCCTCCAACTTGGGCACACGCCTAGGGTGGCGTGCGCCCTCCTCCTTGCCAGGTTCTGGCAGGGGGACAGGCCCCCACCAGCTCTCCAATAGGTGCATGACATGTGGTCAAAAGTCAAAGTGTCAATGGTCAACATTTGACCAGTCAAAGGTAGACTTTTGACCAAAGTCAAAGAACAAGAAATGGCAGGTGACCAAAAATGGCAGGTAATGTCTTACAAAATAAGACAACCTTTCTGACTTGGACAACCTCCAGTCAGACCATATGAAGGCCTCTGATTGAGCACAAACTCCTTTGGCTCAGTCAGGACAACTTATTTATGATAGTAAAAGAAGAACGTTAGGTTCAATCGAGTGCTAGCACGATTTTCCTTGAACCTAATTGAATCTCATTCAGATCAATTGAACTAGATCAGTTCAATTGATGATCACCAGATTCAAACCCTTGTTTGTGTGACCCAGTTAGGTTCAGTTCTGTATGGTAATGGGATATGTCATGATCTCTATCATAGACATCATCGAAACTCCTTTCGATGGATCAGAACTCTTCTGATTCGAACAGCTAGAATGATCGATCATCTAAATCATTCTAATTGCTCCCAAAATCCACCAGTGACACCTAGCAGTATATGGTGGCAACCCATCAGAGCTGAATGCGAACCTCTTGGTGCAGCTACCTGTGTGATTAAGTTCTTCTATCTTGAGCCCCGATCAGATTAGGGTTAAGGTGAAACTCGTCAAACCCTAGTCTCTGTCATATGATGTAATCATTCGATTCGAGTCCAATGTGAAAATCCTAATGAAAATGTGGAAATTGATTCTCATGGGCTTATCTCCTCTACTAGATAGATTCCCATCTTGATGCAATCCAGTTCCTACAATGAACATGCTATAGCCAACATACACCTCAGGGTTCCATATGGCTAGGAGACCGAGTAATGGTGTAGTCAAACTATAACACCCTCAAGGTGAACTGCCGATGCATGGTCAAAGAACCAGACACACTACTGCAGCATCGAGTCAGTCATTGACGAGAAGGTAGACTCAATCTAATGACACTCGAGGTGGTCACGCTCAGTGCCCTCGTTCTCTAACGAGTACCTGTACTCTCGACACCGTAGACTCAAGACTCATTTACTAAAGAGAAGCGATTGTACACCAATCTTCTGGATCAATCATCATCCTCGTGATGATCCTATGGTCGGGAGCATTTTATGAGTTAATAATGATTATTCATGTCTTAAATTTTCAACTCTTGAAAATATGAATTATCATTACCATTAACTCAAAGGATGTATCACAGACACTAAATACACATATGTGATAGAAAATAACCTATTTTATTGATATTAGTCAAAATTATAATTTTACCCCTAGAAGTGTATTACAAGTGTCAGCCAATTTCGGCTTCTGGGGCACATATATCTAACATTAAATTCATCTGATTTAGGCTTAATTAAACTCTAATCAAATTAGAATTGATCAAGCCTAATTCATGATCAAATCATGGATCAAACCTCATCGGTGATTAGGTCATCTCATAACCCCTAATTAGGTCAAATCCAACTAAATCTAATTCAATTGGATTTGATCCAAAAATCATTACTCAATTAAATTGAGTTACTTAATAATCAAATTACTAATTAGACATCTCATAAACATAAAGTCCAAATCCAGTTGGTATCCAAACAACAGAGTCGTATCGATATGAAACTCTTGATCGAAGAGTTCCAAACTAATGGGACTCTTGACCCTAGTATCCTAAATGAGTGAAACTCATGATCAGATTTTCTGACTAATAGGACTCCCGATCATAGAGTCCCAGACAAGTAGGACTCAAAGTTTCAATGCAATAGGACTCCTGATCGAAGAGTCCCAGTCCAGTGGAACTTTTGACTACAGAGTTTTAATCTAGTGGAACTCTTCATCAACCATCAGATCAAGTAAAAATCTCTAATGTGTGTGATCCCATAGATTCGAATCTAAGCTGGTAGTATAGAAATCATTTTCTGTGCTAATCAAAGTGATTATCTAGTAATAGTATCCGACGTCCGGATAGATCGAATAGTCATAATTGCAACATTCAGAACCTACGCGAATATGGTTACTGCATAATTCATCTCTTTGACCTCTATATATAGGATAACTCAGAGTTAAACTACTAACCCTAAAAAATACATCTATATTATATCTCAATGCAATCAATCCTATGACTCTTCACTAGGACTACCCTAGCCAAGGCTTTGCTAAATTAAAACACAATTAAACACAACTCCTGAACTCAGAGTGGTCAATTCCATCTTGATTCACATACCAACTCCTCAAGTACTACACTATGCTAAAAAATCTTCTACCATTGAATTAGAAATTTAGATAGTCTAGCATCAAAGCATAATGAGTTGCTTAGAAGTCACTATGGTAATCTCAAGTTGAAGGGACACTTATATCCATATTCCATTAGTAAAGAAAAAATTAGATTTTCTTACCATAGGATGCATCTGATTGGATCAGATTTGCAGTGAAATAATTTTAAAAATTTTCTATGATTCAATCAAATCTGAGAATTCTCAGATATGATTAGATAGATCTAAAATTAGAAGTAAAATAAAAATAAAATAGTGATAATAATTATCATCTGATTGGATAAATCATTTAC
Organism: Cocos nucifera; assembly: GCA_006176705.1. Taxonomy (NCBI): domain Eukaryota; kingdom Viridiplantae; phylum Streptophyta; class Magnoliopsida; order Arecales; family Arecaceae; genus Cocos; species Cocos nucifera. The sequence continues at coordinate 319,559 of QRFJ01001263.1, forward strand.
CCATTGTGATGGTCTGATGACTGATTTGAGGTTCTGATTAAGTCACGCACGTGCCTAGCCTCTATCAATATCTACTTGGATCAGATCTAGAAGTCTCCTCCTTCTGCATCTGATTTTTAAAGATCAAATCTGATGTCTTCCCGCAAAGCTTTTAAATCAAACTTGAGGGCTGCGCATTTGTCTCATGAACATCATCGTCTCTCGCTGATCTTCGCACCAATGAAACTTAATCTTTGCTTGCAGGTTTTGCTCAACTCTTAGGCATGGAGAAAAGAGAGAGGATCAGATGAGTAAGGCATGGAGATGGAGATTTTGGTAGGGCTTTACCATAGAGAAATTGCTATGCACAACAGTTTGTGTAGGGCCCTATTTATAGACCTAGTCAAGAGTCCCTTCGCATATGACTTTGAACAGGTTAAAGCCAACATGCAGAAGGACTCTTTAATGATCTCCATGCCCCACACCCCTTCTTTTCAGATTTTTGTTGCACAAGAATAAGGAGAAATGGCGTGGAACAATTTGGGATAAGAGGAAGTTGGTGCACAACTCTTATCTCCCAAGAGTTTGAACTATTCAGATTTTTGACCTATTCAAACTTGATTTGAATAGGACGCCTCCATACATATCCATAAGGGCGCACACCATAAGGGGCGTGGCCTCCTTTTCCTCACGTAAATCCCATATGGACGTGCGCCCTTAGATAAATTCTAGGGGGCGCATGCCATATCTCTTCTTTCCTGCAAAACTAGGTCAACCCTTGACCCTTGTCTTATTCCCATCTCATGAAATTTAAGATAAGAATTTTTCAAGTCCCATCAAATGGATTTATGTCAAGTCTTAATCAAGTTAGAACAAGCCTTGATAAAATCAGGACTCCGTCCAGTCAGTTCAAGAAAAATCCATCTAGAATTTTTGGGATAGGCTTGTCCAAATTTCATCTCATGATTTTAAAACAAGCCCTAATCTGACAAAGACAACCCTTATCTTGTTCCCATCTTATGGGATTTAGGATAAGCGTTGATCATGTTAGAATAAGATTTAGTCAGATCAAGATAAATCTCCATAGAGTTCTTGAATGAACCTTGTCCAAATAGTTCTAGAAATTAGCAGGTCTTATCTTTTTTTCATCCGATGGATTAGGACAAGCCAAGATCAGATTAGGGCAATACCTTTTTGATCTGGACAAGTTCTAGTTAGACTAGGATAGAGCCATACAAGGCTCTCGAATGAGCCAAATCTAATTTAGCTCAGTCGAGACCAACCAAAAAGATGATAGAAGAAGAATATTAGGTTCAATCATGTGCTAGCATAATTTTTTTGAACTTAATTGGATCTAATCTAAATTAATCAAACTGGGTTAGCTCAATTGATGACATCCAAATCCAAATTCTTATTTATATGATCCAGTTAGGTTTAGTTTTGTATAGTAATAAAATATGTCATGATCTCCATCATCGACATCATCGAAACATCTTTTGATGGATCAAAACTCTTTCGATTCATCCAATTAGAATTGTCGATCATCAAGATAATTCTAATTGATCCTAAAATCTACTAGTGATACCTAGTAGTATATGGTCGCAATCCATCAGAATCAAAAAATGAACCTCTCAGTATAGCTACTTGTGTGATTGGATTCTTCTATCATGAGCTCCGACAGGATTAGGATTAAGATGAACTCATCAAACCCAACACCCATCATATGAATGAATCATTCGATTCAAGTCTGATGTGAAATACTATTAGAAACTCCTTTCTATTATTTCACACTACCATGGCCATGGATTTTAGGACTCGATCTCATGATCATCATAGGACCACTCCTCCTCTACCGAGGTTGATAGATTCCATTTTGGTGCAATCTAATTTCTGCAATGAACATACTATAGAAAACATACTCCTTATGATTTCAAATGGCTAGGAGACTGAGTTATGATATAGTCAAAATATAACACCCTCAAGGTAAACTGTCGATACATCTCAGATCAAAGAATCAGACACACACTACAGCATTGAGCTAGTCATCAACGAGAAGGTAGGCTTCCTTATGACTACTCGAGGTGGTCATGCTTAGTGCCTTTATTCTCAACAAGTATCTATACTCTCGCTCTAGTATCTCTACACCATAGACTCAAGACTCATCTATCCTGAAAAAGCGATCATACATCGATCTTCTTGATCAATCACCATCCTCGTGATAATCCTATGATTGAAAGCAGTTTATGAGTTAATTATGATAACTCATGCCTTAAATTTTCAACTCTTAAGAATATATGTTATCATATCTATTAACTCAATGAATATATCACAGACACCTTAGATATAATATGATAGAATAAATAATCCTCTAATTTATTTTAAATCAAAATTATGAAAATGCCCTTAGAAAATATTTAACAAGTGTCGGTCAATCTGGCTTCTAAGGCACATATCTAACAAACTTTCACTTGATCTAAAGCCAATTGGCTATAAATCTATCCCATCTTCTTAAGGTGGGCTTGGATCTTTTGCTGGCCTAAAGACTTCATGAGTGGGTCAACCACATGGTCTACGGAGTTGACTCTCTTAACCTCAATGTGTTCCTTCTCGAGGTAATCGCGGATGAGGTGTTCTTGGAACTCTTCCAACTTATAGTACAACCATTGCACAGGAATAAATTTTGAGATGTCGACTTTTGATCATCTATGTCAAACATAAAGTCTGTGTCTGCATACCTCTAGACCTAGAGTTTATTATGCTGAACCTCTTTAGCACATCCTCTATGTGAAAGACCCAGCATCCTCTTCAGTCCATCACTATAGACCTAAAATGAAGGATGCCTTACCTAGGTCTTTTAGAGAAAATTTCTTAGATAACCATAATTTGATCTATGTTAGCATGAAAATATCATTTTCAATCAGGAGGATATCATCCACATATAATATGAGGAAGATAACAATGCTCCCACTGACCTTCTTTAACATACTTGATTTCTTCTCATTCTTGATGAAACCAAATAATTTGATTACATCAAGCATTTCAACTTTGAGATGCTTGCTTAAATCCATAGATGGGCCTTTGCAGCTTGCAGACCTTTGTGATCACCATCATTGGATGTGAAAACAAAATGGCTATTCCATAAACATCTTCCTTAAGATATCCATTTATGAACTCCATTATCACGTCCATCTACCATATTTTATGATTGAAATATAGTGCAATGGCAAATAATGTGTGGATGGATGGCCACTAACCAGAAGGTATCCTGATACCCTTTCACCACTAGCCTAATCTTGAATGTCTCCACATTCTCATCTGCACTTATCTTTTCTCTTGAAGATCCATTTACACCCAATAGGTACTGTACCTTCAGGTGGATCTACCAAGATCCAGATTTGGTTCGAGCACATCAAGTCAATCTATGACTTCATTTCCTCTAACTAATTCTCAGAGTCGATATCTAATATCGTCTCATCATAGGTTCTGGGATCATCACTATGAATCTCATTTTTTATGAGGAATATTTTCTTTACATCCTTTGAAATAGTACCTAAGTATCTTTAGGAGGACGAAAAATCCTATTTGACTTATGAGATGGATGAGGTAGTGAATTATGGATCGGCTCAAACTAACTGGGTTTCTCAAGTTCCTTGGCTCATTGCTCTTTGAAGATTTTTCTTCAAGCCTAATTTATTTTCCGATGCCACCATCTTGAACAAACTATTTTTAAAAAAAAATGGTGTGTCAACCCACAATCACATTATGATCTTTCGAAAGATAGAAGTAATATCCTAATAACTCTTTAGGATATCCAATAAATCAAGCTCTAAGGGATCTAGACTCTAACTTATCCACCGTCGGACAATCCAAATTCTGAGATAACTCAGACTTGGCTTCTTATCATGCCATATCCCATATGCAGTGGCAGAAATAGTTTTAGATGAAATCCTATTTAGTAAATAAATGCTATCATTAAACTATGTTTCTAAAGAAAATCAGGAAGGTCCGTAAAGCTCATCATGGATCGAACCATATCTAATAGGGTCCGATTTGTCCATTCTAAAAATCATTAAATTGAGCATTCCAAGCAAAGTCCATTATGAGACTATGCCATTGTCCTTGAGATAGTTCAGAAATTTTCAACTTAGGTATTCACCTTCTTGATCTGATCGAAGAACCTTAATGGGCTTTCTGATTTGCTTTTCTACTTTATGTCTAAACTTCTTGAACTTTTTAAAGACTTCAGATTTGTGTCACATCAAGTACACATATCCGTACTGAGATAGATTATCGGTAAAGATAATAAAGTAGTCATAATTGCCTTTGGCCGGCACATCAAATGGGCCGCATACATCTATATGTACTGGGACAAGCATGTCTGTGGCCCTTTCTCCATGTCCTACAAAAGAGATCTTGGTCATTTTATCTTGAAGGCATGATTCATAAATCGGATATGACTCAAAAGTTAATGGACCATTAATCCAGATTTCTCCAATTTATTAATCCTATCTTCAGCTATATGACCTAGCCTTAAGATATCATAGATACTTTTTATTAATACTATCTCTAGATCATTTTGATCCTGTGGCATTCATATTTTGCTCGACATACTCAATAACGAGTATTCCTTCAGAAGGTACTTCTTTCTGCTTGTTCTTTAGGCTGGCCAGGTACCCAGGGCGGTTTCACTTCCAATGACCATCAAAGTTGTAGTGAAAATACTTTTCCTTCTCTACAGTCTTTTTCTTCGGCTCATCCTTCTTTTTTCCTCTATTTTTTGCTTTTTCTCAGACTTTTTCTTTTTTTCAAAAGACTTTCTCTTGAAAGAAGTCTGCCCCATAGCCAGACTTGAGTTCCTTGAACTCTTCAAAGTTTGCTCAATAGTAACCAGCATATTCATTAACTCGGCCAAGGTGCACTGGAGCTTATTCATATGGAAGTTCATGATGAACTACCCATGTGAATCACTCAAGGATTGCAAGATCACATCAATCTGCAAATCCTTATCCATCAAGACATCAAGCTTCTCAAGCTCTTCTAGATCCTTGATCATTGTCAAGCAATGATCTTTGACCGACTGCCCATCATGCATCTATGCCTTAAATAGTCTTCTGGAGACTTGATAATGCATTGTGTGACTTTGATCACGAAATAACTATTATAGGTGTGCCAACATTTGGTGAGTAGTCCTAATGTCTTCATGTTGGTACTACAACTCATCTGATATTTATCCCAACATGTAGCACCTAGCTTTGTTATCACTATCCGACCACTTTTTATGAGATGTTCTCTGATCCATGATTGGACATGCTGGTAAAGTGAGGTTGGTCCTGGTCCAATACATAGGTTAGCCATTTTGAATCTAAAATAATTTTGAAGTTCTTTAGCCAATCCTTATAAATTGCTCTGGTCAACTTATGGGTATCTAAGATTCAGACTAGGAGTTTTGATGAAGACATTTTTTTACAGAGAGTCAAAGTTTCTAGTTAGACTTGTAATTTGACTCAACTAATTTATTTAGAAATTTTATTTTTAAACAAATTAGGCTTTCATTATTTTTTTAGATTTCTACACTCCCTTGGCAGAGATGTGAAAATCTCCAAGATCATGAATTTTTAGTGGATGGTGCGGTCTCACTGACTGGCTCACTATCTCACCTAACAGTTATTGGTGATAGGTCAGCCAGTGAGTGGATAACTTTTATCCAATAATTCTCAAATCATGGTTCACCCAAACCGGATCTCTAATTCATAAAGTTCACCATGCCCAAAATATTACTTAACTCCTTAGTTAAGTCAAACCCACCATTTGCATGAATTAGATTCCTGATTGGATCCCTCACCGTATCCAAAATATTGAGCCCAACCCATCCTCCAACCCATAGCATCTAATGCTTAATAGATATGGTTGCATCTTTTTGATGCAATTGAACCACTGTATCCAATCGAGAACAATCAACCCCAGAAAGGACCAATACATCTACAATGGTGGAAGACCTAGGACTTAATATTTTCTTAAAAAGATTTAATTCAGTCTCTTAAACTCAACTAGTCATAATATTTATGACTAACCTAGTGGTATGGGTTAGGTCGAATCATTGGCCATCTCAAACCAGAACTGAGTCGACCCAATTGGCGAGGTAAGTAACATCAGTGGGAGGAATTTGCCATTAACTCTCATAAATGCATTTAGATTGAGTAGCTTCCAATTAAACACCACTGGTCATATCTATCATACTTGCCATAGACACTGACTTATCTGATCAGAATTGATTGGGTTAGCCTATAATCGAGGCTCGAACTATGGAGCCAAATTAGGTCTTAGCTTGATCGACCATATGTGACTGTGAGTCAATTTTGACCCAAACTTAATCCTATTAGACTGGTCAAATCTAAACACTCTTGATACCATCTAACCAACTCTTGATTCGATTTGATCAACCGCTAGACCTAATTGAGCTACCCACATCCGAACCCATGATTTATGAAGATGTCTTAGATCTAAAAATTTATAATTTTAGATATAATTAATTTTATAAATTTAATTTTTAATTAAGTCCAAGAGTTTAATAACAAAATATGCATAAAAAATTCTAGGATTTCAGGATCTAGTGTTTTACAGAAAAGTAAGTTTTTGATTTCTGATTAAGGGCAAATGCACAGCACACCTACACGCCATAAGAGCATCCCATTGAATGAAAAAAGAGGGCCTTTAAATTCTTCTTACTCTTATAATCGAACGGTCAAGGAGAATGCTTTAATCAGAAATATGAACTATACTACAAAACTATTAGATCTAAAGCATATAACTGTTACATGATTTAAGATTTAATCTATACATATTTTGCATACATCTCATGTATCAAATTTAATATTTAAATTTACTTTTCAGATCTGATTACATCTGATATAATATCTAAAAATAAAATTATAAATGATCTCATCATATAAATTTTTAATCTAGACTACTCATGGCATAAATCTATGGAACTAGTCTAAACATGCATTGCATATGTCATACATATAAAATTTTTAAATGTATCTCATGCTTTTAGATCTAATTATATCACATATAATATCTAAAATTTAACTAATCTAATCACATAATCTTTAAAAAATTAAATAAATATTTTGTAAAATTTTTGATCTAGACTATGAGATTAAACTGGAGATCTAGTCTAGACATATGCTGCCTATATCGCATATATTAAAATTTTAAATTAGATCTTATATTTTAGATCTAATTACATCTAATGTAACATTTGAAACTTAAATGATCAAATTATAAAAAAGTTAAATCAGATCTAATCTAAAATATATTTGAAAACTATCATGATATGGAACAATAGATCTAGACTAGAACATGCATTATTTATATTAAATATATATATTTAAAATATATAATTTTTTATTTTAGATCTGATTACATTCTATATAACATCTAAAAATTAAATAATCAGATCATAAAAAAAAATTTAGATCAATCTAAAGACAGACTGAAAGCAGCAACCTGGCTCTGATGCCAATTGAAGAAAAAATTAAATCGGATTTTCCCACTGCATGATACATCTAATCAGATCAGATTTGCAATAAAATAAATTTAAAATTTTTTTATGATCTAATCAGATCTAAGAGTTCTTAGATTTGATTAGATTGTTCTAAAATTAGAAGTAAAATAAAAATAAAATAGTGATAATAATTATTATCTGATCGGGTAAATCATTTATCCGTTATGATGATCTGACGACTGATCCAATATTCTGATTGAGTCGTGCATGTGCTCAACCTCCATCGGTATCCACTTGGGTCAGATCTGGAAGTCTCCTCCTTCTGGATCTGATCTCCAAAGATCAGATCTGATGTCTTCCCATAGAGCCTTTAAATCAAACTTTGAGGGCTGCACGTTTTTCTCATGAGCATCGTCATCTCTCATTGATCTTCGCGCCAATGGAACTTGATCTATGCTTGCAGGTTTTGCCTAACTATTGGGTATGGATAAGAGGGAGAGGATTAGATGAGGAAGGTGTGGAGATGAAGATTTTGGTAGGGCTTCATCGTAGAGAAATCACTATGCATAATAGCTTGTGCAAGATCCTATTTATAGACCTAGTCAAGAGTCCCTTAGCATATGACTTTGACTACAGGTCAAAGCCAACATGTAGAAGGACTCTCCCATGATCTCCACACCCCACATCCTTTTTTTTAGATTTTTGTTGCACAAAAATAAAGAGAAATGGCATGGAATAATTTAGGATAAGAGGAAGTTGGTGCATAACTCTTATCTCCCAAGAGTTTGAACTATTCAAACTTTTGATCCATTCAAACTTGATTTGAATGGGACGCCTCCATAAATATCCATAAGGGCGCACACCATAAAGGGTGTGGCCTTCTTTTCCTTATGTAAATCTCATATGGACGTGCACCCTCAGATAAATTCTAGGGGGCACACGCCATATCTCTTCTTTCTAGCAAAATTGGATCAACCTTTGACCCTTTTCTTATTCATATCTCATGGGATTTAAGACAAGCATTTTTTAAGTCCCATCCAATGGATTTATATCAAGTCCTAATAAAGTTAGAATAAGCCTTGATCAGACCAAGACTCTATCCAATCAGATCAAGAAAAATTCATCTAGAATTTTTGAGATAGGCTTGTCCAAATTTCATATTATAATTTTAGGACAAGCCCTAATCTAGCAAAGACAATCCTTATCTTGTTTCCATCTTAATGGATTTAGGATAAGTCTTGATCAAGTCAGGATAAGGTCCAGTCAGATCAAGATAAATCCCCACAAAGTTTCTAGATTAACCTTATCCAAATAGTTCCAGAATTTAGCTAGTTTTATCATTTTTCCATTCGATGGATTAGGACAAGCCTAGATCAAGTTAGGAAAATACTTTTTTGATCTGGATAAATTCTAGTTAGAGTAGAATAGAAATATACAAGGCTCTCGGATGAGCCAAATTCAATTTGGCTCAATCGAAACGAACTAGAAAGATGATAGAAGGAGAATATTAGGTTCAATCGTGTGCTAGCATGATTTTTTTGAACCTAATTGGATCTAATCTAAATCAATCAAACTAGATTAGCTCAATTGATGACATCCAGACCTAAACCCTTATTTGTGTGATCTAGTTAGATTCAGTTCTGTATGGTAATGAGACATGTCATGATCTCTTTTGGTGTAGAATTTAGTCGACGTTGGGATGAGCTGGAGTGGAGGCAGACGAGATCGCTGTCGGTGACCTGCAAAATAAAGTTTCATCTAGAGTTGGTGGTGGTAGCTCTTGTAGGACCCTCCGACGGTCAAGTTAGCTCTTCTGACCAACAAAAATGGAGTGCTCAAGAAGGAGTTTGGCAGAGTTTTCAGAAGGAAAATAAAGCTTAGAGCTTAGAAAAAATATATCTAAAGGATCCCTTTTTATAAACGAAGCTTGATTAATGGTGATAGCTACAGCTATCTGATAGCAGGTCGCTCGAGGTCTGATGGAGTTCAGTACGAAGAGGAAGGTGTCATCAGGCTGATGGTGACAGCCACACCATCTTATAGTGGGCCGCTTGAGATCTGATGGAGTCAGTCACGAAGGGGGGGTGCCACCTATAGCATCGTCTATGGTAGACTGATGGCGACCATTCATTGAGATTTAATAGCCGTAGCTCCGAGAGTAATCTGCTGGAGGAATCCGACTGAGGAAGAAGTTCGAAAGGAGTTTGGCTCCTTGAGGAGTTTGATCGAAAGAAAAGTTCGAAAGGAGTTTGCTTTCGTAGGCGTCCGACTGAAGGAGTGTGGAGGAAGTTTAGCTTTTGTAGACGTCCGACTGAAGGAGAAGCTCGGAAGGAGTTTGGCTTTCATAGGTGTCCGACAGGAGTGCGGAGGGAGTTCGGCTCTCATAGGAGTCTGACTGTAGGAGCAATCTGGAAGGAGTTCGGCTTTCATAGGCGTTTGACTAGAGGAGAAGCTCGAAAGGAGTTCGGCTCCCATAGGCATCCGACTGAAGGAGTGCGAAGGGAGTTTGGCTCCCATAGGCATCCAACTCAAGGAGTATAGAGGGAGTTTGGCTCTCATAGGAGTTTGACTACAGGAGCAATTCAGAAGAAATTTGGCTTCTAGAGAGTTCGACAGAAATTCGACCATTGGGAGAGTTCGACTTGATCTCAATCGCTGAGAAGTTCGATCGACTGAAGGGATTCGACTAAGACTCGATTGCTGGAGAGTTCGATGGGCTGAAGGAGTTCGACTAAGATTTGGCTGCTGAAGCTCTTCCATGATCATCAGTTGCATTGGGCTAAGCATCAGGCTGGACTTCGGTAGGAATGGGGTTTATCTCCAATAATAGTCCCCCCACTCCTGAGTTCGAAACTAGAAGAAAGTGAGTACAAAAAAGGTGACTGCCAAAGTCCTCTTCAGGGCTCTACACCAGTTCAGATTGAAGCTTGGAGGAGATCTTATCTCCAGCCAAGGTTGACATTGAAGTTGAGGCTCGGGTGGATCCCGTCTCCAGCTGAGGTTCAGGGAGATCTTGTCTTTTGTTGACGTTGCAGTTGAAGCTTATGGGAAATCTTATCTCCAGCCAAGGTTGAAGGACATCTTCTCTGCTATTGATGTAGACTTTAAAACTCAGAGGGAGATCTTATCTCCAGCCAAGGTTAAAGTTGAAGTTAAGGCTCGAGGGAGATCTCATCTCCAGCTGAGGATGAGGGAGATCTCATCTCTTGTTGATGAAGACGTTGAAGCTCTAGTGAGATCCTATCTCCAATCGAGGTGGAAGTTGAAATCAAGGCTCGGGGGAGATCTCATCTCCAGCCGAGGTTGAGAGAGATCTCATCTCCTATTGATGAAGATGTTGATACTCAGGAGAGATCCTATCTCCAGTCGAGGTTAAAGTTGAAATCGAGGCTTAGGGGAGATCTCGTCTCTAGTCGAAGTTGAAGTTGAAGTTGAAATTGAGGCTTAAGAGAGATCTTATCTCCAACAATTGAGGTTGAGGAAGATCTTATCTCCTATTGATGTAGACTCTAAAGCTTAGAAGAGATCTTATCTCTGATCGAGGTTGAAGGAGATCTTATCTCCTATTGACGTAGAAGCTCGGAGGAGATCTTATCTCTAGCAGCCGAGGCTGAGAAAGATCTTATCTCCGATCGACATAGACTCTGAAGCTCGAGGAAGATCTTATCTCCAGCAGTCGAGGTTGAAGATTGGAAGCTTGGGGGAGATCTTATCTCCAATAGTCAAGGTTGAAGGAGATCTTATCTCCGATTGACGTAGAAGCTCAGGGGAGATCTTATCTCCAAAGGTCGAGATCGAAGGTGGAGCTTGAGGAAGATCTTATCTCCAGCAGCTGAGGTTCAAGGAGGAGCTCGAGAGAGATCTTATCTCTAGCAGTCGAGGTTGAAGGAGATCTTATCTCCTATAGTTGTCAAGCACAATGGGGCCATTGTCGAGGCCTTTTCTCTCACCCCATCTAGAATGAACGAGGCCTTCGACTTTGCTCATGTTAGGATGAGGTTCTCCTCCTGTTCCTAATGGGCTATGGGGGCACACAAGGGCCGTTGTCAGGGCCTCTCCCTTCATCTCATCTAAAATGAACGAAGTCTTCGACTTTGCTCGCATTAGGATGAGGTTCTCCTCCTATTCCTAATGGACTGTGGGGGCACATAAGGGCTATTGTTAGGGCCTCTCCCTCCATCTCGTCTAAAATGAATGAGGCCTTCGACTTTGCTCACGTTAGGATGAGGTTCTCTTTCTATTTCTAATGGACTATGGGAGCACATAAGAGCTGTTGTCAGAATCTCTCCCCCCATCTCGTCTAAAATGAACGAGGCCTTCGACTTTGCTCGCATTAGGATGAGATTCTTCTTCTGTTCCTAATGGGCTATGGGGGCACATAAGGGCTATTGTCAGGGCCTCTTCCTCCATCTCATCTAAAATGAATGAGGTCTTTGACTTTGCTCGCATTAGGATGAGGTTCTTCTCCTATTCCTAATGGACTATGGAGGTACATAAGGGCCATTGTCAGGACCTCTCTCCTCATCTCATCTAAAATGAACGAGGCCTTCGACTTGCTCATGTTAGGATGAGGTTCTCCTTCTGTTCCTAACATGACCATGATAGTACATTCTCAGATTTCCTGAGTCTCAAGGTTATGGGAGCATTGCTCCTCCGAGCTTCTTTAGGCGGTAAGTTCCGGACCTGATGACATCCTCTATTTTATGCTGGCCTTCTCAATTTGGAGCAAGCTTCTCTTAGCTTTGAGGATGGGAGATGATAGCCCATCGAAGTACCAAGCCCCCAGAGATAGCATCGATGATGTCGGGAGGCAGCCGATCTTGTTGTTCCTCCCTTATTGATGGTTCTAGCTACGGTAGCACCAATGACTTGCTTCAGGCCGATGTATGTGGAACATTAAGGGGGGCATAGTTGAGAAACCTTCTGGGGGAGGATTTCGTCACGCCCTTCTGTCGGGGCTTTCTTGATGATGAGCTCGAGAAGGAGTTCGGACTTGCTTGCGCTTGGGGGGAGGGTCCATGAGCATGAACGAGCTTCATTCGGCCCTCCTATGAAACCTCCTAGGAGAGAACTTCATGTCCTTTTGTCAGGGCTTCCTTGATGATGAGCTCAAGAAGGAGTTTGGCCTCGCTTGCACTCGCGAGGATCCCATGAGCGTGGTCGAGCTTCATTCTACCCTCCTATGAAGCCTCCTAGGAGAGAACTTCATGCCCTTTTGTCAAGGCTTCCTTGACGATGAGCTCGAGAAGGAGTTTGACCTCGCTTGCACTTGAGGGGAGCCCGTGAGCATGGTCGAGCTTCATTCGGCCCTCCTGTAAAACCTCCTAGGGGAGAACTTCATGCCTTTTTGTCAGGACTTCCTTGATGATGAGCTCGAGAAGGTGTTCGGCCTTGCTTGCACTCGAGGGGAGCCCATGAGCATGGTCGAGCTTCATTTGGCCCTCCTGTGAAACCTCCTGGGGGAGAACATCATGCTCTTTTGTTAGGACTTCCTTGACGATGAGCTCGAGGGAGAGTTCGGCCTCGCTTGCGCTCAGAGGGAGCCCATGAGCGCGGTCGAACTTCATTCCACCCTCCTGCGAAGCCTCCTAGGGGGAGAACTGCTGCTCTCTATTTCTCCTTCCTAAGGGCGATGGGTATGCTAGGCTAAATGCTCTTCCTTAGGATCAGTTTTCGACATCCTGATGGCGGGTTTTCTAGTGGAGTCACCATCGGAGGCTGCTGCATGGCCTGCATCATCTCGATGAGGCCCTGAACCTACTGCATCAGTAGGTTGAACTGCTCCAAGTCTACCATGACCATCGGTGGAGGTGGAGGTTGAAGTACCGGTGATGGAGCAGGAGTGGATGAATCCAACTCAGATATGATGGTAGACGCGGTAGATCTAAGGATGGTCGCCTTGTTTTGAGGCATTTCTTAGGATTGAGAAAGAGGACAGAGATGAACCTTAGAGAAGTAGGTCGACAGGATCGGTTGAGCACTCCTTTAAGAACAAGGGTACCTCAGAGATAGAGTCTCTTTCTCCAGCGTCAATTTTATTGGTGCAGAATCTAGTCGACGTCAGGATGAGCTGGAGTGGAGGCGGACGAGGTCGCTGTCGATGACCTACAAAATAAAGTTCCATCTGGAGTTGATGGTGGTGGCTCTGGTAGGACTCTCCGATGGTCAAGTTAGCTCTTCTGGCCAACAGAAATGGAGTGCTCAGAGAGGAGTTTGGTAGAATTTTTGAAAGAAAAAGAAAGCTTAGGGCTTAGAGAAAACATATCTGGAGGGTCCCTTTTTATAGGCGGAGCTTGATTGATGGTGACAGCTGCAGCTGTCTGGCAGTGGGCCGCTCGAGGCTTGGTAGAGTTCGGTATGGAGAGAAAGGTGTCGTCAGACTGATGGTGACAGCCATACCATCCAGTAGCGGGCCACTCGAGATCTGGCGAAGTTAGTCATGGAGGGGGGGCACCGCCTGTAGCATTGTCTATGGTAGACTGATGGTGATCATTCGTCAAGATTTAATAATCGTAGCTTCGAAAGTAATCCACTGGAGGAATCTGATTGAGAAAGAAGTCTGAAAGGAGTTAGGCTCCTGGAGGAGTTCGATTGAAGAAGAAATTCGAAAGGAGTTCAGCTCCCATAGGCGTTCGACTGAAGGAGTGCAGATGAAGTCCGACTTCTATAGACGTCCGACTGAAGGAGAAGCTCGGAAGGAGTTTGGATCCCATAGGCGTCTAACAAAAGGAGTGCAGAGGGAGTTTGGCTCTTGTAGGAGTTTGACTGTAGGAGCAATCCGAAAGGAGTTTGGCTCCCATAGGCGTCCGACTGGAGGAGAAGCTCAAAAGGAGTTTGGCTCCCATTGGCGTCCGATTGGAGGAGTGCAGAGGGAGTTTGGCTCCCATAGGTATCCAACTGAAGGAGTGTGGAGGGAGTTCGGCTCTCATAGGAGTCCGATTGCAAGAGTAATTCAGAAGGAGTTCGGCTCTTGGAGAGTTCGGTAGGAATTCGACTGTTGGGAGAGTTCGACTGGGGCTTGGCTGCTGAGAAGTTTGGCTGGCTGAAGGAATTCGGCTATGACTTGACTGCTGGGGAGTTCGGCCGATTAAAGGAGTTCGGCTAAGGTTTGACCGTTGAAGTTCTTTCGTGATCATCGATTGCATTGGGCTAAGCATCAGACTGGACTTTGGTAGGAGCGAGATTTATCCCCAACAATCTCCATCATCGACATCATCGAAATATCTTTCAATGGATCAGAACTCTTCTGATTCATCTAGTTAGAATTATCGATCATCAAGATAATTCTAATTGATCCCAAAATTCACCAATGACACCTAGCAATATATGGTGACAACCCATCAGAATCAAAAAGCGAACCTCTTGATATAGCTACATGTGTGATTGGGTTCTTCTATCATGAGCTCCGATGGGATTAGGGTTAAGGTGAACTCGTCAAACCCAACACCCATCATATGAATGAATCATTCGATTCGAGTTTGATGTGAAACACTAATAGAAACTTCTTTCTATTATTTCACACTACTATGGCCATGGGTTTAAGGACTCGATCTCATGATCATCATAGGACCACTTTTTCTCTACCAAGGTTGATAGATCCCATCTTGGTGCGATCCAATTCTTGTAATGAACATGCTATAGCCAACATTCACCTCAGAATTTTGAATGGCTAGGAGATCGAGTTATGGTGTAGCCAATCTATAACACCCTCAAGGTGAACTATCGATGCACTTTAGGTTAAAGAACCAGATACACACTGCAGCATCGAGCTAGTCATCGATGAGAAAGTAGGCTCCCTTATGAGTGCTCGAGGTGGTCACGCTCAGTGCCCTTATTCTCAATAAGTACCTGTACTCTCACTCTGATTTCTCCATATTATAGACTCAAGACTCATCTATCCTAAGAAAGTAATCATACACCGATCTTTTGAATCAATCACCATCCTCATGATGATCCTATGATCGAAAGTAGTTTATGAGTTAATTATGATAATTCATATCTTAAATTCTCAACTCTTGAGAATATGTGTTATCATGCCTATTAACTTAATGGATGTATCACAGACACCTTATACATAATGTGATAGAATAAATATTTTTTTAATTTATTTTAAGTCAAAATTATAAAAATATTCCTAGAAAGAATTTAACAAGTGTCGGCCAATCTAGCTTCTAGGGCACACATCTAACAATCAGAGCAAATCTTTATAGCAAAAAAGCTTCGAAGTTGGTCATATTTAGTGTAGATGTATTCCTACATCTCACCTGCATGCCATACTAGTATCTCCACAATCCTTGGTTAAGAGGACAACCAATCCATATGCCACACAATGACTTATACTTCATAAACATTGTCATCCTTGGTAAAACGTATCATTTGATTGTGAACAAATTTTAGGACTAAACGATAAATCTTTCTTTGTCGATTCTAAAAAGTCCTAAGGACTTCACTACAATACAGGAGTTCATTAGAAGATACAAAGGATTTATGATGAAAAATATTCAAATAATATTTATTTATTAATAATTTATATATAAATATAAAAGTTAGCTCAACTGTCAATAGGCTGATGATTGGCTTTGGAATACTATTCCCAATAATCTTCTACTTGGACTAAAGCTAATCAGTGTAGTATCTAATATCCATCTTCGACTTGAAGTTGTCAAACTCCTTCATCACTATGGCTTTAGTGAATGGATTGGCTAGGTTCTCTTTTCCATCGATCTTTTGAAGGTTGATGTCATCTCGATCCACGATCTTTCGGATAAGATGGTAGCGATGCAGAAAGTGCTTCGTCCATTGGTGTGCCTTCGATTCTTTCATCTGAATAATAGCTCTAGAGTTGTCGCAGTAGAGCAGAACTGGACTATCAAGGAAGGGCGCTACTCCAAGCTTGGTGATGAACTTTCTCAGCTACACCATTTTTTTGGCAGCATCTGATGCAGCAACATACTCCACCTCGCAAACTGAGTTGGCCATAGTGCGCTGCTAGGTCTTCTTCCAGCAAACAGCTCCATCATTAAGGATAAACATATATCTTGACATACTTTTGCTATCATCATGATTAGATTAGAAATTAGAGTCTGTAAACCCCACAAATCTCAAATCCAACTCATCATAAATAAGCCACTATTTCTTAGTATTTCTTAAATACTTTAGGATGGTTTTAACAACCTTCCAGTGGTTCTTCCTTAGATCATATTGGTATCTACTCATTATCTCCAGTGAGTATGCCACATCTGATCTTGTACATGTCATGGTATACATGATAGAACCCACTGTCGAAGCATATGAAATTCTATTCATACGTTCTCTCTCTTGAGGTGTTGTCGGACAATCTATCTTCGAGAGAGAAATTTCAAGGCCTATCAGTAGTTAGCCTTTCTTGAAATTCTCCATGCTGAACTACTTCAGCATAGTATCAATGTATGTGGACTGGGACAACCCGAGTAACCTCTTAGATTTATCTTTATAGATCTTTATCCTTAATGAAGGGAAATCCTGATTTCCCGGTCCAGGTTCGTCCAGATCTGATTAGATCAAGAGATATATTTCAAAAATTTTCTCTTGATCTCAATCAGATCTTGATATGTTTCAGATCTGATTCTTATTATTTTAATAAATAAAATAAAATAAGATAAATTAAATCAAATTTAATTTACCTGATTTGGGTAATCTTATTACCCTGTAGATGATCCTGATTGCAGCGGAAGGTTCTGGATCTTAGCCACGCAAGCGCCTGGCCTCTACTGGTATCCACTCGGGTTGGATCTGGAGATCCTCTTCTTCTCTATCACACCTCCAAAAATTAGATCTGGATCTGATCTGGAGGATCTTCAAAACTCTTTTGAAGATCTGCAGTCGTCCTTTTGCAGCAGCGCAGCCTTCTTGATTTTGATCGCCTTTCCTTGATCTGAATCGCACCAACCTAAGTCCAAAACTCTTTTGGATGTGGAGAGCAAGGGGAGAAGAGACTATGGCGTGGAGAAGGAGGGGAGAGGCAGCCTTGGGGCGTGGGGTTTCTCAATTGAATTGCATTAGAATTAGGGTTGGGCGCAGGGTCTTATTTATAGACCTCTTGTGATCCAACTCCTCTTCCTCTCAACCAATCACAACCCTTTGTGAAATCAGATCTAAATCTGATTGGTTGGAATAGAGACCCCTGGATTCCTCCTTAGAGGGCACCTAAGACCAGTCAAACTGGATTCTTAGTAGAACTCTGATTGGAATCCAAAAGGGAGGTGGAGTCCTTGTCCAACAAGGACTCCTAGGCGCCTCCTACTTAGGCTCACACCACCCTTGGCGTGCGCCCTTCTCCTTGCCAGGTTCTGGCAGGAGGACAGGCCCCCACCAGCTCTCCAATAGGTGCATGACATGTGGTCAAAAGTCAAAGGGTCAATGGTCAATGTTTGACCAGTCAAAGGTAGACTTTTGACCAAAGTCAAAGAACAAGAAATGGCAGGTGACCAAAAATGGCAGGTAATGTCTTACAAATAAGACAACCTATTCTAACTTGGACAACCTCCAGTTAGACCATATGAAGGCCTCTGATTGAGCACAAACTCCTTTGGCTCAGTCAGGACAACTTATTTGTGATAGTAAAAGAAGAACGTTAGGTTCAATCGAGTGCTAGCACGATTTCCTTGAACCTAATTGAATCTCATTCAGATCAATTGAACTAGATCAGTTCAATTGATGATCACCAGATTCAAACCCTTGTTTGTGTGACCCAGTTAGGTTCAGTTCTGTATGGTAATGGGATATGTCATGATCTCTATCATAGACATCATCGAAACTCCTTTCGATGGATCAGAACTCTTCTGATTCGAACAGCTAGAATGATCGATCATCTAAATCATTCTAATTGCTCCCAAAATCCACCAGTGACACCTAGCAGTATATGGTGGCAACCCATCAGAGCTGAATGCGAACCTCTTGGTGCAGCTACCTGTGTGATTAAGTTCTTCTATCTTGAGCCCCGATCAGATTAGGGTTAAGGTGAACTCGTCAAACCCTAGTCTCTGTCATATGATGTAATCATTCGATTCGAGTCCAATGTGAAAATCTAAATAGAAACTCTTTCTATTATTTCACTCTACCATGGCCATGGATTTCTGGACTTGATTCTCATGATCATCATAGGGCTACTCCTTTACCACCGAGGTAGATAGATCCCATCTTGATGCAATCCAGTTCCTACAATGAACATGCTATAGCCAACATACACCTCAGGGTTCCATATGGCTAGGAGACCGAGTAATGGTGTAGTCAAACTATAACACCCTCAAGGTGAACTGCCGATGCATCTCAGGTCAAAGAATCAGACATACTACTGCAGCATCGAGTCAGTCATTGACGAGAAGGTAGACTCCCTAATGACTACTCGAGGTGGTCACGCTCAGTGCCCTCGTTCTCTAACGAGTACCTGTACTTTCACTCCGGTGTCTCCACACCGTAGACTCAAGACTCATCTACTAAAGAGAAGCGATCGTACACCAACCTTCCAGATCAATCACCATCCTCGTGATGATCCTATGGTCGGGAGCTGTTTATGAGTTAATAATGATTATTCATGTCTTAAATTTTCAACTCTTGAAAATATGAATTATCATTACCATTAACTCAAAGGATGTATCACAGACACTAAATACACAGGTGTGATAGAAAATAACCCATTTCATTAATTATAGTCAAAATTATAATTTTGCTCCTAGAAGTGTATTACAAGTGTCAGCCAATTCTGGCTTCTAGGGCACATATATCTAACACTTAAGACGTAGGAAGCTTCTCCCAAATCCTTCATGGAGATTTGTGATGATGGCTAGATCTTTATTTCTTATAATGCAGGGACATCATTCCTAATTAAGAAAGTGTCATCCACATATAATACAAGAAATACAATTGCTAGACCATTAGCCCACTTGTATATGCAGGGCTCTTCTCCATTCTTAATAAAGCCATATATCTTGATTGTCCTATCAAAATGTATGTTTCAACTCTAAGATGCCTGCTTTAGTCCATAAATGGACCTTTAAAACTTACACACCATAGACTCATATATGGATGTGAACCCTTCAGGTTCTATCATATACATCTCTTCATCTAGCTCTTCATTCAGAAAAGCTGTCTTTATATCCATCTATCAGATTTCATAGTCCAGATGGATAGCTATCGTAAGCATAATCTAAATGGACTTGAACATTGCCATAGAAAAAAACATCTCATCATAATCTATACCATAATATTGACTGCCGGGGATAAACTCCGCTCCAGCTGATGTCCAGTCTGATGCTTAGCCTAACGCAACTGATAATCATGAAAGAGCTTCGATCAAAAATTCTTTCTCCAGTAGATGAACACCAGCCAAACTCCTTCGATAGCCGAACCCCTCCAGCAGACGAACCCCAATCGAACACCTCCAAGAGCCGAACTCCTTTCGGACTTCTCCTTCAGTCGGATTTCTTTAGGAGCTAAACTCCTTTCGGACACCTTTAGGAGTCGAACTCCTTTCGAACTTCTCCTTTAGTTGGATTCCTCTAGGAGCCGAACTCCCTTCCGAACTTCTCCTTTAGACGAATTCCTCCAAGAGCCGAACTCCTTCTGGACCTCTCCTTCAATCGGATTTCTCCAAAAGCTGAACTCCTTTCGGACTTCTCCTTCAGTCGGACTTCTCAAGCGGTCGAACTTCTTCCGAACTTCTTCTTTAGTCGAATTTCTCTAGGAGCTGAACTCCTTTTGAACTTCTCCTTCAGTCGAACTCCTCAAGCAGTCAAACCCCTTTCGGACATCTCCTTCAGCTGAATTCCTATAGGAGTTGAACTCCTTTCGGATCTCTCCTTTAGTCAGATTCCTACAGGAGCCGAACTTCTTTCGAACTTCTCCTTCAGTCGGATTCCTTCAGGAGCTGAACTTCTTTCGGACCTCTCCTTTAGTCGGATTCCTCCAAGAGCCGAACTTCCTTCTGAACTTCTCCTTCAGTTGAATTCCTCCAAGAGCCGAACTACTTTCAGACTTCTTTTGGACTTCTCCATTAGTCAAATTTCATCTGGATTCCTTCAGTGGATTACTACTAGATTTCAAGTAGTATTCCTTTCGGATGATCCCCTCTAACCATATTTTCTTTAGAAGTCTGAATTTCTTTGAAATTGAAATATGTCAAAGCTCTTCACCAACCAACGCCTGCTTTTTCCAGACTTTCACTATTAAATCTCAACGAACAGGTGACCCCACTACCGGATGGTTACGACTATCATTTATCAGTCTACTATAGGCGACCCCACTACCAGATTGTTACAACTATCATTATCAGTCTATTACGAGTGACACCACTCCCCATAATAAATTTTACATGGCCCCGAGTGGCCCATGATCGGATGGTTACGGTTGTCGCTATCAATCCGCTCCGAACTCCATCTATAAAAGAAACCCTCTAGATACATTATCTCTAAGCTCTTTTTTTCTTTCCAAAACTCTACTAAATTTATATCGAAGCACTCCATTTCTATTGGCTAGAAGAGCTGACTTGATCATCGGAGGATCCTATCGGAGCCACCACCACTGACTCTGGATAGAACTTTATTTTGTAGGTCATCGATGGTGACCTCTTCTTCCTCAGCTCCAGCTCAATCCGACGTCAACCAGATTCTGCACCAATAGGATTGGCATTAAAGAAAGGGCCCTCTATTTCTGAGGTTCCCTTGTTCTTAAAAGAGTGCTCAGCAGCGATCTCTCTTCTTCCTCTCTAGAGTTATTCCTAAAAAAAAAAATGCCTCCTAGTAAAGCTTTGACCCAACGATCAACGATCTTTATAGCTAGATCTCGTCCAAATCAATCCATTCCTGCTCTAGCTCCGACAACTCAAGCTCCACCTATAGCCATGGTGGATGCAGAGTAGTTCAACCTATTGGTCCAGCAAGTTTGCAGTCTTACAGAGGCGATGCAGGCCATACATCAGTAGGCTCCGACGTTAGTTCGGTTGGAATAGGCTTTTTCGGAGCCCCATGATCTAATCATGGAATGGTCGACTCGGGCTAGCCGACCGGTAACCCTTAGGAAGGAGAAACAGAGAGCAAAGGATTCTTGTTTGGATCATGATTCTCCTCCGAAAGAGACCTTCCCTATCTATAGTGGAAAGCCTTCCAAGATCTGCGATCGAGATGACATCCTTGATCAGAAACTATGAGAGATGGACTGATGGATTGAAGAACTCCACCACGTCGCTCCGGCTCTCCATGATGATGTCTGCACCGATCCTCCTTTCTCTCTTTGAATTATGCAAGAGTTCATTCCACCAAACTTCAAGCTTCTCCAACTTGAAAGCTACAACGGAACCTCTAATCCAGTCGATCACCTGGAGGCCTTTCGGACCATGATGCTGCTCCATGATGCATCAGACGTCATCTTATGTCGAGCTTTTCAATCTATCTTAAAGGGAGCAACAAGAAATTGGTACTCGATATTGAAGCCAAGTACGATCTTCTCATTTAATCAGATGAGCTATCAGTTTGCGGATCACTTCATCAGCAACCAATGTTTCTGCTGAGGTTTAGATTCTCTGATGAATATTAAGAAGAAGAAGGGAGAATCTATCTGGGCTTATGTCATCCGATTTAATGCTGCTGCATTAGAGGTCCAAAATCTGGATCAGTCTGTTGCGATGGCCGCACTCAAGGGTGGCCTTCAAAAGAATGATTTATTATTCTCCCTAGAGAAGAAGTATCCTAGGAACTTTGCCGATCTACTAGCTCAGGTAGAAGGATATGCTCGAGCGGAAGAAGCCTTCAAGTTGAAGGATGAGGAAGCCATAGGAGAGCGACAGACGGACGGGTCTAATAGACCCATCGCTGAGGGAGGGCCGAATGAAGTTCGACCATGCTCACGAACTCCCCCTGAGTGCAAGCAAGCTTGAACTCCTCCTCGAGCTTGTCATCATAGAAGCCCCAACAGAAGGGTGCAAAGAAGTTCTCCCCCTAGAAGGTTTCACAACTATGCCCTCCTTAATGCTCCTAAAATTCAAGTTCTGATGGAAATTAAGAATCAGCTATCAAGATCAGAAGAATTACGATCTTCCCTAAATAAGTGCAATCAAAGCAAGTACTATTTGTATTATCATAATCACGGTCACGATACCAAGGAATGTTTTTAGCTCCAGGACGAAATTGAAGAACTAGTCTGGCGGGTCGTTTGGATCGATTCCTATGATATCAGTCCGAGAGAAAGGAGAGCAACCAAGGGCTCTTTCACAATCGAGGGAGACCCAGGGGGAGGGGTCTTAAAAAAGCCAATCCCTGCATGGAAGTATCAATACCATGGTCGGGGGACATCGGCAAGAAAAGATATTAAGGATTTACATAGTGTCAACATTAAAATTTTAAAAATTTTCAATATCGTTAACCATTTTTCAATAGAGAATTTTTATTTCAACATTCCTATCTTTTATTAACTATAACAGGAAAAGATTAAGCTGGACTTCTTTTTTAGGCCAGATAGAAGGCTTTTGGTACAGGAGATAAGATCTCCTTCAACCTCAATTGGAGGTAAGATCTCCAAACTTTCAGGAGCTTCAATCTCGGCTGGAGATAAGATCTCCCTCGAGCTTCAACGTCAACCTCAATAGGAGATAAGATCTCCTTCAACCTCGACTGGAGATAAGACCTCTCTCGAGCTTCAACGCCAACGTCAACAGAAGATAAAATCTCCTTCAACCTCAGCTGGAGATAAGATATTTTTCAAGCTTCAACGTTAATAGGAGATAAGATCTCTTTCAACCTCGATTGGAGATAAGATCTCCCCCAAGCTTCAACGTCAACAGAAGATAAGATCTCCTTCAACCTTGACTGTGGATAAGATCTCCCCCGAGCTTCAACTTCAACCTCAATTGTCGACTTCAACGTCAACAGGAGATAAGATCTCCTTCAACCTCGGTTGGAGATAAGATCTCTCCCGAGCTTCAACATCAATAGGAGATAAGATCTTCTTTAACCTCGGCTGGTGATAAAATCTCCCTTGAGCTTCAATTTCAATAGGAGATAAGATCTCCTTCAATCTCGACTGGAGAAAAGATCTCTCTCGAGCTCCAACTTTAACTGAAGATAAGATCTCCTCCGAGCTTCAACCTCAACGAGTGTAGAGCCTAGAAAAGAACTTCGATAGTCATCTTTTTTTGTACATCCTTCCCTGAAATTTCAAACTCGGGAGTAGGAGGGCCTATTGTTGGGGATAAATTCCCGCTTCCGCATCGAAAGTCCAGTCCTGAATGCTTAGCCTAATGCAAATGGTAATCATGAGAAGAGCTTCGATCGAAAATTCTTTCTCCAGCGGATCGAAGACCCAGCTGAAACGCCCTTCGAACGAGTCGAACCCCTCTAGCAGACGAAACTCCTTCAATGACCGAACACCTCCAGGAGCCAAACTTCTTTCCAAACTTCTCCTTCCAGTCGGATTCCTGTCAGGAGCCGAACTCCTTTCAACTTCTCCTTCGTCGAACTTCTCTACCAGTCGGACTCCTTCCGGACCTCTTCTTCAGTCAAACTACTCGAGGAGCCGAACTCCTCCCAGATCCTCCTTCAGACGGATGCCTACAAAAGCCAAACTCCTTCCAGACTTCTCCTTCAGTCCAATTTCCTCTAGGAGCCAAACTTTCTTTCGAGCTTCTCTTTCAGACGAATTTCCTCTAGGAGCCAAACTTCCTTTTGGACCTCTCCTTCAGTCAGATTCCTACTAGAAGCCAAACTTCTTTCGGACTTCTCCTTCAGTCGGATTCCTCAAGCGGCCGAACTCCTTCTGGACTTCTCCTTTAGTTGGATTCCTCTAGGAGCCAAACTCCTTCCAGACTTCTCCTTCAGTCAGGACTCCTTAAGTGAGCCGAACTCCTTCCAGACTTCTCCTTCATTCAGATTTCTATAGGAGCCGAACTCCTTTCGGACCTCTCCTTCAGTCAGATTCCTACAGGCGCAAAACTCTTTTTAAACTTTTTCTTCAATCAAATTCCTCTAGAAGCTGAACTACTTTCAGACCTCTCCTTCAGTCGGATTCCTCCAGGAGCCAAACTCCTTCCAAACTTCTCCTTCAGTCGGATTCCTCCAGGAGCCAAACTTCTTTTGGACTTCTCCTTCAATCGGATTCCTTCAGGAGTCAAACTTTCTTCCAGACTTCTCCTTCAGTCAAATTCTCTCAGGAGTCGAACTACTTTCGGACTCCTTTTGGACTTCTTCATTAGTCAAACTTCATCTGGATTTCTCCAGCAGATTACTTTTAGATTTCAAATAGTATTCCTCCCGGATGATCCCCTCTAACCATATTCCTTTTAGGAGTTCAAACTTTTTTGGAATTAAAATATGTCAAAGCTCTTCACCAACCAATGCCTGCTTCCTTCGAACATCGACTATTAAATCTTAACGAACAGGCAACCCCACTATCAGATGATTACGACTATCATTTATTAGTCTACTACAGACGACCGCACTATCAAACAGTTATGACTGTCGTTATTAGTCTATTACGAGTGACACCTCTCTCCATAATAAATTTTAGGTGGTCCTGAGTGGCCCATGATTGGATGGTTATGGTTGTCACTATCAATCTGCTCAGAACTCCATCTATAAAAGGGACCCTCCAGATACGTTTTCTCTAAGCTCTCTTCTCCTTCTCAAAATTTTGTTGAATTCATACCCGAGCACTCCATTTCTGTTGGCCAGAAGAGCTGACTTGATCATCGAAGGATCCTACCGGAGTCACCACCACCGACTTTGGATGAAACTTTATTTTGCAGGTCACTGACGACGACCTCTTCTTCCTCAGCTCTAGCTCGATCCGACATCAATCAGATTCTGCACCAACATTGACGATATCCCTTGGCAACTAGATGGGCCTTATAGATCTTCACCTTTTCGTCTGTGCTCTTTTTTCTTTTGAAGATCCACTTACACCCTATTGATTTTACCCCTTCGGATGGATCAACCAATGTCTATACATCGTTGACCTTCATGGACTTCATTCGAATTTCATGGCCTCAAGCCATTTTTCAGAGTTGGATCTCTATGTTGCATCCATGTAGATGATCAGATCCTCATCATTCTCATCGAGCTCGATAGGAATCCCATCTTAAACTAAGAAATCATAGTATCTATCTGGCTGACGTGGTACTCTACCGAAATGCCTTAAGGGTGCATGTACAATGGGCTTTAGGTTTGATCTAATCAAGTTCAATTCAGATTTAGCTACATGTGTTGGATTTTTCACTTGCTGAACTTTCTCAAGTTCGATCTTAGAGGTATTAGTTCCTTCATTAAGGAACTCTTTTTCTAAAAAGATTATCTTTAGGCTAATAAACAACTTTTGCTCATCAATGAGGTATAAGAAATATCCTTTGGTCTCTTTTGTGTATCTTATAAAATTATACTTGTTAGACCTAGGTCCAAGCTTGTCCATCACTAAACATTTGACATAAGCTGGACATTCTCAAATGCTAAGATGCGAGAGTACTGGCTGACATCCTGTCCATATCTTATATAGCATTTTGAAAATAAATTTACTCAAAACCTTATTTAGAATGTAACAAGCTGACTCAAGCACATATCCCTAGTGGGAGATCGGCATACCAGCAAACCTCACCATGGATCAAATCATGTCTAATAGAATTTGATTTCTTTTTTTAGACACACCATTATGCCATGGTGTTTTAAGAAGAGTCCATTGGAAGAGAATCTCATTTTTTTCTAGATATATCTGAAACTTACTGCAAAGGTACTTACCTCCTTAGTCAGATCGAAGAGTTTTAATATTCTTTTCAGTTTTCTATACTACCTCATTATAGAATAGTTTGAACATTTCAAACAATTTTGACTTATATTTCATCAAGTAGATGTACCCATACCTAGATAGGTCATCAGTGAATATTATGAAGTAGAAATATCCATCTCTAGCACTTGAGCTCATGGGTTAACATACATCAGTATGTACTAGATCCAGGAGTTTACTAGCTCGCTCACCCTTTTCAGTAAAAGATGACTTAGTCATCTTACCAAGAAGATAGGACTCACAGGTCGGAAGTGATTCACAATCACTGACTTCAAGAATTTCTTCTTGAGCCAATCTATTTATTCTATTCTTGTTAATGTGATCTAGCCTACAGTGCCAAAGGTAGACTTCAAATACATCATTTATTTTAGGACATTTATCAGAGGACTGGACCATATTAACAGGCTATGATACTAAATAAATTTTGTTACTTGATTGCCTAACAAACATCATAACATCATTCAAGATGATATTACAAATTTTTTTTATTAAAATTTCATAACTACTTTTGGCCAAAGACCTATAGAAATAAAATTTAACAAAATGTTTGGACAAAAGTGATATTCACAAAGAATAACTTTATGAGAATTGATTACAAGGTTTATGATTCCTAAAGCTAGAACTGAAACCTGTCTTCCGTCTCCAACATTTAGGAACGTCTTACCTTCATCAAATCTCCTACTGATCTATAAATCCTGCACCAAATTATAAATATGATAAGGGCTTTTGGTATCTAATATCCAGATAGTAGTATCACATATTGAGAAGTTACAAGGTGTTATCATATAATTACCTGCTCAGCAATTGCTTGCTTCTTCCTCGGCCTGTTCGGATCTAGGGAGGTTATATACTAAGGATAATTTCTTTTCTAGTGCCCCAGCTTCTTATAAAAGAAGCACTCCACCTGGCTCTGGTTGGGCTTGAGCTTCTTGGTCTGACCCTATGCAGACATCCTAATATGCGGTTGCACCTTCTTATTTTTCTTCTTCTTATTCTTCTTTGCTTTTTTAAAGAATCGACAACCAAAAGAAGATCCTTCCACTACATTCACTAACTTTTTATGGAGTTGGTGATCCATTGCAAAGTTCTGTAGCAACCCCAATAAGCTATAGTAGTTTACTACAGGCTTTATTATTCTAAAATGAGTAAGAAAGGAGAGAAAGGACTTGGGCAGAGAGTTCAGGATCACATCCTTCCCAAGCTGCTCGTGCAAGGAAAAGTCCAGCTTACTCAGGCATTCCATTGTCTCGATCATTTATAATACATGATCGATGACTGACGCCCCATCCCTCATCCGAGCATTGAAAATGGCATAACTAGTCTTGTGCCTCTCAACGTCATCAGGTGTGCCAAAAGAGTCATTAAATATTTGAAGCATCTCCTTGGGCTGGGCATTTTCAAACCAATGGTTAAACTCATTATTCATTGCTGCCAGCATTATGCACGAATGGTGGTGCAGTCATTGAGCCACTTTTAGTATCTCTGACCGCCCCTCTTACATTTAGGATTGGCTTCTTAGGTGCCGGATCCATCAAAATATACAAGATCTATTCATGCTCCAGAATAATTTTTAACTTTTGATACCAACTATCGAAGTTAGGTTCCATTAATTTGTCATTATCCAATAATGATCGGAGCAATAGGATAGTGGCCATAGCTACACAAAAGAAAAATCAAGCCTAATTAGTATATGAATTATTTATCCTAAAGATCTAGACTTTAGTCTAAAGGTTCTCCTACTATTTTATATAAATTGATAGCCTCTACCTCCAATTCAAGAAATTATCTTAATTTCTTAGTAGGTACTATAATCCACACAGACTACACATAACTTCGATTTTGGTTGGTCAACCCATGTGCATCTATGGTTAGGTTCATAACTAATTATTTTTGTAAATAACTTCTAATAATTTTAGTTTTGCCTTAGAAATCTAATTAGTAGGCTTTAGCCTCTACTGAAAATATCCGATTAGGTCCAACCATTAATATGACCATATTTGGTGTATTTAACCAACAAATGAGTAGGCCTAACTTTGGCTGAACAACCTGACCACTACTAGAAAGACACAACTAAGTCATCATATTATGAATGATAATTTTATTAGTCAATAAATACTAGGCCTTTGGGCCTCCAATGATTATTAAACTAATGGACCCATTATTACTCAACTTAATGAAAGTCTATGACCTAGTTACCACCATAACTATATTATTTTCTAAGGACCTAATAATTTTAAAGAATTTTATTAATTTATTTTAAGAAGAGTAAAGAAGAATTGACAAGCCAATTTTGATCTTCCCACTGACTTCACCAAGTCAGATAAAAAAGAATCTAATTCAAGCCGGTATTAGGAGCACCTAAATCAGTCATATTAATTTTTCTAATTGACATGGGTGAGCCCAAATTACCAAGTGATCTAATCAAAATCTAATTCACCAGGTTGGCCAAGTAAGATCAGTGAAAGGGATATGCCATTAACTCATCAAAGATCGAATCAGTATGAGTAGCTGCCAATTAAAAACCGCTGATCTAGATTGCCAAACTTACCTTAGACACCATCTAGTTTATTAGTTTTAATTTGATCAACCTAGCAATTTTGGGTTTGACCACGTAGCCATGAATCAAGTCCATTTGGTCCTCATTAAAGGCATGGACTTGACCAACTACAACTATTGTAATTGAGTCTAAAGAGTTCTTGACCTAATCTAAATGAATATTTGATTAGATTTGATCAATTACTCTAATTTAGTCCATTCTTTAACTAACCTTAGGTCTAACTCAATTAATGAACCTAATTCATCTAACCCAATAATCCAAAAATTTTATGCACATGAGTTAGGATCTTTAATTCATAATTCTAGATCCTAATTCATAATCCTTAATTTTTTAATTAAGTTTTTGATTGATGGATTGGGGTTTGGCATTTTGAAAATATTTTTTAAAATTTTGAAAGATTCTTTTACAATCTAGCACTGTTCACCAAAGGGATTGACTTATTTCAAAAATGGATCAGCTCATTTCATAAATAGCTACTACTTGTAGGTTTATGTACAATACATAAAAATCATAAATCTAAATTTAGATCTAATCTAATACGTTCATAATTAAAATAGATTAAAATAATTTTAAAAATTCTTTCACCATTTATCTTCAGGAATGAGTTCACAGTGGCACCCCTACCGCCATAAGAGATCCCCATTGAATGGGAGGAGTGGCTTTTAAATCATTCTTATCCCTTATGATTGGATGGCTTGGTAGCTCATTCAAGCTCAATTACTGGGCTACTTGAATAGAATACATATCTAATATGCTAATTTTTAAATTTTAAAGCATGTAAATCATATTTAATCAACCATGATCTGAAACCACTAAAGGTAACATGATGTATGGTTTCTTGTTCTACTTTCAAATTTTTTTCAAAAATTTAATATAGTGGAATTAAAAATTACTCTAATTAATTTTTTAAGAGCTATTGATCATATCAAAAATCCTACATATTAAGGATCTAAATGTGATATATAAGCATGTAAAATCTAAAAATTGAACTACTAGCAGTAAAATAATTTTACTACTCTACATGTTCAAAACATGGTACCTTGCGCTGGTAGCCGAACACCAAAATTTAATCACTATTGAAAAAGTTCTCTCATCGTGATGCAGTCACACAAGTCATTTGGCCTCCGTAGATGATCCACATGAGGCCCTGATCCTGATTGACTTCTCTCGAGTGCTAGCTCGATGCCGGAAGCTTTCGATGGCTGATCTTGATTGAACAACTTTGATCTCCATCCACAAGCTCTTTGAACACTTTGGATCAATAGTAGAGACAGAGGATAGGTAGAGGAGGCTCTCCTAATTTTTTTTTGAAAATCTGATGCTTAGAACTCATAAGACCACTCCCTAAACCCTAGGCTAGAACTCTAGGGAAGCACTTAGAAACCCTGTGCCACACTATCTCTCTGGATTTTTTCTCTTAGATTTCTTTGAATTTTTCATGTAGAGGAGACTCATGGACAAAAGGTTTCTCACCCACTCTAGATTATTATGCATGCCCCAGGGAGAATTGAATTTAAATGTGTGCCTCTCAGTGTTGAGAATGCATGGGAAGATGAGATAAGGTTGTTGTTCATTCAAATTCAAACTCTATTTGAATTTGAATGGCAACCAACTTATTCTTATCCATCTGGGGAATGAGAAGACCAGGGCATGCACCCTCTCTACATGGAAAAAACTTCATGAGAAAACTTTTTTCTTATGGAAATTCAAATGGGCGCAATGATGGGTGATGTGGCAGGTAGACTAGTCAAACTAGTCTCAAAATTTCTTATCCAATTAAATCAGGTCCAAACCAATTTGGCTAGACATAATTAGACCAAATTAAATCTAACTTATTTAGACTTAATTAGTCTTAATTAAATTCTAATCAAATTAAAAATTGATTAAGTCCAATCCCTGATCAAATCAGGGATCAAACCTCCTCAGCAATTAGGTCATCTCATAACCTAATTAGGTCAAATCCAACTGAATCTAATTCAATTGGACTTGATTCAAAAATTATTATTTAATCAAATTAAGTTAATTAATAATAAAATTACTAATTAAATCTCTCATAAATATGGAGTATAAGTCCAGTAGATATCCGAGCAATAGAGTCCCATCGATATAAAACTCTTGATCGAAGAGTCCCAAACTAGTGGGACTCTTGACTCCAGTATCCCAAATGAGTGGAACTCATGATCATAAAGTTTCTGACAAGTAGGACTCTCAATCACAAAGTCTTAGACAAGTAGAACTCAGAGTTTCAATGCAGTAGGACTCTTGGTCGAAGAGTCTCAATCCAATGGGACTCTTCATCAACCATCAGATCAAGTAGGAACCTCTAATGTGGATGACCTCGTAGGTTCGAACCTAAGTCGGTAGCATAGAAACTATTTTTTGTACTAATTGAAGTGACTACCTAGCAATGATATTTGACATTTAGATAGGTCAAATAGTCGCAATCATAACATTCAAAATTCATGTGAATATGGTTACCATGTAATTCATCTCTTTGACCTCTATGTAATGGTTGACTCAGAGTTAAACTGCTAATCCTGAAAAATATATCTATATTGTGTCTCAATGCAATCAATCCTATGACTCTTCACTAGGACCATCCTTGCCAAGGCTTTGCTAAATTGAAACATAATTAAATATAGCTCCTGAATCGAAAGTGGTCAATCCCATCTTGATTCACACACCGACTTCTTAAGTACTTGACTATGCCTAGAAACCTTCCATCACTAAATTAAAAATTTAGGTTATCCAGTACCAAGGCATAGTGAGTTGCTTGAAAGTTACCATGGTGATCTCAGATAAGAGAGATACTTATACCTATATTCTGTTGGAGCAAATCTTGATCGCAAAAAAGCTCTAGAGTTGGTCATGTTCAGTACAGATATACCTCTACATCTTACCTGCATGCCATACCAGTGTCTCCACACTTCTTGGTTAAAAAGATAACCAATCTATATGGCACACAATGACCTACACTTGATAAATATTATCATTCTTGGTAACAACATATCATTTAATCGCAAACAAATTTTAGAACTAAATGACAAATTCTCCTTTGTCGATTCTAAATAGTCCTAAGGACCTCACCACAACATAGGAGTTCATTAGAAGATACAAAAAAATTATGATTAAAAATATCAAAATAATATTTTTTTTATTAATAATTTATATATAAATATAAAAATTAACTCAATCGTCAATAGGCTGATGATTGACTTTGGGATACTATTTTCAATACTAATAATTTGCTTTGGGACATAATTCTTAACAACTTTCACTTGGACTAAAGCTAATTGGTACAATATCTTATACCCATCTTTGACTTGTGGTCATCGAACTCACTGATTGCATGGGCTTTAGTGAATGGATTAGCTAGGTTCTCCTTTCTATCAATCTTTTGAAGGTTGACGTCACCTCAATCCATGATCTTCCAAACAAGATGGCAGCAATGCAAAATATGCTTTATCCACTGATGTCCCTTTGGTTCTTTTGCCTAAGCAGTGGCTCCAGTGCTATTACAGTAGAGCAAAACTGGACCATCAAGAAAGAGTGCTATTCCAAGCTTGGTGATGAATTTTCTTAACTACACAACTTTCTTAATAGTATCTGATGCTGCGATGTACTTTACCACGCAAACTATGTTGGCTACAGTGTGCTGCTTGTAACTTTTTCAACAGATTGCTCCTCCATTAAGGATAAAAATATATCCCAATATGCTCTTGCTATTGTCATGATTAGATTGGAAACTGGAGTCTATAAATTCTATAAGTTTTAAATCTAATTCTCCATAAATAAGCCACTGGTCCATAGTATTTCTTAAATACTTAAGAATAGTTTTCACAACATTCTAGTGGTTCTCTCCTAAATCAAACTGGTATCTTCTCACTACCTGTAGTGAGTATGCTATATCTAGTCTCGTATATATCATGGCACACATGATAGAATCCACTATGGAGGCATATAAAATTCTACTCATACACTCTCTCTCTTGAGGAATTGTTGGATAATTCTTCTTTGAGAGAGAAATTTCATAGCCTATCAGAATATAGCCCTTCTTAGAATTCTTTATGCTGACCCATTTTAGTATAGTATCAATGTATGTTGACTAGGACAATCCAAGCAATCTCTTATATCTATCTCTATAGATCTTTATTCTTAGAATGTAGAATGCTTCTTCCAAGTCCTTTATGAAGAACTATGATGATAGCCAAACTTTTATTCCTTGTAATACAGGGACGTCATTTCTGACTAAGAAAATATCATTGATGCGTGCTAATTTATAGCAATGGCAAGTGCACCAGTCGATCAAGTAATAAAGTGAATGAGTAGAGTATCGTCCTTAGAGGATTGAAAAATAAGTACTGAAAAGCTTTTTCCTATGCTTTATTTAGAAGATTGATTTATAAGAATAAGAAATTAAAGAATAAAATAAAAAATAATTAAAAATTTTTAAGAAAATAGAGAGAGTGTAAATTATTAGGGTTTTAAACTAAAGAGCAATGGATTACTAAGGCAATCGATTCACCAACTTAGTCAATATAATAATCAGATTTTTAGATTAATTTTATTTCATGTGACGGTGCAGTCTCCTAATTTATTCACTACCCTTTGGTCCAAGCATAGTAAAACTATCAATATTTATTAATTATCCTTTGGTCTAGGTATAATTTAAATAAATATTAATGCATTAAGTTTTGTGAAACCCTCTAATTAAAATACGCTGCGTCCAAAGTGCACTAAAATTTCTGCATGCATATGAATTCTAATTTGATTCATAATACAAGGTATATAATCAAGAAGCAATAACATAGATGTACTTGGTCCGTAACATCTATGTTCATCAGATCAATTAGAAGATGGCCAGTAATCTAAAAGCATTAAGATCAGATTTATATACTCCTCATGAATAAAATTTAAAAATAATCACACTAAATATTGCATCAAAAGAGTGGCTATACCTTAGCCTTAGTAAAAAAAAATTTAGTTCATGATAACAAATTCAAAAATAGCGAATAAAATAAAAAGCATAGAGAAATTAGACGGTTTGATTGCTGAAATTAATTATCCATTGCTCTTGGCGTGGAGAACTTGGTGAAGAAGAAGATGCTCCTTGATCGATGTCTTGATTGTCGAAAGAAATAAAATTTTTTTTTTTCTCTCAGAAATCACTCTTCTCTTTCTACCTCTCTCCTCTCTTTTTCTTTTTGTTTTTCTTTATTTCTCTAACTCCCTCCCTTTTTCTCTTTTTCTCTTTTTCTCTTTTTTTTTGACTTTCTCTACGACTTCTTTCTTCTCTCCCTCTCTCTCTCTCTCTGATTTTTTCACAGCAACAACAGGCTATTTTATAGGCTAAAGAGATTGATTTTTCCCCAAAATCCATCAAAAATTAGGTTTAAGACTCCCAAAACAACTCAAATTAAGAATCTGGGTAATTCTGATCCATTAGATGTTGATCAAACGGTCCAAAAACCACTTTAAAAACTCCTTTAAAATAACCCTAGATCAAGTCAGATTTCATGTCAATCGTTGGATCAACCGTTAGGATTGAATCTGGGCCATTCGATCGTGTAGAAAGAAGCCTTCTGATCTTTAGTTTAACGTCGGGATGAATCTCAGCCATTGGATCTCGATCGGCAGCTGTCGGATGCCGTTCCATCAGTGCCTTTCATTTCGGTCCGTCCGATCAAGTTTCAATGAAAAGCTGCCCGTTGGATTAGAACAAAATTTCCAAATTACCCTCTATAGACCATGCGCGAGCCCGGTGTTGCATGGACCATCGCGTTTTTTAGCCAATCAGAGCACGCTTCTTCATATGAAATTCCCAAATTATCCTCCAGATGGTCCACCATGCACCGTAAAAAATGCTGACATCATCCTGACATCAGCGTTGCATCGGTGGGTTGGTCTGTGGTCGAGCCGGGCGGTCTGCTGAGCCAATTTTTTGAATCAATTTGAACCAAACCAATTTTTTTTTCTTTTTTTGAAATTCAATTCTGGGCTCGTTTGAAGTCTGTTTTGCTTGAAATTTATTTCATCTGAACCAGAAAAATAAGATCTTCACATTGGTGGCCTTCTTTCCTACATAAGACTAATAAAAGTATCAATTTTTAAAGAAATAGATTAATTTATTTTATAATTTAATACTTTTATTAGTATATTTTTACCACTTATCACACCCCCCAACTTAGTCATTGCTAGTCCCTTAGCAATATTTTATTTAATACCATGTTTCAATAAGATTATCCATCACAAAGATAAAATCTAGGATTAAAGGTCAAAAAGTTTAGAAAATACTGCTAACTAAGCATTGAGCTTCAGAAGCAAATTTTTCAGTCAATACAATTAAAAACTTTCTTAGAGTACATCAAAGATCTATAGCACTTGTGTTCGTGATGACTAACTTTAGCATTTCAGTATTAAATTAAAAGAACAAAAGTATCTTCTCTTATCACCTATTTTGGTCAATTTTTTATACATTCTCAATTTTATACTCATGAATTAAGGTAGCTTTCACACTGCCTTTTTTTTTTTTTTTTTTATGCTGAGCATCCTGGCCTTTCCTTCACCATTTTACGTGAATTTTCACACTTGACCTAGGTGCAGAGACCCAGTTACTAGGCTTTGGGCAATCCACATATACTCTATCTTTTGCACTTTATTTTTAGGCAGGTAGCTCTTTCCTTAAATTCAAGTTTCTTTGATTAGAATGTATATTAATTACCAATTTTTAGTGATAATTGAATCCTCAGTTGGCCTTATAATCAATACCTACTTTGCCTTGTTAGTGTGCATGTGCAATTAGAAGTGCTAATAGTCTTTTAATGACCTAAGTAGGCTGCTAAAAGTTGACCAAATAATCTACTTCTTTAACTCATTACATTCATTAGCAAATAATTCTATCTTTTATCACTTATCCAGTCTATCTTGCTCAAGATTTTCTTCTTGACACATGGTTTTTTTTTTTTTAAAACTTATTCTACATTGTCTTAAAGGAGAAAGAAAAATAAAGGGTGCAATAAAGGATAGGAAGGAATACACCTAATTTGGTTCAGTCTGGTTCTTTGGAGCTTTGAAATTTTGCTTGAGCTCTCATTGATTTTTCTATGCAAAATTGAAAATACACACCAGAAGTAGTAAAAGAGCAACAATAAATTACTAAAAAATAAAAGAAAAGAAAAATGATCAAAACTAAAAAGAAAAGAAATAATCTATCTAGTAGTTCTGATTTATAGTCTTCAGCTTGACTTTCTTTGAATTCTAAAGTGGATCTTGTAATTGAAATGCTTCCTTCTCCTTTCAAAACTTCTATTAATGTAATTTTTCATTCTATGACCGTTTACCTGGAAGGTACCTTTTGATTCATTAAAGATCTCTACTGTTCCATATAGAAATACCTTAGTAATTGTATAGGGACCTATCCATCTTGATTTTAGCTTTCCTGGAAACAAATGTAGCCATGAACTATACAAAAGAACTTGCTGTCCCTCATGGAATTCTCTTTTTACAATATGGTTATCATGCCATTTCTTAGTACGTTCTTTGTAAATCCTGGCATTCTCATAAGCATGGTGGCAAAATTCGTCCATCTCATTTATTTGCATTAACCTGTTCTTCTCTGCATCTTGTATATCAAAGTTAAGAATTTTCATGGCCCAATATGCTTTATGTTCTAGCTCAACAGGGAGGTGGCATGCTTTTCCAAAGAGTAGCCTATATGGGGACATACCAATAGGTGTTTTATATGCAGTTCTATATGCCCATAATGCATCATCTAATTTCAATGACCAGTCTTTTCTAGATGCAATTATAGTTTTTTCTAAAATTCTTTTTAATTCCCTATTAGACACCTCTACTTGACCACTGGTTTGTGGATGATATGGGGTAGCTATTTTATGAGTGACACCATATTTGTTTAATAGATTTTCAAATTGTTTATTACAAAAGTGTTTACCTCCATCACTAATGATTGCTCTAGGAGTGCCAAAATGATGTAAAAATATGCTTTTTCAAAAATTTGACAACTACCTTTGCATCATTAGTTGGAAAGGGTGCTGCTTCTACCCATTTTGAAACATAATCTACAGCCACAAGTATATATTGATTTGAAAAAGAACTAGGAAAAGGTCCCATAAAATCAATACCCCAAACATCAAAAATTTCACACACAAGAATATTGTTTAAAGGCATTTCATGTCTTCTAGAGAGATTTCTAGTTCTTTGACAGCGGTCACATGAAGAGACATAAGTATGAGCATCTTTAAATAGAGAGGGCCAATAAAAACCTAATTGAAGAACCTTATATGCTGCTCTAGTTGGGCCGAAATGTCCTCCTGCCTCCCGATCATGATAATGATGTAGAGTTTTCTCCATTTCTTCCTCTAGAGTGCATCTTCTAATGACCTGGTCTGAACAACACTTATACAAAAAGGGTTAATCCCAGAAATAATGTTTAATAGTAGATAAGAACCTCTTCTTTTATTGAAAAGAAAGACCAAGTGGAAAAATCTTACCAACCAAGTAGTTAATAATATCAGCATCCCATGGAAACGTTCTACCTGATATAGCATAGAGGCATTCATCTACAAATTCCTCCTTGATAGGGCAAATATCTAATTCCTTCTCTGTGATATTTTCCAGTCTGGAAAGGTGGTCAGCAACTGAATTCTCTGTGCCCTTCTTGTCCTTGATCTTCGTTGGTGTCGAATTTGGTTGACGCTGGATCAAGCTGGAGTGGAGGATGAGGTCGCCGTCGGTGACCTGCAAAATAAAGTCCCATCCGAAGTTGGTGAGGGGTGGCTTCGACAGAACCCTCCGACGGTCAAGTTAGCTCTAGCCAATAGATATGGAGTGCTCAGTATGGAGTTCGGCAGAATTTTGAGGAGGAGAGAAGGGTTTTTAGAACCTAGCGTAAGCATATCTAGAGGATCCTTTTCATAGGCGGAGCTTGTTGTAACTGCCTTGATTAATGACTGTCGTAACCATCCTGATCAATACCAATCGTTATTGACTTGATAAATGCCGATCATTATTGTCGTGTAACCATTTAGTAATGGGATCGTCAATTGTCTGTAAGGAGTTTGGCTTCCATAGAAGTTCGGTTACTGGAGGAGTCCGCAAAGAGTTCAGCTTCCATAGAAGCCCGGTTACTGGAGGGGTCCGATGGAAGTTTGGCTTCCGTAGAAGCCTGACTGTCGAAGAAGTCTGCAAGAAGTTCGGCTTCTATAGAAGACCGGCTGCTGGAGTTCGATAGGTTGAAGGGATGCAGCTAAAACTCGATTGCTAAGGAGTTCAAAAGGAGCTCGACCACCAAGAAGTCAGGAAGGCTGATGGAGTTTGGCTAAGGCTCATCTGCTGGGATCACGAAGGAGCTTGGCCACTAAGGAGTCCGACTACTGTAGAAGCCCGACCGAAAGAGATGTCTGGGAGAGTCTGACTCCTAGAGAAGTTCAAACACTAAGAAGTTCGATCAGAGCTCGACCACTAAGGAGCTCAGTCGGCTGAAGGGGTTCGGAAGGGGCTCGACCGCTAAGGAGCTGGGCTAAGGCTCGTCCATTGAAGCTTTTTCGTGACTATCGGTTGCATTATCGACTGAGCATCCGATTGGACTTTCATGGGAGTAGGGTTTATCCCCAATAATAGTCCCCCCACTTTCAAGTTTGAAATTCAAAGGAAGGAAGTACCAAAACAGGCGACTGTCGAAGTCTTTTTTCGGGCTTCGCACCCGTTGAAGTTGAAGTTTGGAGGATCATATCTCCTTCCCTAGAGGTTACCTCAGGGAAGATCTCATCTTTTGCGGTCGAGGTTGACACGGTCGCTTGAGAGAGATCTTATCTCTGGCCAAGGTTAGCTCGATCTCTCGAGAGAGATCTTATCTATAGCTGAGGTTGTCGTGGTCTCTAGCTGAGGTTGGAGGTCTTTGACCTGCTCGATCGCTCGGAAGAGATCTTATCTCTAGTCGAGGTTGGAGGTCTTTGACCTGCTCGATCGCTCGAGAGAGATCTTATCTCTGGCTGAGATTGGCTCGATCGCTCGAGAGAGATCTTATCTCTAGCCAAGGTTGGAGGTCTTTGACCTGCTCGATTGCTCATGAGAGATTTTTATCTCTAGCCGAGGTTGTCACGGTCACTTGAGAGAGATCTTATCTCTAGCTAAGGTTGGAAGTCTTTGATCTGCTCGATCGCTCGAGAGAGATCTTATCTCTGATCGAGGTTGGCTCGGTCACTTGGGAGAGATCTTATCTCTGGCCGAGGTTGGCTCGGTCGCTCGGAAGAGATCTTATCTCTAGCCGAGGTTGTCGCGGTCGCTCAGGAGAGATCTTATCTCTAGCCGAGGTTGAAGATCTTTGACCTGCTCGTGTTAGAATGAGGTTCTCCTTCTGTTCCTAACACGGCAACTATTGACTGTTTCTTCCCTATCATCACATAGTTTTTGCACCAAGGAACAATATTATTGAATCGAGAGAATTTTATTGAAAGGAAGTTACTGAAAGCACGTCCCCGAATTCTTTATGTTTAAGGGTCATGGTAGCGTTGTTCCTCCGAG
Source organism: Cocos nucifera (assembly GCA_006176705.1). Taxonomy (NCBI): domain Eukaryota; kingdom Viridiplantae; phylum Streptophyta; class Magnoliopsida; order Arecales; family Arecaceae; genus Cocos; species Cocos nucifera. The sequence continues at coordinate 358,942 of QRFJ01001263.1, forward strand.
TTTCTTCAGGCAATAAGCTTCGGGCTGGATGACCTCCTCTATCTCATGCTGGCCTCCTCAATTTGGAGCAAGCTTCTCTTGGCTTTGACATTGGAAGATGATGAATCATCGCAGTACCAAGCTCCTCCAGGAGTAACGTTGATGACGCCGTGAGGCGGCCGACCTTCTTGTTCTTTCTAGCTACGGCAGCATTCTTGGCCAATCTTCTTCTGCTTCAGGCTGGCGTTGAAGGAATTTATCCAGCCGCCCCTTTCTGACTAGCTCTTCGATTTCATCTCAAAGCTGAATGCATTCATCAATGTCATGGCCGTGGCTACGATGGTAGAGATAGTACTTGCTTCAATCGCACCTATTTAGGAGAGATCGTAATCCTTCTGATCTTGGTAGCTGGTCCTTAACTTTCATGGGAATTTGAGTTCGAAGTGAGAATTTGAGTTCGAGGAGCGTTGAGGGGGGCATAGTCGCGGAACCTTCCAGGAGGAGGACTTCTTCTCGCCCTTCTATTGGGGCTTCCTTGGTGGCGAGCTCGAGGGGTTCGGGCTTGTGAAACCTACGAAAGAACTTCATGCTCCATTATCGGGGCTTCCTTGATGATGAGCTCGAGGGCGAGTTTGGCGGCCTTGCTCATGCCGAACTTCATTCTACCCTCCTGTGAAATCTTCATCGGGGCTTCCTTGATGATGAGTTCGAGGGGAAGTTTGGCCTCACTTGCACTGGGGATGTTGTGAATGCAGCCGAACTTCATTCCGCCTCCTATAAAACCTTCTGGGGGAGAATATCTGCTCTTTATTTCTTCTTCCTAGGGGTGACGGGTAAGCTAGCCTAGGTACTCTTCCTTAGGGTCGGTTTCCAACATCTTGATGGTGGGTTTTTTGGTGGAGTCACTGCCGGGGGCTGCTACATGGCCTACACCGTCTGCATTGCCTCCATGAGGCCACAAACCTACTGAACGAGCAGGTTGAACTGCTCCGCATCCACCGTAGCTACAGACGGAACCTGGGTTGCCGAGATTGGAGTGGGAGTAGACGGATCTGAATGGGATCGGGCCATGGAGGCCATTGATCATTGGGTTGAAGCTTTCCTGAAAGGCATTTTTTTTGGAAAGAACTCTAGATTGCTACTGAGCACTCCTTTAAGATCGAGGGAACCTCAAGAACAGAGGGCCATCCTTCTAGCACCAAATCTATTGGTGCAGAATTTGGTTGATGCCAGATCAAGCTAGAGTGGAGGAAGATGAGGTCGCTGTCGGTGACCTACAAAACAAAATTCTGTCCAGAGCTGGTGGGGGGTGGCTCCGATAGGACCCTCCGATGGTCAAGTTAGCTCTGGCCAATAGATATGGAGTGCTTAGTATGGAGTTCGATAGAGTTTCGAGGAGGAGAGAAGGGTTTTTAGAACCTGGCATAAGCGTATCTGGAGGATCCTTTTTATAGGCGGAGCTTATTGTAACTGGCTTGATTAATGACTATCGTAACCATCCTGATCAATGCCGATCGTTATTGACTTGATAAATGTCGATCATTATCGTCGTGTAACCATTTAGTAATGGGTGAAGGGAAATCCTGATTTTTCGATCCAGGTTCGTTCAGATCTGATCAGATCAAGAGATATATTTCAAAAAAAATTTTCTTAATCCCAATCAGATCTTGATATATTTCAGATCTAATTCTTATTATTTTAATAAAATAAAATTAAAAGATAAATTAAATCAAATTTAATTTACCTGATTTGGGTAATCCTATTACCCTGTAGATGATCCTGTTTGCAGCGGAAGGTTCTGGATCTTAGCCACGCAAGCGCCTGGCCTCTACCAGTATCCACTTGGGTTGAATCTGAAGATCCTCTTCTTCTCTATAATGCCTCCAAAAATCAGATCTAGATCTGATCTGGAGGATCTTCAAAACTCCTTTTGAAGATCAGCAGTCGTCCTTTGCAGCAGCGCAGCCTTCTAGCTTTTGATCGCCTTTCTTTGATCTGGATCGCACCAACCAAGGTCCAAAACTCCTTTTGGACGTGGAGAGGAGAGGGGAGAAGATGGTTTGGCATGGAGGAGGGAGGGGAGAGGCAGCCTTGGGGCATGGGAAACTTGATCTCATCATATCTCTTTTTTCTGAGTTGGGCGCAGGGTCTTATTTATAGACTATGCTGTGATCCAACTCCTCTTCTTCCCAACCAATCACAACCCTTTGTGAAATCAGATCTAAATCTGATTGGTGGGAATAGAGTCCCCTGGATTCCTCCTTAGAGGGTGCCTAAGACCAGTCAAAGTTGGTTCTTAGGAGAACTCTAATTGGAATCCAAAAAGGAGATGGAGTCCTTGTCCAACAAGGACTCCTAGGCGCCTCCAACTTGGGCACACGCCTAAGGGTGGCGTGCGCCCTCCTCCTTGCCAGGTTCTGGCAGGGGGACAGGCCCCCACCAGCTCTCCAATAGGTGCATGACATGTGGACAAAAGTCAAAGTGTCAATGGTCAACGTTTGACCAGTCAAAGGTCAGACTTTTGACCAAAGTCAAAGAACAAGAAATGGCAGGTGACCAAAAATGGCAGGTAATGTCTTACAAAATAAGACAACCTTTTCTGACTTGGACAACCTCCAGTCAGACCATATGAAGGCCTCTGATTGAGCACAAACTCCTTTGGCTCAGTCAGGACAACTTATTTATGATAGTAAAAGAAGAACGTTAGGTTCAATCGAGTGCTAGCACGATTTTCTTGAACCTAATTGAATCTCATTCAGATCAATTGAACTAGGATCAGTTCAATTGATGATCACCAGATTCAAACCCTTGTTTGTGTGACCCAGTTAGGTTCAGTTCTGTATGGTAATGGGATATGTCATGATCTCTATCATCGACATCATCGAAACTCCTTTCGATGGATCAGAACTCTTCTGATTCGAACAGCTAGAATGATCGATCATCTAAATCATTCTAATTGCTCCCAAAATCCACCAGTGACACCTAGCAGTATATGGTGGCAACCCATCAGAGCTGAATGCGAACCTCTTGGTGCAGCTACCTGTGTGATTAAGTTCTTCTATCTTGAGCCCCGATCAGATTAGGGTTAAGGTGAACTCGTCAAACCCTAGTCTCTGTCATATGATGTAATCATTCGATTCAAGTCCAATGTGAAAATCTAAATAGAAACTCTTTCTATTATTTCACTCTGCCATGGCCATGGGCTTCTGGACTTGATTCTCATGATCATCATAGGGCTGCTCCTCTACCACCGAGGTAGATAGATTCCATCTTGATGCAATCCAGTTCCTACAATGAACATGCTATAGCCAACATACACCTCAGGGTTCCATATGGCTAGGAGACCGAGTAATGGTGTAGTCAAACTATAACACCCTCAAGGTGAACTGCCGATGCACCTCAGGTCAAAGAACCAGACACACTACTGCAGCATCGAGTCAGTCATTGACGAGAAGGTAGACTTCCTAATGACTACTCGAGGTGGTCACGCTCAGTGCCCTCGTTCTCTAACGAGTACCTGTACTCTCGCTCCGGTGTCTCCACACCGTAGACTCAAGACTCATCTACTAAAGAGAAGCGATTGTACACCAACCTTCCGGATCAATCACCATCCTCGTGATGATCCTATGGTCGGGAGCATTTTATGAGTTAATAATGATTATTCATGTCTTAAATTTTCAACTCTTGAAAATATGAATTATCATTACCATTAACTCAAAGGATGTATCACAGACACTAAATACACATATGTGATAGAAAATAACCCATTTTATTGATTTTAGTCAAAATTATAATTTTGCCCCTAGAAGTGTATTACAAGTGTCAGCCAATTCTGGCTTCTAGGGCACATATATCTAACAATCTCCCACTTGTCCTAAAGCCAATTGGCTACAAGTCTAAGTCCCATCTTCTCAAGGTGGGCTTCGATCTTCTGCCCAACGGCTTTGTAAGTGGGTCTGCCACATTATCTGTGGAGTTGACTCTCTTGACCTCGACGTAACCCTTCTCGAGGTAATCGCGGATGAGGTGGTATCGCCGCTCAATGTGCTTGGATTTCTTGGTGAGACCTTGGCTCCTTAGCAAGGGCTATGGCGCCATTGTTGTCGCAGTATAGAGGAATGGCATCTGATGGCATTACTCCAATTTCTGCAGCAAACTTCTTGTACCAGAATGCTTCCTTCGCAGCCTCTGATGCAGCGATATATTCTGCTTCCATGGTGGAATCTGCTATCACGTTTGCTTGGAACTCTTCCAGCTGACAGCACCACCATTGCACACAAACAGACTCCCAGATGTCGACTTTCGATCATCTATATCGGACATGAAATCCGAGTCTGTGTATCCCTGGACTTGGAGTTCTCCGTTACCAAAGACCAACATCATATCCTTAGTTCTTCTCAAGTACTTAAGGATACATTTCACAGAAGTCCAGTGTTCTTCACCTGGATTTGACTGATATCTGCTTGTGACACTCACAGCATGGGCTATATCAGGTCGTGTACATAGCATGGCATACATGAGGCTCCCTATTGCAGAAGCATAAGGGATCTTGCTCATGCATTCTATTTCCTCAGGTGTGCTAGGGCACATCTTCTTGGAAAGATGAATACCATGTCTGAAGGGTATTAATCCCCTCTTAGAGTTTTCCATACTAAACCTCTTTAGTACTTCCTCTATGTACATCTTCTGTGAAAGTCCTAGCATCCTATTCGGTCTATCCCTATAGACCTTAATTCCTAGAATAAAGGATGCTTCACCTAGGTCTTTCATGGAGAATTCCTTGGACAACCATATTTTGACTGTCGTCATACATGGGAATATCATTCCCAATAAGGAGGATGTCATCCACGTACAATACGAGGAAGACAACAGCGCTCCCACTGACCTTTTTGAAGACATGGTTCCTCTTCATTTTTGATGAAACCAAACTTTTTGATCACATCATTGAAATGAGTGTTCCAGCTCCGAGATGCTTGCTTAAGTCCATATATGGACCTTTGCAGCTTGCAAACCTTGTGATCAGTATCACTGGATGTGAAACCTAGCGGCTGTTCCATATAGATATCTTCCTCAAGATATCCATTTAAGAATGCCATTTTCACGTCCATTTGCCATATTTCATAATCGAAATAGGCTGCAATGGCAAGCAATGTGCGGATGGATTTTAGCATAGCCACTGGAAAAAAGGTATCCTGATAGTCAATGCCTTCGCGTTGACTATAACCTTTTGCCACTAGTCTAGCCTTGAATGTCTCCACATTCCCATCTGCACCAATCTTTCTCTTGAAGATCCATTTACACCCAATAGGTACTATACCTTCTGGTGGATCTACCAAGGTCCAGACTTGGTTTGAGTGCATCGAGTCAATTTCTGACTGCATTGCCTCTAGCCATTTCTCAGGAGTCGATATCTGATATCGCCTCGTTGTAGGTTTTGGGATCATCACCATGAGCACCATTACCTACGAGGAACATTTTCTCTACTTCCTCTGAAATAATACCTAAGTATCTTTCAGGGGACGGAAAACTCTTTTCCGATCTACGAGGTGGAGGAGGTAGTGTTCTTATTGGCTCAACCTGATTTGGTTCCAATTGGTCCTTAGCTCGTTGTACTTGTGAGACTTTCTCATCAAGCTTAATCTGCTTTCCAATGCCGCTATCTTGAATAAACTATTTTTCAAGAAAGATGGCATGTCGACTCACAATCACATTGTGGTCTTCTGGAATGTAGAAATAGTATCCTAATGACTCTTTAGGATATCCTATGAATCGAGCTCTAAGGACCTAAACTCTAACTTGTCCGCTTGTTGTCTTTTGACATGAGCCGGACAACCCCAAATTCTGAGATGACTCAGACTTGGTTTCTTACCATGCCATATCTCATACGGTGTGGTAGGAACGGTTTTAGAGGAAACCCTATTCAGTAGATAAATTGAAGTTAACAATGAGTGTCCCCAAAGAAAATCAGGAAGGTCTGTGAAGCTCATCATGGATCGAACCATATCCAATAGAGTCCGATTTCTCCATTCTGAAACCCCGTTGAGTTGAGGTGTTCCTGGTGGAGTCCATTGAGAGACTATGCCATTTTCCTTGAGATAGTCTAGGAATTCTTGGCTAAGGTATTCACCTCCTCGATCTGATCGAAGAACCTTAATGGGTTTTTCAGTTTGTTTTTCTACTTCATGTCTGAATTCTTTGAACTTTTCAAAAGCTTCAGACTTGTGTCTCATAAGATACACATACCCATACCTAGATAGATCATCGGTAAAGGTAATGAAGTAGACAAAATTGCCTCTAGCCGGCACATCAAATGGGCCGCACACATCAGTATGTACTAGGGCAAGGAGATCTGTGGCCCTTTCCCCATGTCCTAACAAAAGGGAGTTTAGTCATTTTGCCTTGAAGACAAGATTCACAAGTTGGATATGACTCGAAAGTCAATGGACTCAATAGCCCATTTTTCTCCAATTTGTTGATCCTATCTTCTGCTATATGACCTAATCTCAGGTGCCATAGATATCTATCGTTTGGACTATCCCTAGGTCATTTGGCATTCACATTTTGCTCGATAGTTAGAACAGGTACATCAATATGTAGCTGATAAAGACCGTTAATAAGGAAAACCATTTGCAATTTTATTTCTTTCATAAAGAATGTTACAATGGTCCTTAAAGAAGGTAATCACATAGCCTTCTAGTGCTAAGCATGAAACAGAAATCAAATTCCTGCTAGCTGCAGGCACATAATAACAGTCTTTCAAAACTAAGTCTAAACCAGATGGTAATCGAAGAGGGTATGTTCCCACCGGCCACTGCAGCAACTCTTGCTCCATTACCGATGCGTAGGATCATGTCTCCATCCCTCAGCCTCCTGCTATCCTCAAGACCCTGCATATGGAAGTGCACAGATGAGCACTAGAACCAGAGTCAAGCACCCAACTGGATGCAGAAGAAACCGTAAGGTTAGACTCAATAACGAGCATACCTCCAGAAGGACCTTCCTTCTTGTTCTTCAGGGTGGCCAGGTAAGTAGGGCAGTTCCGCTTTCCAATGGCCGTCGCTGTTGCAATGGAAAATACTTTTCCTTTGACATCGGCCTTCTTCTTCGGCTCTGCCTTCTTCTTCTTTCCTCCTTCCACCTTCTGCTTTTTCACAGACTTCTTTTTCTTTCCATAAGACTTTCTTTTGGAAGAAGTCCATTCCATAGCAAGAACTGAGCCTTTAGAACCTTTCATAGAAAGCTCAGCGGTAACCAGCATATTCATTAATTCGGCCAAGGAATTTTGAAGTTTATGCATGTGGTAATTCATGATGAATTGCCCATATGCATCAGTCAAGGATTGCAGAATAATATCATTCTGCAGATCCAAGTCTAACTTCACACCGAGCTTCTCAAGCTCTTCCAAGTCCTTGATCATCATCAGACAGTGATCTTGGACTGACTGCCCATCACGCATCTTAGCCTTAAAAAGTCATTTCGTGACTTGATACTTGGCTGCGCGACTCTGTTCACCAAACATCTCCTTGCAGGTGAGCCAACATTTGGCGAGCAGTCCTGATATCTTCATGTTGGCGCTGGAGCTCATCAGACATCGAGCCCAACATGTAATATCTGGCCTTATTATCTTCGTCTATCCATTTTTCTAGAGATGCTCTCTGTTCAGTGGATGGACGGGCTGGTAAGGTGGGAGGGTCCTGGTCCAATACATGGGTTAACTTCTCGAAACCCAAAATAATTTTGTAGTTCCTGAGCCAATCTTTATAATTGGGTCTGGTCAGTCTATGTGTGTCCAGGATACATGCTAATGGGTTGGACGCAGATATTTTCCTACAGAGAGTCAAAGATTCTAGTTAGATACTGTAATTATGACTTGACCAATTTATTTAGGGATTTTATTTTTAAACAAATTAGCTCCACTATTTTCTCGGATCCCTACACTCCCTCTGTAGAGATGCAAAAATCTCCACGATTAATGATTTCTAGTGGATGGTGCGGTCTCACCAACTGACTCATCACCTCACCTAACAGTTATTGGTGATGGGTTAGCCAATGAGTGAACAACTCTTGTTCAATGATTCTCTAATCATGGTGCACCCAAACTTGGTCTCTAATTCATGAATCTCACCATATCCGGAATATTGATCCACTCCTTAGTTAAGTCAGACCCACCATTTGCATAGACTGGATTCCTAATTGAGTCTCTCACCGTATCCAGAATATTGAGCCCAACTCATCCTCTAGCCCATAGCATCCAATGCCTAATAGACATGGTTGCGTCTATTGAAATCAGATCTGGAGGATCTTCAAAACTCTTTTGAAGATCTGCAGTCGTCCTTTTGTAGCAGCGCAGCCTTCTTGCTTTTGATCGCCTTTCCTTGATCTGAATCGCACCAACCTAAGTCCAAAACTCTTTTGGACGTGGAGAGCAAGGGGAGAAGAGACTATGGCGTGGAGAAGGAGGGGAGAGGCAGCCTTGGGGCGTGGGGTTTCTCAATTGAATTGCATTCACTTTTAATTAGGGTTGGGCGCAGGGTCTTATTTATAGACCTCTTGTGATCCAACTCCTCTTCCTCTCAACCAATCACAACCCTTTGTGAAATCAGATCTAAATCTGATTGGTTGGAAATAGAGACCCCTGGATTCCTCCTTAGAGGGCGCCTAAGACCAGTCAAACTGGATTCTTAGTAGAACTCTGATTGGAATCCAAAAGGGAGGTGGAGTCCTTGTCCAACAAGGACTCCTAGGCGCCTCCTACTTGGGCTCACGCCACCCTTGGCGTGCGCCCTTCTCCTTGCCAGGTTCTGGCAGGGGGACAGGCCCCCACCAGCTCTCCAATAGGTGCATGACATGTGGTCAAAAGTCAAAGGGTCAATGGTCAACGTTTGACCAGTCAAAGGTAGACTTTTGACCAAAGTCAAAGAACAAGAAATGGCAGGTGACCAAAAATGGCAGGTAATGTCTTACAAATAAGACAACCTATTCTGACTTGGACAACCTCCAGTCAGACCATATGAAGGCCTCTGATTGAGCACAAACTCCTTTGGCTCAGTCAGGACAACTTATTTATGATAGTAAAAGAAGAACGTTAGGTTCAATCGAGTGCTAGCACGATTTTCCTTGAACCTAATTGAATCTCATTCAGATCAATTGAACTAGATCAGTTCAATTGATGATCACCAGATTCAAACCCTTGTTTGTGTGACCCAGTTAGGTTCAGTTCTGTATGGTAATGGGATATGTCATGATCTCTATCATAGACATCATCGAAACTCCTTTCGATGGATCAGAACTCTTCTGATTCGAACAGCTAGAATGATCGATCATCTAAATCATTCTAATTGCTCCCAAAATCCACCAGTGACACCTAGCAGTATATGGTGGCAACCCATCAGAGCTGAATGCGAACCTCTTGGTGCAGCTACCTGTGTGATTAAGTTCTTCTATCTTGAGCCCCGATCAGATTAGGGTTAAGGTGAACTCGTCAAACCCTAGTCTCTGTCATATGATGTAATCATTCGATTCGAGTCCAATGTGAAAATCTAAATAGAAACTCTTTCTATTATTTCACTCTACCATGGCCATGGATTTCTGGACTTGATTCTCATGATCATCATAGGGCTACTCCTCTACCACCGAGGTAGATAGATTCCCATCTTGATGCAATCCAGTTCCTACAATGAACATGCTATAGCCAACATACACCTCAGGGTTCCATATGGCTAGGAGACCGAGTAATGGTGTAGTCAAACTATAACACCCTCAAGGTGAACTGCCGATGCATCTCAGGTCAAAGAACCAGACACACTACTGCAGCATCGAGTCAGTCATTGACGAGAAGGTAGACTTCCCTAATGACTACTCGAGGTGGTCACGCTCAGTGCCCTCGTTCTCTAACGAGTACCTGTACTCTCGCTCCGGTGTCTCCACACCGTAGACTCAAGACTCATCTACTAAAGAGAAGCGATCGTACACCAACCTTCCGGATCAATCACCATCCTCGTGATGATCCTATGGTCGGGAGCTGTTTATGAGTTAATAATGATTATTCATGTCTTAAATTTTCAACTCTTGAAAATATGAATTATCATTACCATTAACTCAAAGGATGTATCACAGACACTAAATACACATGTGTGATAGAAAATAACCCATTTTATTGAATTATAGTCAAAATTATAATTTTGCCCCTAGAAGTGTATTACAAGTGTCAGCCAATTCTGGCTTCTAGGGCACATATATCTAACAATCTCCCACTTGTCCTAAAGCCAATTGGCTACAAGTCTAAGTCCCATCTTCTCAAGGTGGGCTTCGATCTTCTGCTGGCCCAACGGCTTTGTAAGTGGGTCTGCCACATTATCTGCGGAGTTGACTCTCTTGACCTCAACGTAACCTTTCTCAAGGTAATCGCGGATGAGATGATATCGCCGCTCAATGTGCTTGGACTTCTGGTGAGACCTCGGCTCCTTAGCAAGGGCTATGGCGCCATTGTTGTCGCAGTAAAGAGGAATGGCATCTGATGGCATTACTCCAATTTCTGCAGCAAACTTCTTGTACCAGAATGCTTCCTTTGCAGCCTCTGATGCAGCTATATATTCTGCTTCCATGGTGGAATCTGCTATCACAGTTTGCTTGGAACTCTTCCAGCTGACAGCTCCACCATTGCACACAAACAGACTTCCAGATGTCGACTTTCGATCATCTATATCAGGACATGAAGTCCGAGTCTGTGTATCCCTGAACTTGGAGTTCTCCATTACCAAAGACCAACATCATATCCTTAGTTCTTCTCAAGTACTTAAGGATACATTTCACAGAAGTCCAGTGTTCTTCACCTGGATTTGACTGATATCTGCTTGTGACACTCACAGCATGGGCTATATCAGGTCGTGTACATAGCATGGCATACATGAGGCTCCCTATTGCAGAAGCATAAGGGATCTTGCTCATGCGTTCTATTTCCTCAGGTGTGCTGGGGCACATCTTCTTGGAAAGATGAATACCATGTCTGAAGGGTATTAATCCCCTCTTAGAGTTTTCCATACTAAACCTCTTTAGTACTTCCTCTATGTACATCTTCTGTGAAAGTCCTAGCATCCTATTCGGTCTATCCCTATAGACCTTAATTCCTAGAATAAAGGATGCTTCACCTAGGTCTTTCATGGAGAATTCCTTGGACAACCACATCTTGACTGATGTCAACATGGGAATATCATTCCCAATAAGGAGGATGTCATCCACGTACAATACGAGGAAGACAACAGCGCTCCCACTGACCCTTTTGAAAACACATGGTTCCTCTTCATTTTTGATGAAACCAAACTTTTTGATCACATCATTGAAACGAGTGTTCCAGCTCCGAGATGCTTGCTTAAGTCCATATATGGACCTTTGCAGCTTGCAAACCTTGTGATCAGTATCACTGGATGTGAAACCTAGCGGCTGTTCCATATAGATATCTTCCTCAAGATATCCATTTAGGAATGCCGTTTTCACGTCCATTTGCCATATTTCATAATCGAAATAGGCTGCAACAGGCAAGCAATGTGCGGATGGATTTTAGCATAGCTACCGGGGAAAAGGTATCCTGATAGTCAATGCCTTCGCGTTGACTATAACCTTTTGCCACCAGTCTAGCCTTGAATGTCTCCACATTCCCATCTGCACCAATCTTTCTCTTGAAGATCCATTTACACCCAATAGGTACTATACCTTCTGGTGGATCTACCAAGGTCCAGACTTGGTTTGAGTGCATCGAGTCGATCTCTGACTTCATTGCCTCAAGCCATTTCTCGGAGTCGATATCTGATATCGCCTCGTTGTAGGTTTTGGGATCATCACCATGAGCACCATTACCTATGAGGAACATTTCCTCTACGTCCTCTGAAATAATACCTAAGTATCTTTCAGGGGGACGGGAAAACTCTTTCCGATCTACGAGGTGGAGGAGGTAGTGTTCTTATTGGCTCAACCTGATTTGGTTCCACTTGGTCCTTAGCTCGTTTCTGCTTGTGAGACTTTCTCATCAAGCTTAATCTGCTTTCCAATGCCACTATCTTGAATAAACTATTTTTCAAGAAATATGGCATGTCGACTCACAATCACATTGTGGTCTTCTGGAATGTAGAAATAGTATCCTAATGACTCTTTAGGATATCCTATGAATCGAGCTCTAAAGGACCTAAACTCTAACTTGTCCGCTTGTTGTCTTTTGACATGAAGCCGGACAACCCCAAATTCTGAGATGACTCAGACTTGGTTTCTTACCGTGCCATATCTCATACGGTGTGGTAGGAACGGTTTTAGAGGGAACCCTATTCAGTAGAATAGATTGAAGTTAATAATGAATGTCCCCAAAGAAAATCAGGGAGGTCTGTGAAGCTCATCATGGATCGAACCATATCCAATAGAGTCCGATTTCTCCGTTCTGAAACCCCGTTGAGTTGAGGTGTTCCTGGTGGAGTCCATTGAGAGACTATGCCATTTTCCTTAAGATAGTCTAGGAATTCCCGGCTAAGGTATTCACCTCCTCGATCTGATCGAAGAACCTTAATGGGTTTTCCAGTTTGTTTTTCTACTTCATGTCTGAATTCTTTGAACTTTTCAAAAGGCTTCAGACTTGTGTCTCATAAGATACACATACCCATACCTAGACAGATCATCGGTAAAGGTAATGAAGTAGACAAAATTGCCTCTAGCCGGCACATCAAATGGGCCGCACACATCAGTATGTACTAGGGCAAGGAGATCTGTGGCCCTCTCCCCATGTCCAACAAAAGGGAGTTTAGTCATTTTGCCTTGAAGACAAGATTCACAAGTTGGATATGACTCAAAAGTCAATGGACTCAATAGCCCATTTTTCTCCAATTTGTTAATCCTATCTTCTGCTATATGACCTAATCTCAGGTGCCATAGATATCTGTCGTTTGGACTATCCCTAGGTCGTTTGGCATTCACGTTTTGCTCGATAGTTAAAATAGGTACATCAATATGCAACTGATAAAGACCATTAACAAGGAAACCATTTGCAATTTTATTTCTTTCATAAAGAATGTTACAATGGTCCTTAAAGAAGGTGATCACATAACCTTCTTGTGCTAAGCATGAAACAGAAATCAAATTCCTGCTAGCTGCAGGCACATAATAACAGTCTTTTAAAACTAAGTCTAAACCAGATGGTAATCGAAGAGGGTATGTTCCCACGGCTACTGCAGCAACTCTTGCTCCATTACCGATGCGTAGGATCATGTCTCCATCCCTCAGCCTCCTGCTATCCTCAAGACCCTGCATAGAAGTGCACAGATGAGCACTAGAACCAGAGTCAAGCACCCAACTGGATGCAGAAGAAACCGTAAGGTTAGACTCAATAACGAGCATACCTCCAGAAGGACCTTCCTTCTTGTTCTTCAGGGTGGCCAGGTAAGTAGGGCAGTTCCGCTTCCAATGGCCGTCGCTGTTGCAATGGAAACACTTTCCTTTGCCATCGACCTTCTTCTTCGGTTCTGCCTTCTTCTTCTTTGATCCTTCCACCTTTTGCTTTTTCACAGACTTCTTTTTCTTTCCATAAGACTTTCTTTTGGAAGAAGTCCGTTCCATAGCAAGAACTGAGCCTTTAGAACCTTTCATAGAAAGCTCAGCGGTAACCAGCATATTCATCAACTCGGCCAAGGAATTTTGAAGTTTATGCATGTGGTAATTCATGATGAATTGCCCATATGCATCAGTCAAGGATTGCAGAATAATATCGTTCTGCAGATCCAAGTCCAACTTCACACCGAGCTTCTCAAGCTCTTCCATGTCCTTGATCATTGTCAGACAGTGATCTTGGACTGACTGCCCATCACGCATCTTAGCCTTAAAAAGTCATTTTGTGACTTGATATTTGGCTGCGCGACTCTGTTCACCAAACATCTCCTGCAGGTGAGCCAACATTTGGCGAGCAGTCCCGATATCTTCATGTTGGCGCTGGAGCTCATCAGACATCGAGCCCAACATGTAGTATCTGGCCTTATTGTCTTCGTCAATCCATTTTTCCAGAGACGCTCTCTGTTCAGTGGATGGACGAGCTGGTAAGGTGGGAGGGTCCTGGTCCAAAACATGTGTTAACTTCTCTGAACCCAAAACAATTTTGTAGTTCCTGAGCCAATCTTTATAATTGGGTCCAGTCAGTCTATGTGTGTCTAGGATACGTGCCAGTGGGTTGGACGCAGACATTTTCCTGTAGAGAGTCAAAGATTCTAGTTAGATACTGTAATTTTGACTTGACCAATTTGTTTAGGGATTTTATTTTTAAACAAATTAGCTCCCACTATTTTCTCGGATCCCTACACTCCCTCTGTAGAGATGCGAAAATCTCCACGATTGATGATTTCTAGTGGGTGGTGCGGTCTCACCAACTGACTCATCACCTCACCTAACAGTTATTGGTGATGGGTTAGCCAATGAGTGAACAACTCTTGTTCAATGATTCTCTAATCATGGTGCACCCAAACTTGGTCTCTAATTCATGAATCTCACCGTATCCGGAATATTGATCCACTCCTTAGTTAAGTCAGACCCACCATTTGCATAGACTGGGTTCCTAATTGAGGTCTCTCACCGTATCCGAAATATTGAGCCCAACTCATCCTCCAGCCCATAGCATCCAATGCCTAATAGACATGGTTGCGTCTTCCCGGTGCAACTGAGCCACTGTATCCAGCCGAGAACAATCAACCCCGGGAAGGGCCCGCACATCTACAATGGTGGAAGACCTCAGACTTAATCTTTTCTTAGGGAGAATTGATTCAGGTCTCATTAAACTAGACTTGGCTTAGTCATAACAATTATGACTAACCTAGTGGCATGGGTTAGCTCGGATTATTGACCACCTCAGATCAGAACTGTGTCAACAGATATGGCCAGGTAAGTGAGACCGGTGGAAGGAATATGCCGTTAACTCGCACAAGAACGCATTCAGGTCGAGTAGCTTCCAATTAAAAACCAGTCGGTCGTCTGTGCCAAACTTACCTTAGACACCAAATTGTTGAGTCAGAACCAATTGGGTTAGCCTACAATCCAGACTCTAACCTCTGAGCCTAATTAGGTCTTGCTTGATCGTGACTCGATCTTGACCCAGACTTAATCCTATTAGGCTGGTCAATTTAAGCATTGTTGATCCCATCTAACCAACTCTTGATTCGGTTTGATCAACCGCTTAGACCTAATTGAGCTACCCAAGCCCGAACCCAGTATTATGAATATGTCTTAGATCTGAAATTCTCAATTTTAGACCTAATTAATATTCCATAAACTTAATTCTTAATTAAGTTGGGTTCATAAACAAAATATGCACAATAAATCCTAGGGTTTCAGGATCTAGGGTTTTGCAGAAAGTAAGTTTTGGGTTTCTGATTAAGGACGAACACGCAGCACCCCTACACGTCATAAGAACACCCCATCGAATGGGAAGAGAGGGCCTTTAAACCCTTCTTCGTTCTTATGACCGGACGGCCAAGAGGAACGCCTTAATCAGGAACATTCA
Organism: Cocos nucifera; assembly: GCA_006176705.1. Classification (NCBI taxonomy): domain Eukaryota; kingdom Viridiplantae; phylum Streptophyta; class Magnoliopsida; order Arecales; family Arecaceae; genus Cocos; species Cocos nucifera. The sequence goes on from QRFJ01001263.1 coordinate 374,441, forward strand.
ATACTACAAAACAATATCAGATCTATATCATATATCTCATATATAAAGTAGATCTAATCATGGCATATTTTGCATACATCTCATGTATCATAATCATGCATGTTTTCAGATCTAAATTATCTCATAATAATCTAAAAAATTAGATTTAAATTGATCTAATCAAAATAAATTCTAATCTAGACAATTATGTAGAACTATTCTACAACTAGTCTAGACATGCATCTAATCATATCTCATATGATATTTAAAATTAAATAATTTTTATTTGCTGTTTATCAGATGTTATTATAACACTTATAATATCAGAAAATAGTAAATAAGAAGATCTAAAATATGATTTAATCAGATTAAATCAAAGACATGCAAAACTATTCTATAGAACTATTCTATTCTAGAACTAGTCATGCATATCTTCTTAATCTTAGATCCAAATCATTTAATTTTAATTTTTCTGATTTCAGATCTGATCACATCTCATGTGACATCTGAAATCACTTTATTTTCTAATTAAAATAAAATTAAAATCAGATCTAAACAATTTAGAACCATGGC
>QRFJ01001264.1:0-31832 GCA_006176705.1 Cocos nucifera
CAAATTCCTGCTAGCTGCAGGCACATAATAACAGTCTTTCAAAACTAAGTCTAAACCAGATGGTAATCGAAGAGGGTATGTTTCCCACCGCCACTGCAGCAACTCTTGCTCCATTACCGATGCATAGGATCATGTCTCCATCCCTCAGCCTCCTGCTATCCTCAAGATCCCTGCATGGAAGTGCACAGATGAGCACTAGAACCAGAGTCAAGCACCCAACTGGATGCAGAAGAAATCCATAAGGTTAGACTCAATAACGAGCATACCTCCAGAAGGACCTTCCTTCTTGTTCTTCAGGGTGGCCAGGTAAGTAGGGCAGTTCCGCTTCCAATGGCCATCGCTGTTGCAATGGAAACATACTTTTCCTTTGACATCGGCCTTCTTCTTCGGCTCTGCCTTCTTCTTCTTTCCTTCCTTCCACCTTCTTGCTTTTTCACAGACTTCTTTTTCTTTTCCATAAGACTTTCTTTTGGAAGAAGTCCGTTCCATAGCAAGAACTGAGCCTTTAGAACCTTTCATAGAAAGCTCAGCGGTGAACCAGCATGTTCATTAATTCGGCCAAGAAAATTTTGAAGTTTATGCATGTGGTAATTCATGATGAATTGCCCATATGCATCAGTCAAGGATTGCAGAATAATATCGTTCTGCAGATCCAAGTCTAACTTCACACCGAGCTTCTCAAGCTCTTCCATGTCCTTGATCATTGTCAGACAGTGATCTTGGACTGACTGCCCATCACGCATCTTAGCCTTAAAAAGTCATTTCGTGACTTGATACTTTGGCTGCGCGACTCTGTTCACCAAACATCTCCTGCAGGTGAGCCAACATTTGGCGAGCAGTCCCGATATCTTCATGTTGGCGCTGGAGCTCATCAGACATCGAGCCCAACATGTAATATCTGGCCTTATTATCTTCGTCTATCCATTTTTTCAGAGATGCTCTCTGTTCAATGGATGGACGGGCTGGTAAGGTGGGAGGGTCCTGGTCCAATACATGGGTTAACTTCTCAAAACCCAAAATAATTTTGTAGTTCCTGAGCCAATCTTTATAATTGGGTCCGGTCAGTCTATGTGTGTCCAGGATACGTGTCAATGGGTTGGACGCAGACATTTTTCTGTAGAGAGTCAAAGATTCTAGTTAGATACTGTAATTATGACTTGACCAATTTATTTAGAAATTTTATTTTTAAATAAATTAGCTTCCCACTATTTTCTCGGATCCCTACACTCCCTCTGTAGAGATGCAAAAATCTCCATGATTAATGATTTCTAGTGGGTGGTGCGGTCTCACCAACTGACTCATCACCTCACCTAACAGTTATTGGTGATGGGTTAGCCAATGAGTGAACAACTCTTGTTCAATGATTCTCTAATCATGGTGCACCCAAACTTGGTCTCTAATTCATGAATCTCACCGTATCCAAAATATTGATCCACTCCTTAGTTAAGTCAGACCCACCATTTGCATAGACTGGATTCCTAATTGAGTCTCTCACCGTATCCGAAATATTGAGCCCAACTCATCCTCCAGCCCATAGCATCCAATGCCTAATAGACATGGTTGCATCTTTTCCGGTGCAACTGAGCCACTGTATCCAGCCGAGAACAATCAACCCCGGGAAGGGCCCGCACATCTACAATGGTGGAAGACCTCAGACTTAATCTTTTCTTAGGGAGAATTGATTCAGGTCTCATTAAACTAGACTTGTCATAGTCATAACAATTATGACTAACCTAGTGGCATGGGTTAGCTCGGATTATTGACCACCTCAGAATCAGAACTGTGTCAACAGATATGGCCAGGTAAGTGAGACCGGTGGAAGGGAATATGCCATTAACTCGTACAAGAACGCATTCAGGTCGAGTAGCTTCCAATTAAAAATCCAGTCGGTCGTATGTGCCAAACTTACCTTAGACACCAAATTGTTGAGTCCAGAACCAATTGGGTTAGCCTACAATCCAGACTCTAACCTCGGAGCCTAATTAGGTCTTGCTTGATCGTGACTCGATCTTGACCCAGACTTAATCCTATTAGGCTGGTCAATTTAAGCATTGTTGATCCCATCTAACCAACTCTTGATTCGGTTTGATCAACCGCTTAGACCTAATTGAGCTACCCAAGCCCGAACCCAGTATTATGAATATGTCTTAGATCTGAAAATTCTCAATTTTAGACCTAATTAATATTTCCATAATCTTAATTCTTAATTAAGTAGGGTTCATAAACAAAATATGCACAATAAATCCTAGGGTTTCAGGATCTAGGGTTTTGCAGAAAGTAAGTTTTGGGTTTCTGATTAAGGACGAACACGCAGCACCCCTACACATCATAAGAACACCCCATCGGAATGGGAAGAGAGGGCCTTTAAACCCTTCTTCGTTCTTATGATCCGGACGGCCAAGAGGAACGCCTTAATCAGGAACATGTAATACTACAAAATAGTTTTAGATCTATATCATATATCTCATATACAAATTAGATCTAATCATGGCATATTTTGCATACATCTCATGTATCGAAATCATGCATATTTTTAGATCTAAATTATCTCATAATAATCTAAAAAATTAGATTTAAATTGATCTTATCAAAATAAATTCTAATCTAGACAACTATGTAGAACTATTCTACAACTAGTCTAGACATGCATCAATCATATCTCATATGATGTTTAAAATTAAATAATTTTTATTTACTATTTTTTAGATATTATTATAATAATTATAATATCAAAAAATAGTAAATAAATAGATCTAAAATATGATTTAATCAAATTAAATTAAAACATGCAAGACTATTCTATAGAACTATTCTATTTTAGAACTAGTCATGCATATTTTCTAATCTTAGATCCAAATCATTTAATTTTAATTTTTTCTGATTTTAGATCTGATCACATCTCATGTGACATCTAAAATCACTTATTTTTTAATTAAAATAAATTTAAAATTAGATCTAAATACTTTAGAACCTTGGCTCTGATACCAGTTGAAGGAAAATCCTGATTTTTTGGATCCAGGTTCGTTCAGATCTGATCGGATCAAGAGATATATTTTAAAAAAAAAAAATTTTGATCTAAATCAGATCTAAGATATTTTAGATCTAATTTTTATTATTTTAATAATTAAAATAAAATATAGATAAATTAAATCAAATTTAATTTATCTTGATGTAGGGTAATCCTATTATCCGTTGATGATCCTGTAAGCAGCGGAAGGTTCTGGATCTAGCCACGCAAGTGCCTGGCCTCTATCCGGTATCCACTCAGACTGGATCTGAAGATCCTCTTCTTCTCTATCACATCTCCAAAAATTAGATCTGAATCTGATTTGGAGGATCTTCAAAACAGCTTTTGAAGATCAGCAGTTGTCCTTTGCAGCAGCGCAGCCTTCTAGCTTTCTGTCGCCTTTCTCTCATCTAGATTGCACCAACTGAGATCCCAAACTTCTTTGGACATGGAGAGGAGAGGGAGAAGATGAACTTGGCATGGAGGAGGAAAAGAGAGGCAGCCTTGGGGCATTGTGAATTGCATTGCTTTTTGAGTTGGGCGCAGGGTCTTATTTATAGACTATGCGTGATCCAACTCCTCTTCATCCCAACCAATCACAATCCTTTATGAAATCAGATCTAAATCTGATTGATGAAAATAGAGTTCCTTGGATTCATCCTTAGATGGTGCCTAAGACCAATCAAAGTTGGTTCTTAGGAGGAGTCTAATCGGAATCCAATAAGAAGATGGAGTTCCTATCTAATAGGAACTCCTGGGTGCCTCAAACTTGGGCGCACACCAAGGAGTGGCGTGCACCCTCCTCCTTGCTAGTTTTTGATAGAGGGACAAGTCTCCACCATCTCTCCAATAGGTGTGTGACACATAGACAGAAGTCAAAGTGTCAATGGTCAACATTTGACCAGTCAAAGGTCAACTTTTGACCAAAGTCAAAGGACGAAAAATGGCAGGTGACCAAAAATGGCAGATATTATCTTACAAAATAAGACAATCCTTTTCTGACCTGGACAGGCTCCAGTCAAACTAAGTGAAGGCCTCTAATCGAGCACAAACTCTTTTGGCTCAGTCAGGACAACTATTTATGATAGTAAAAGAAGAACGTTAGGTTCAATCGAGTGCTAGCACGATTTTCTTGAACCTAATTGAATCTCATTCAGATCAATTGAACTGGATCAGTTCAATTGATGATCACCAGATTCAAACCCTTGTTTGTGTGACCCAGTTAGGTTCAGTTCTATGTATGGTAATGGGATATGTCATGATCTCTATCATCGACATCATCGAAACTTCCTTTCGATGGATCAGAACTCTTCTGATTCGAACAGCTAGAATGATCGATCATCTAAATCATTCTAATTGCTCCCAAAATCCATCCAGTGACACCTAGCAGTATATGGTGGCAACCCATCAGAGCTGAATGCGAACCTCTTGGTGCAGCTATCCTATGTGATTAAGTTCTTCTATCTTGAGCCCCGATCAGATTAGGGTTAAGGTGAACTCGTCAAACCCTAGTTTCTGTCATATGATGTAATCATTCGATTCAAGTCCGATGTGAAAATCTAAATAGAAACTCTTTCTATTATTTCACTCTACCATGGCCATGGGCTTCTGGACTTGATTCTCATGATCATCATAGGGCTGCTCCTCTACCACCGAGGTAGATAGATTCCATCTTGATGCAATCCAGTTCCTACAATGAACATGCTATAGCCAACATACACCTCAGGGTTCCAAATGGCTAGGAGACCGAGTTAATGGTGTAGTCAAACTATAACACCCTCAAGGTGAACTGTCGATGCACCTCAGGTCAAAGAACCAGACACACCACTGCAGCATCGAGTCAGTCATTGACGAGAAGGTAGACTTCCTAATGACTACTCGAGGTGGTCACGCTCAGTGCCCTCGTTCTCTAACGAGTATCTGTACTCTCGCTTCCGATGTCTCCACACCATAGACTCAAGACTCATCTACTAAAGAGAAGGATTGTACACTAACCGTCTGAATCAATCACCATCCTCGTGATGATCCTATAGTCGGAAGCATTTTATTAGTTAATAATGATTATTCATGTCTTAAATTTTCAACTCTTGAAAATATGAATTATCATTACCATTAACTCAAAGGATGTATCACAGATACTAAATACACATATATGATAGAAAATAACCCATTTTATTGATTATAGTCAAAAATTCAATTTTGCCCCTAGAAATGTATTACAAGTGTCAGTCAATTCTGACTTCTAAGGCACATATATCTAACAAAGATCTCCTCCGAGCATTTACAATAATCTCGACCGTAGGAGATAAGATCTTCTCCGAAGCAATCTCAATCGCAGAAGATAAGATCTATTCTGAGGGTCCAGACCAACCTCGACTGTAGGAGATAAAATCTCCCCCGAGCGTCCGCATCAACGTCGGCTATAGGAGATAAGATCTTTTTCGAGCATCCGAAATGACCTCGGCTGTAGGAGATAAGACCTCCCCTGAGCATCCGCAACAACCTCGATCGTAGGAGATAAGATCTCTCCCGAGCGTCCGCAACAACCTCGACCGTAGGAGATAAGATCTCTCCCGAGGGTCCGAGCCGACCTCGACTATAGGAGATAAAATCTCCTCCGAGCACTCGCAGCAATTTCGACCGTAGGAGATAAGATCTTCTCCGAGGTAATCTTGACTGCAGGAGATAAGATCTCCTCCGAGGGTCCAGGCCAACCTCAGCTGCAAAAGATAAGATCTTTCTCGAGCGTCCGCATCAACATCGGCTGTAGGAGATAAGATCTTCCCCAAGCGTCTGGGCCGATCTCGGCTGCAGGAGATAAGATCTTCTTCGAGGGTTCGAGCCAACCTCGGCTAAAGATAAGATCTCTTTCGAGTATCCGAGCCAACCTCAGCTAGAGATAAGATCTTTCTCAAGCGACCACGACAACCTCGGCCAGAGATAAGATCTCTTTCGAACGACTGAGCCAACCTCAGTCAGAGATAAGATCTCTTCCGAGTGACCGCGATAATCTCAACTAGAGATAAGATCTCTTTCGAGCACCCGAGCTAACCTCAGCCAGAGATAAGATTGGAGACAACCTCGACTAGAGATAAGATCTCTTTCGAGCAACCGCGACAACCTCGACTAGAGATAAGATCTCTTCCGAGCGATCGAACCAACCTCGACCAAAGATAAAATCGAAGACAATCTCGACTAGAGATAAGATCTCTTTCGAGCGACCGCGTCAACCTCGGTCAAAGATAAGATCTCTCTCGAGCGACCAAGATAACCTCGGTCAGAGATAAGATCAGAGACAACCTCGTTCAGAGATAAGATCTCTCCTGAGCGACCGCATCAACTTTAGCCAGAGATCAAATCTCCTCCAAGCATCCGTATTAACCTCGACTGTAGGAGAGAAGATCTTCCTCGAATCAGCCTCGACTGCTGAAGATAATATCGCCTTCGAGAAGCTCAACCTCCGATCTCGACCGTAGAAAATGAGACCTACTTCAACCTCGACTGGAGATGAGATCTTCCCCGGGCTTCAACTTCAACATCAACTTTAGTTGGAGATGAGATCTCCTTCGAGCTTTGACTTGAACCAACACGGAGCTCAGAAGAGGACTTCGGCAGTCATCTTTTTTGTACTCCCTTCCTTCGAGTTTCAAACTCGAGAGTGGGGGAAACTATTATTGAGGATAAATTTTGCTCCTGTTGAAGTTCAGTTTGATGCTCAGCCTAATACAACCGGTAGCCACGGAAGAGCTTCACCGAATGGATCTTAGCCGAACTCCTTCAGTCGGCCGAACTCCTCAACGGTCGAGCTCCTTCAAACTCCCAACGGTCGGACCTTAGCCGAACTCCTTCCTTCGGTCGAACTTCTCAGCAGTCGAGCTTCAGTCGGACTCCTGCGAGAGCCGAACTCCCTCTGTGCTCTTCCAGCTAGATGTCTGTGGGAGCCAAACTTTCTTCAAGCTTTTCCTTCGACTGGACTTCTTCAGGAGTCAGAGCCGGACTCCTCCCAGATATATCCTTCGATCGATCGGACTCCTCAGTGGTCGAGCTCCTTTCGAACTTTTCAGTGATCGAGCCTTAGCCACACTCCTCCAGTCTGATGCCTGCGAGAGCCAAACTCCCTCCGCACTCCTCCGACCAAATTTCTTTCGAGCTTTTCCTCGGTCGAACTCCTCCAAGAGTCCAAACGCCTCTAGAATTGATACATACCGAAGTCTACCAATCAATGCCTGCTTTCTCAGAGCCTCGGCTATTAAATATGGACGAACGATCACTATCAGTCTGCCATAGGCGATGCTACAGATGGTGCCTCCCTCCATGACTGACTCCGTCAAACCTCGAGCAGCCCACCACTATCGGATGGTATGGCTGTCACTATCGATCTGACGATACCATCCTCTCTACATCAAATCTCGTGCAGTCTCGAGCGGCCCACCATCTGACGGTATGGCCATCACCATTAATCAAGCTCCATCTATAAAGAGAACCCTCCATATATGTTTTCTCTAGGCTCTAAGCTCTCCTCTTCTTCTTTAAACTCTGTCGAACTCATTCCAGAGCACTCCATATCTGTTGGCTAGAAGAGCTGACTTGATCGTCGGAGGGCCCTGCCAGAGCCACCTCCATCAGCTCTGAACGAAATTTTATTTTGCAGATCACCGACGGCGATCTCGTCATCCTCCACTCTAGTTGGATCCGACGATAATTAGATTCTGCACCAACAATTATTATTCTAATTTTGATGGCAACAAATTAGCTATTGCAAGTTCTAGTCTGAAAGAAAAGCCATAGGAACTTAATTCTATGAGTGATAACATGGAGTTGGATATATGTCAGTTGTGGACATTTTCTTTTGCAAAGCATCTCATGAAAGAAGATAGTGTTGAGAGCAAGACAAAGATAGAGAGGTACTTATCTGATGGTTGTGAGCTACCAATAATAGCTTGTTTGATGTCTTAGCTTGGTGGAATTTGAATATGAAAAAATATCCAATCCTCTCTTTTTTAACTCAAGATTTGTTAGCTATACCGATTTCAACTATTGCTTCTGAATTAGCATTTAGCACAGAAGGATATGTTCTTAATATATATAAGAGTTCTTTATCTCCTATGATGGTGGAGGCTCTTATATGTGCTCAAAATTGACTGCGATCTTCTCTAATTATACTTACAAAATCAACATAAGAAATTTGAAGAATTAGAAGTTGATAATCAAATTTAAATTTTTATTTTTATTTTTAGCTTATACAATCAATGCCTTAACGATATTCTTATATTCTATTTTCAACATCCAATCAGTGGATAAGTGACACATGAGAAGTTTCCTATTTTTTTTCTTATGGTGAGTAATTATGGTCTCTAAGTATATGTGTGTTATATATATATTATTATTTTTAATTATCTTTTGGTTCTTAATGTGTTATAGGTATATTAGTTTATGGTGAACCAAAACTCATGGTTCAACTCTGATGCTACTATGCTCGTCTTTTGAACTTTATTTTTGCCTTCTATTGCATTGACTTTTGCTAATATCATGGTTTTAGGATGTTAGTTACAGTTGCCATGGTTTGAGGATGGTATTTATCTATTTTATCTTCTTTTGTTAATACTTAGTAATATATTTTCAGCTATGGAGATATCATTTTTGAAGTATGTTCTTTTTATGATTTAGTCACTTTTATATTTTAATAGTTTTAATGATTAGATTGCCATAGATATTCTAAATTTATTTTAAGAATAATGAATTCAAATTAGTTTTTTAATGATTTAGTTGTCGTAGATGTTTTGAAATTATTTTAAGAATAATGGATTCAAGTTAGCTATAGTCCATATAAATTATAGAATATAAAATGTTGATTTTATCCTATTTCAATCCAAGTTGGGTCAAATTTGACTTACTCATCGGCCATAATAAAGGAATAAAAAAAAGAAATGAAACCGACCAACTTGCTAAAACCAAAAAATCGTTCAAATCATTCAAATATTTGAAAAGGCTACCTAAACAAACCAAACCAATATAAAATCAAACTGAAGAAACCAATTATATTCAATCAAATATATATTTGGTTTTAGGAACCTCTTAAACTAAAATGTCGGTTTGGTTTGAAAAAATCACTTCAAATCAAACCGATTGAACCATTTTTTGCCTACTTCTAGGTAATTCATATGCTTAATCATACCATTCTGGATATATATAGTTTCGTATATATCGATCTATTAACCGGTTGAAGTAGAAACCTAGTTATTCCCTAATCATATATACCAGATGAGCCACATCGGGACCAAGCTGGGCATGATCCCCTTGGTTCTGTGGCACTCGTACTTATATTAGGACTCTTTACCGTGGCTAATATATATAAAGGATTTTCATGTACATGTAAGAGCCCAATTCTGCAATGCTCATATCAAACCCAATTTGAGGGTTAGAAACAAAATCCGGCACACATTCAATTCTTATGATAATGGCACTATTGTAGGCCCCATATATTGCCTCCTAGCATTGTTCACATTTCCTCTAGGACTTGCTTGCCTCCTAGTGTTAAAGGCCACCATTGTACTGAATCTTGTTCTACTCTCAAAATGACCACTACAACTAACAATGGACACATTTGACCTGTACCCGATTGGAGTTTCCATTGCATAAGTATTAGCTTCAATAATCCTCAAATTTGGCTTATAATTAGTCAAAGTAGCTGTATGAGATGGAACTAAAGGTCTAGACATCGAAACTCCTATATATATTCATTTTATCCCAAACAACTCTCCTTCATAATATTTGATCTTTTCTTTAGCAGAAGATATTATCTTTTTTAGATCAGGCTGTTTTAGGATTTTTACATTTCCATACTACAAACCTTGCATAGACAACCCTTATATTATTGCCTAGGCATTTTCTAAAAGTTGTACTATAGGGATATCATGCCAATGTATAAGTAAGGACCGAATATAACATAATTAACTTATCAAACTGCTTGAACATAAGTGAAGAAATACTTTTCTGCTAACTTACTAACAGACTCACAACTGTAGCAAGTTGGCTAGTAATTGCTTGGACAAAATCCTTTTAACTTTCATCCAAATAATAATAAAATTACATCACAGTATTATTTATCTGGTGTATGTATGCCCTATTAAAAAGCCACCAAGGTGGGGAAATGGCTTTTGTGTTGGCCAATTTTTTTTTTCAGATGACATTTCTTATTGAGCTCCATTGCTAACAGCATTAATCTACCACAAGGATGAATTTGGCTCCACTTATTTAGTCAAGGGAGCCTACTGATTATCAACATCTTGACCACCAATAGGAAGAGCTTCTAACTATTCTATAGTAGAGTTTTGAACTTTAACTTTCTTCTTTAACGGCATTCCATAAGTCCCACCAAGCGTGCCAAAACTTATTTTTCTATTTTCATAATGGAAGTCCAGAAAAATCAATAAATTGATGACACGAAGAGAAATACGCGGCATACCACTAGTGCAGGCCAAAAATTCAAAGAGGATAATCGGGTTCAAAGATGCCTTAAAATTTCAAAAAGTTTTGGATTATAGAACTACCGCCTACTCCTTAAAAAGATGTCGTTAGAATTATAATTCAAAGGATAAAGTGAACAAGTAGACATAATAGAGTTTCCATTGATTTCTGATCCCCTTTTTTGTGCAGTTACATCCAGGTTAAATAAGCTTGACAATATAATTACAGCCCCACTCATCTTCTTCTCTATAACCGCTTCTCTTAAAATAATTGTAGATGCTATTAAAAGGTCATCATCTCCATGCCCTTTTTGTGTTCACCTCTTCATCGGATCCTTATCAATTGATCCACTAAACCCAAATAACTTGCAGATGAGCATTTATGGTGCAAAGACCTATAATAGTAGGACATGGACCGACAAGTTAAGATATTTTATAGTTAACAATTGTGAGAAAATGCCTTGCAGAAGCTAATTTATGTGTATGCCTTTTTTCTTAATGTAAGTTCACATTTGTAACTTCAAAAATAGAAAGATTAAGCTGGTAAAGTTATGAAATAACTCCATATCATGCTTATGCTTGATTCTAATTAAGACAATCAAAGTTAGCTTTGGATTCATGCACCTTCACATGTTTGATCATGACAGTTGTGCATCTGGAAGCTTAAATGGGTCTGAGGCCCAGCTGCATCTTGAGCTCCCACCTTGGGTCCATAAGGCTACCCCAACCCCTTAATCTAGCTCGGTTTTTAAAATGAGCCCAAAGGAGAGGAGGTAAAAGACAAGTGATAGTGTGCCATGTCTTGATTTTGTTCTTGGGCTCTATGCTTAGCAAGCGAAATTGGGTGTGGCTTGAGATACATTTGACTCCTACGTACGTGCCATGGCTCTTGGAATTAGAATCATGTGTGACTCTCGTTCACTAGACAAATCAAGTTAGATTGAGTTCAATTTCTAATTAAGTTTGGGTTCAGCCATTCACCAAACAGATCTATTGTAGATGGCAACCATCAAGAGATGGACGGCCATTAAAAAAGATAGTCCGCAAGCGTGTGCCATGTCATAGATGACTCACATTATTTGATTACCATCCATCTCCTGCTAAGGGCGGCCATCCAAAAATGCATGGCATTCTACAATGCACAAGCCACACTGCAGAGGGTCCACATATCTCTTCTATTAATGGATGGAGTGCCAAACAACCCTGCTGTTAAATTTCGGAATGTAAATGAGATAAAAGTGTCTATAGTTTCTTTGAGCAAGTTAAAAAAAGTAGATTGCGAGAAGTATCAACTGAACATGCAAAATAACACATCCTTAACCATGGAAGGATGGAGCATATGTGACTTAAAATGCAAATTGGAAGTGAAGATACTAAGATGGGAGTATAAAATGAAAATACAAGCCTTTCTTTCTCCCTATTTTTGTCATTTCCCGTTACCAAACCATTGAATTATATGAGATCTGTCAACTACGACAGACAGGATTGACCCATTATGAATTATAAAGAAGTTGCAAGCCATTTTATATTACTTCCTTGTCAAACTACTTTCTGAAAACCTCGCTAATGAGCTGTAGAATAAGTGCGCTTGGAGCCACTTGTGGCACATAAAGTCCCGAAGTTACCATACCTAATTCAACCTCTCACCAACTTTCTGATCTTATGAAATTACTAAGCTATGGGCATTTAAAGATGGGAAGAAACGACGACAGCATATGCCCCTCATGTCAAACAAGTTGCATCTTCTCGGGGTCACATGAACATGAAAACAAAATCATCATCTACGCATGCTTGGCCTTGGGGTTGAAGATGCCATCACAAAGGGACAACTTGCCTTCTTCAAAGCTTTGAATTCAAACGCCAAATTATACCCCAACCTCACATTCTAGTGACCACTTCCAACCCATGCAGTACGTAGGAGGGGTTCCTACTAGCTTTCCAACATTTACATACGTTGTCTGCATTCCATTAGTCACGTTTGGTATTGGTTGTTGTCGGACATTTAATGTCATGGAGGAATGAAGAGGAAAAACCATGGGCCGTAAGAGATGGTTAAGAGGTTAGGTTCTTTTGATGGGAAATATGATGTGGTAGGAGAGCCTTGCATCATTGAAGAAGTAAGCAACGGGTCCATGCTTTGAGGTTAGACCAACTAACCCAAGAACGGACTGCAAGGGTGCAATGCCATTTTATTTTTGAGTAGAAGGGAGGCAAAAACCACCCAAAATTTATTGAGGAGAGCAATAATATATATGTACAGCTAGATGAATAGCTTTTGTTCTAGGCTGTTCACCATCAAAAGGGTCTCAGGGTGCAATGCCATGCATTTTAGTTGTCACCAAGGAGTACATCCATCATTGCTCACCAAACCATAAGATGTTTTGGGTAGGATATTGTGGGGCTCTCATGAGTGCATGCAACCTAAATGCTAACACTCTGGGGCATGCATGGAAGTCTTGTGATGTGGAACCGCATGGATGTTACCCCGCGCAACATCTCCAATATGATGTGGCCGTTACACAGCATGGAGCATTCACTGGCAAATATTTGGCTGGTTGGTCCATTTTATGGCCGTTACACAGTATGGAGCATCAGCACGGGTGGGATCAGTTGGACATCGTGCAAACCAAAAAAGGTAGAACAAATTATAGCATGTGGTATGCCTTCGCATTTCATCCCTAGCTAAGAAGCTTTCATGATTTTATAAAGAAATAATTTGTGGAACATGGTGGCCAAAGAAAGTAACATTAAAGAATTTAAGCACCAAAAGGAAAAGTTCTAACGTAAAAATTTCATCAAAAAAAAAAAAAGTTCTAACGTAAAAAACACATTGCATGTATGCCACTAAGCAAATTAACCATGAACAAAATTTTAGATGGATTTATAATCTTCAGAATTGGATTATATGTGAAAGACTGTTAAATAAGGTCTCTGCGATGACAAAAATTAGCTGGGGACTTTCAACATAGACTCTTGAATCTTTTTTTACTAGTTCACATTTTGTTGTCTAGCTCGATCTTTCTAGGAACAAAACATGTACACACACACAGAGAGAGAGCGAGAGAGAGAGATGTATCCATTGATCAGGAGAGAGAGAGAGGAGAGAGAAGAGAGAGAGAGAGAGAGAGAGAGAGAGATGTATCCGTATCCATTGATCAGAAGAGAGAGAGAGAGAGAGAAGAGAGAGAGAGAGAGAGAGAGATGTATCCATTGATCAGAAGGTTAGGAACCATACACAAATCATCTTTGTATCATATGGACTTGATAAGCAAAGAACTTCAGACAGGAAGAAGGACAGATTAAAAAAAAGAGTAGACTCGTAAGAGCAACTTCAATTAAGATTGGCCATTAAACTGAGCTTACCAACAAAAAAAATCAATACCACTTACCTAATCATGAATACTATTACAGTTTGGCAACGGGGATTCGAGTTCGTACTTGTGCGATCGTACAATGATTCCTTGATACGATAGTGCCAGCAGTATCGAAGACCATATTAAATGGAGGGCAAGAGGGCGCGCATTCTCCAAGTCCTGGCTTTGAGTTAATGTTGACGAGGACTGGAAACCAAAACATAGAACCCTTTAAAAACGGCTTCTTCATGGAAGTCAGTGGCTAAGTTGTAGGGTCTTTTTTTTCGTACATTATGTTTCTAGGGGTCATTATTTGGAAGCTGCATGGCAAGACACCTTTGGAAGTCAGCTTTCGTACCCTCCGGTAACTTGATTGCTGCGTTTTCATACTTGGCAGGCAGCCTAAACTCCTCCACCTCCACCAACACCCTCTTCTTTGGCCAGTGGACCCCATAACTAAAGGATTTTGGTGCAGTAACTTATAGTGTGGGACTCAGGTGTCGGTTCAAATAGGTGTCATCTGAGGTGGGTCTCGTCTAATTAGTTAAGACCAGGCATGGGTGACATGGGCTTTCTGGCCATTACCTTACTTTTACGTAACATGTGACACGGCCACCTTGGAAGATCATATTTTTTCTTCTTTAGCATTAGTACTAATTCAAGAGTAAAAACATACCCATGTTAGCGAGAGTCGCACCTCAACAACTTCATTGCTCTCGGTTGTCTCCCGTGCTGCGATTAAATGAATCCCTCCCTCCCCATAGCCTTTGTTTTTTTGGTACATCTATAGCCTTTGTTTGCCTACAAAAGTTTGTCAATGTTGGGAGATTTGGAAGGGCCCTTCCTCGAACCATGTGATGGTGAAATGACATAGGAGCCACTTTTGGAATAAAGTATGGCTTTTGTGGTGGGGAGATTGAAATCAGTGAGCTAAAACATGCGGCGATTGGTTGGTTTTTTTGGTGTTTGATTGGAAGTCCGATGCAACTTTATAAACCCGAAAAAGATATTAGGAGATCTCCTGTAGGGATTAGTGGGTTGATGTGAAAGAACAAGAAAGTGGAACAAAAAATCTAAGCAATCTCCCTGTTGAGAGAGGTGAATGACGTGAATGGAAACGTCTAATAGATTTGATTTTATCATGTCTAGCTTTTGTAGGTCTCTCCCGATGCCTGATTTATTCCAACTTGAATGCGTATTTCTTCTAGAAACATTGCTGAGCAAATAAGGAAGCTGACTAATGAAGTTTCTCTCTGGAAGCAATGACGTAGGTTAATTAGTGAATCCTATTGATTTGCGGTGATGCTGGTGAGATCATGGTGAATGAACTTGGCCTTATCATCCATTGCACAGCCCTGTAGGATTCGGACGAGTCTACTGAAAAAAAATACGGCCGTGATTTATTTTGACTGCAGGACCGGCTCACGTTACGGCAACTGCATCCATGCTGGTTTGGGTGAGACATGCTGTGGTGGTGGACTAGTCATCATGCCATGATGAAAGGGGACAATCCATAAAACCTTTCACTAGTTAATACTCTTCACATTAACGGAGCCCAAGTCAAAACAGGGTTTGGTGAAGAACAGACCGAAGACCAGAGATTGGTTCAAGACGAGGGATTGAGATCGATGGTCGGTGGACTTGGAATGCAACAGGATGTTTGACTTAGGAACTGGTAGACCTAGAGAGCTGAGATCGGTACGGTCGGAAGAGCAAATCATGTTATTCACATGAAATGCTTCGAAAAAAAGAAAAAAAAAAAAAAAAGCGCGGATGAAGAGGTGGTGAAGCAATATTTCAGGCTTCTAAACTAAATGGTAGCCCATCTTTTGCCGAGCATTTGAATGGGGCCACTCGCTTCTATAGTTCCTTCTATTTTAGGCTGACGTGGTGTGTTCGATTGTGGTGGTCCTCAAACTTTCATCAATATATACTGCTAGCCATCCACATGCCTATCATCCTATTAGATTTTGTGTCGGCAGGCAATTGGCCCCTGCTCACGGTTTGGGTCGTACCTCTCATCGCGCGAAATAGTGGATTTGCGCGGAGGAAGGTGAATCCTTCTTTTTCGCGCGAAAGATACAAACCAGTCTCTTTATCACCTAGAACGGGCTAGAATACCACTTGCCCTGGCCGGTCAAAAGGGATGCTTCAAATTCCATTTTTTTGGATATAAAAAGATACTAATGTCCACAGTCACCAAAATTTATTATATATATGCAACTTCTCCAGCACCCAAGCATCAACCAAGAATACTCGCTTTCTCCTCCTCCTCTGCTTGTTTTCCCCTATTATTACCAATCTCCTAAAGGGCGTCCCTTTGTTCATCCCTCCCATCTTTTTCCCACAACAAAATGGATAAGAATCTGCTCTCAAAAAAGGCTGCATGCAACTCCCATGGCCAGGATTCCTCTTACTTCCTGGGTTGGCAGGAGTATGAGAAGAACCCTTACGACCCAATCACCAACCCAACTGGAATCATTCAAATGGGCCTTGCAGAGAACCAGGTCAGCACCATCAAACACCACACAACCCCCTATTACTTGCAATATTACAACAATAATCTCATCTTTTCCATCTTTCGTCAGCTATCATTTGATCTCATCGAGTCGTGGCTCGAGAATCACCCCAACCCAGCAGGGTTCAAGAGAGACGGTGCATCCATCTTCCGCGAGCTGGCCCTGTTCCAGGATTACCGTGGCTTTCCTCCTTTCAAGAAGGTAAGTCCACCAATTTATAAGCTATCCAGTCGCAATCAAGCGCGCGACATCCTCTCCTTTTTTTCTGATTAAGATTTGCAACACCAATACTGGCAGGCACTCGCAAATTACATGGGATATTTAAGAGGAAACAAAGTAAGATTCGAACCCAACAACCTTGTCCTCGCGGCAGGTGCCACTTCGGCTAACGAGACTCTGATGTTTTGTCTCGCCGGACCCGGCGAGGCATTCCTCCTCCCAACTCCATATTACCCAGGGTATCGCTTTCTTCTTCCACGTTTTCCACTGCCATATTCCAATGTACTTGAAATAGTATCATACTCTAACATCATTTACACAACTCTAATGTCAGCTTCGATAGAGACCTCAAATGGCGAACCGGAGTGGAGATTGTTCCGATACGGTGCTCGAGCTCCAATGGCTTCAAAATCACCAAAGCCGCGCTGGAAGAAGCGTATCAACGGGCCAAGAAATGCAACTTGGGAGTCAGAGGAGTCTTGATAACCAACCCATCCAATCCGTTGGGCACCACGACAACCCGAGATGAACTGGACACCCTTCTCGACTTCGTCGTGGCCAAAGGCATCCATCTTATCAGCGACGAGATCTACTCGGGGACCAACTTTGGCTCCCCAGGGTTCGTCAGCGTTGCAGAGGCCATGATTGGGAGAGATCACAACGTCTCGCACCGCGTTCACATCGTTTATAGTCTCTCTAAAGATCTTGGACTACCGGGATTCCGAGTGGGTGCAATCTACTCTAAAAATAACTCCGTCGTGGCTGCCGCTACCAAGATGTCGAGCTTCGGCCTGATCTCCTCCCACACTCAGTATCTCCTCTCGGAGTTGCTTTCCGACGAGGGATTCACGAGAAAATATACCGAGGAGAACAGGAAGAGGCTTAAGAAGCGGCACGGGCAACTTGTCGAGGGGCTCCGGAATGCTGGTGTTGGTTGTCTAAGGAGCAATGCAGGGTTGTACTGCTGGGTGGACATGAGACACCTGCTCGAGTCCAACACTTTTGAAGGAGAGATGAAGCTATGGAACAAGATGGTGTATGAGGTGGGACTAAACATCTCGCCGGGCTCTTCATGTCACTGCAACGAGCCCGGGTGGTTTCGTGTCTGCTTTGCTAACATGTCGGCGGACACCCTCAATGTTGCCATCCGACGGCTGAAGACCTTCATAGATTCCGGTCGCCGCAGCCGGCCCGCGCCCGAGAGGATTAGGGTCATTGTTTTCGCGCGGAAGAAAGGGAAACCTTCTTTCGGGCGAATCCACCGTCGTATCTCGCAATGGTCGCTTGGAGACCTGTACAGGCGGATCAATGGAGGAGTTCGGAGTGCTTTGAGAGCTGTGCGGTACAATCTGACGGTGGATGCCGCATGAACCCCTCTTATGGTGGTTTCAGATCGTATCTTTCGTGCGAAAGAATTATAGATCTTTTTTCGCGACATCCACTATCGGATCATACTGCACAGCTTTCGGAGCATTCCGAATTCCTTCATCCATCTGCTTGTATGGATCTTAAAGCTACCCATTGCACGACCAACAGTATATTCACACGAAGGAAGATGAATCAATCTTTGGTGCGAAAGATGCAACCCCTGTTCCATGAGAGGACCATCGGTGGCCCAGCGAGTCCGCAATGAGCATCATCGGATCGGAGGTCCGAAGATGTTGGCTAGTTGAAATGCATGATTGTTCTTCGATTTTCCTTTTTTTTTATATGTTGCTTTTGTGTAAATTTGTATCATTCCTTTTCCTTCCACTTTTGTTTTCCTTGGAGCACCTGGTCCCTGGAGGTTTTGAAGTGCCCAAGGTTTCATGTGTAAGAGATCCTGTTTTGACTTGAATTCAGTTAAGCTGCTTAGTTTCCCCACATGTTACTTAAATTAATGTTACTGAAGTATTTGTCCAAAGTCAGACATACCACCACCTATTAAATTCCATACACCGACAATAATTATAAAATAAGCATACTCCGTAGTTACTAATCATATGTAGAGTGTTGATTAATAAAATGAAGATGTACTATATATGATGACCTTTACTCTATCTTTGTTAATAAATGCCGGGTGGCACCTTGCCTCTTTTTCATCAAACAAAAAAAAAAAAAAAAAAAAGCGCGTGCGAACACAATCCAAAACTAAGCTCCTCCACCGCCATGAACCAGTCTCGGCAATTCATCACATGGTTTTTTTTGGTAATAATTCATGGCATAGTTGATCAGACCTAGTTGGTGCACCAACAAAGCTGAGGACAAATTGTCTTCAGAACACATCTCATATAGGTTTATGATCTGATGTCAATATGACAAGGAGACATGCCAGCTGAAAGAAAAGATTACCTGTTGTGTCCATGTCGATTAGATTGAGGCTTGACCATGATTCCATTAAGCAAAGGGCCCGCCACCATGAGCACGCCTATCGATCTATGTTGAGGTCACCGCAGAAACCACAAAAACGGCGGAATAGACGGCTGTCGGCATGGATTTGGTTGCCGACGGGGACTGTCTTCGGGTACTTTGCCATTCTTTTATCAACCGACCACAAACTTTTTGGTACACATCGAGAGGGTCCACAACCTCTCAAGTCTCGAAGCCGTGTTAATCAATGGTTGCTTGCCAATAAAGCTTTTGAAATTACCATGATCATTTGTTACAACTAAAATATATTACAAAGATTACGGCATTCGATTTATATGCTAGGAGGTAGAGAACGCGCTTTCTGCTTTTATCCTTATATTTAAATCCATAAAGCTATGGAATATTGAACTTCTGAAGATCTACTGACATTGTTTGATGGTGGCCTGGAGTCCCATAAAATACAAGTGGAGCTTTCACACCAACGGGGTGAGTAAGTTTGGCATGCTTTTGTTGCACCTACCATGGCGTACAATTTGGCAGATCCTCTCTGGGGGCTTATTTATTACTTCCCACTGCTTTCAGATGCACTTATTGTCTTATGACGGGACATGCAACGAGGAAAACCACGCGGGCTTCAGTGCTAAAATGTTGATTGAGACTGCTAGATTGCAACCTTGTCGACAACTGGTGAAGTTATATTGTTTATCATCCTATGTTTGGGATTTCAAAGGAAGGTCACGTTTAGTCTCTTGGGTTTTTTTGTTGCCTGAATGGATCACTTTCAGTCCAGCCGGACTCAGTAGTGTTGATCCTTTTGGCATGATAAGGAGAGAATAATAAATAGAGAGAAGATGATGTCAAAACTTGGGGAAAGAGATTGGATGTAATCTTGCTAAAAAAAAAAAAAAAGAGTTTGGATGTGATCATCTCACCGAGTATTTATAACTTGTTTAGATCTTTGTAGCCCTTGAATGCCTAAAATGTGATGTCTCTCTTGATAATTTAACTTGTGCTTAATGGCTGACTTCTATGCTTGATTTGTAAAATGTAGAT
Organism: Cocos nucifera; assembly: GCA_006176705.1. Taxonomy (NCBI): domain Eukaryota; kingdom Viridiplantae; phylum Streptophyta; class Magnoliopsida; order Arecales; family Arecaceae; genus Cocos; species Cocos nucifera. Next base: position 19,967 of record QRFJ01001264.1, read on the forward strand.
CTAAGGTAGTTGAAAAATGATATGCAAATAATAAAAAGCACTGCTATATCCATATGGGTCATTTGCATGACAAACTCATATATCAATGTAGCAGCAAACTTGTTATATATTTAATCTATAAGATATAGATGTAAGATAATAATGATGTGTAAATGGTAGAATGTTTTACCATACCGAAGTAGATCATTTACGTGCAGAGCCTTGCACATTGGCATGGATGGAGATAGCTGATAGCACATCCAGCAGTTAAAGTGCAAGGTACATGGTACAGAGCATATAATACAAACGCTTTATTTGTATGAGGTTAAATGGTGCAAAATATGCTCTCTCTCTCTCTCTCTCTCTCTCTTTCTCTCTCTCTCTCTCTCTCTCTCTCTCTCTCTCTCTCTATATATATATATATATATATATATATATATTCTTTTTAAAATAATTTTAAAATCAATAATAGGTTATTGAACACATATATTTTACTTGTATGTAGTTTAATGAACACATTCTTCATATATAGAGAGCTTGGAAGGAGTATAAAATTATAGATCCCTTTCATTAATAGTGATATATGATAGGATTGATGTACAGGATGGAAGCATGAATTTTAAAGCAAAATTATGAAATCATACAAACCAAATTCAAACTCTAGGACCATCTTATTAGCAATTAAATCATATAACATACATTTGTAATATAAAAGAAAGTATTAGAACATATCTCTTATCGCTAAATCCTAAATTGTTCCTAATTGCCGACAGCAGTCCGTCAGAAATTCCACTAGATGCCCACGTGTTCACCCTCCAATGTTGATCCACACAGAGACTTGATCAAGACACCAGTACCTCTGATTTATATAATTAAAATTCTAATAATAAGAACTTTAATTAAATGGGCAAGATCTTCCTTAGCCTTTATGTCACCTTCCTTGCCTCTCCTTACCTATTTTTCTTTTTTCTTGTCTTCTTAATTTTTCTTCCTAATCTCTCTATCTTAAGATGACTTTTAATCCTTATAAGGACAAGATCTGGACAAGAGAAGGGAAGAAAAAAAAATTGGACAAAAAAAAATACTTGTAAGAAAGAAAGATAATTTTCACAACATCCGGACTCTTGGTGCGTACCCTTATTTATAATGTATGTAGGGGTGCCAACTCATTTTCTCGCATCCTTTCCATATAATTATCTCATGTCCCTTCAGCCTATCTCACGCCTAATCAAATAATAACGACATGTAGACTTAGTCCAAGAGGTGCCTTAAAGCAGAAGGACTCTTGGACTAATTCTACATAAGTTATTTACGAAGAGTCGCAAGCTTTCATTTTTGACACCATCCTGATATAACCATTAGATCAAATAAGAAGGCCATCCAATGGCCTTGAAGTGGGACGCCCAATCAGCAAAGATGGCATGGAGATGATCTTTGAATAGTCAATGTCCCAAGGGACTTTGACTTGGTCCAAGAGGCGTCAAGGATGAGAGGGCGGCAAGGAGCCTTGGGCAGCAAGGAATCCTAGGCGACAAAGAGTCCCTTCTCAAAAAAATAATGGAGTATTTAATCTGCAGAAGGACTCTTCTACACCCCATATCTGATGTCCACGCCCATTTGAAAAATTTATGCGACATAAAAATAGAAAAAGTCAAAGAAGGTAGGCACCAACTTAATCCCATGTGCCAAAAACTCTTTACGCGTGAAAGACTTCCCACGCGCAAGAGAGAACTCTCTGATGCATGGAATTCTGGTATGTGGCACCCCAACTGAAGCCCAATTAGTTTAGGTTAATCCAATTCAAGATCAAATCCTATTTGGCTCAAATCGGACCTTAATTATCTCAAATCGAAAGTCGATTCGAATCTAATTCGAATCTAGGTGCTAGGGTTTGCTACATGTGCTAACATGTTCATCTTGCAAACATAGTCTAATCCAATTAGATTCTTTAATTAATTCTCTTTGTGTGTGATCCATTGGGTTTCACATCTAACCAGCAATTGATCTGGATGTGATTTGACCTAATCTATTAGAACTTATCCAAATCGATTTAGGTCAGCCAATCCAATTTGATTTAATTTAGAACACTTTCTAATTTAATGATCAAATTAAAATTTTAATTTCATCGAACCCACAAGACATGATTGACGTCTAACAACGTATCGTGACTTTTTGAAAGATGTAAAATTTTGATAAAAATATCAAAAATATTCTTCAATGAAAAATTACCATGTAACTAGATCCTTCGATCTTCCTACATCCTGAATATGACTCTGGATATGAAAATATGTCAATCCTAATATCATATTTATTTCTCTTTTAATCTTATGATGATGATTCATTTAATAAAATATTAAAAATTATTTCTAATTTTTATCATGCTTTGATCAAAGTCTTCCTGAATCATCATTTGTTTGAAGTAGGTAGGATGCTATTTTCTCTTACCAGAAGTGATCGATTCCATGTTAATCTATTCACAACCTTCATATATAATCTACCATATCTAGATCATCCCGTACATGACTAAGTCATAAATGAGTATGAACCAAAATTTGGATTCATATATATAAAATTCTATGGTAGTTTCAGGTCAAAGGATTATATGCATAATTTTACTATGAGAATCATCTATTGATATGTAGATAAGACTCTATTAAATATTCTCAACTTGAATTAATTCAGCGAACTCATTCTCTACTGAGCATCCACATCTTTGTATTAGTGTCATACACAAGTGATTGTGAGATCAATCACCTTCTCAATTGAGCATACAAAAGATGTGCTAGTCTTACCGAAAATATTGATCTCCAACTTAATGTTCCATCGATCATGAATGTTTAAATTAGAATTTTAAGATTTTAGATCTCACTGGTATGATCTCATCATAATCCTAAAATCATAGCCTTAATTTATAGGATTCATCATAATCTTAAATAAATAATAAGATACTGCATATGATGAAATAATGCCTTTATTTATTTTAAAATATCATTACATGAGTTTGAAAGACAAAGAATAGTTCAAAAATTGATTGACTTGAGGGCATATTTCTTTCAGTCTTCCACTTGCACTAAAGCCAATCGCCCTTAAATTTTAATCCCATATAATCAAGGTGATGATCAAACAATTACAGTGGTAAAGCCTTAGTGAATGGGTCTGCTATGTTGTTTTTTGTGTCAACTCGTTCTATGACTACATCTTATCTTTCAATAATTTCACGAACGAGATGGAAGCGTCTCAGAATATATTTGAATTTATGATGAGACCTAGGTTCCTTTGCTTGAGCAATAGCTCCAGTATTATCATGGTAAAGTGGTACTGGATTCTTAATTTTAGAAATAACATCCAATTCAGTGATGAACTTCTTCATCCAGATAGCTTCCTTGGCGGCTTCACTTACAGCTATATATTCTGCCTCAGTAGTTGAATCAGCTACAGTTGGTTGCTTAGAATTCTTCTAACTCACTGCTGCACCATTCAAAGTAAAGACATACCCTGAAATGAATTTGCTATCATCTGAGTCTGATTGAAAACTAAAATCAGAATATGCTTCTAGTTTAATATCAGAACCACCATATACTAGAAAAATATCTTTAGTTTAAGAATATTTTTCACAGCTTTCCAATAATCCTCTCCTGGATCAGCTTAAAATCTACTTACAATGCCTAAGGCATAAGCAACATCAAGCCTTGTACATAATATAGCATACATTATTGATCCAACAGTCGAAGCATAAAGAATAGAACTCATTCTATTTCTCTCTTCAGGTATCTTTGGAGACATCTTTTTAGAGAGATGTATGCATTGACTCATGGGTAAGTAACCTTTTTTACTCCCATCTATACTGAATCTTTTCAGTATTAAGTCAATGTACCTAGATTGGGACAAACCTAACATTCTCTTAGATCTATCTCTATAGATCTTTATTTTTAGTATATAGGATTTTTCCCCCAAATCTTTTATGAAAAACTTATTTAATAGCCATAATTTGACTGATTGCAATATTGGGATATCATTTCCAATGAAGAGTATGTCATCTACATACAGAACCAAGAAAACTATGATTCTTCTACTAGTTTTCTTGTACACACATGGTTCATCCACATTCTTGATAAAACCAAACTCTTTTATTGTTACATCAAAATGAATGTTCCAACTTCTTGATGCTTATTTTAATTCATAAATAGATTTTTTAAGCTTGCATATATGATTTGATCTCTCATTTGACTCAAATTCCTCTAGCTGTGACATATAGACCTCTTCCTCAAGAAAACCATTAAGGAAGGTGGTCTTCACATCCATTTGCCATATTTCATAATCATGGTATGCTATTATGGCAAGCATAATCCGAATAGATTTGAGCATGGTAATAGGTGAAAATGTTTCATCATAATCAATATTCTATTTTTGCCTAAAATCTTTAGCCACCAATCTGGCCTTATAAGTTTCAATTTGACCATCTGCTCCAATCTTTTTCTTAAAAATTCATTTGCATCCAATAAGATTTATATCCTCTGGTGCATCCACCAAAGTCCATATTTTGTTGGTGTGCATGGATTCCATTTCGAATTGCATGGCAGCCAGCCATTTGTAAGAGTCCTTACTTTTGACTGCTTTCGTATAGGTCAAAGGTTTGTCATTCTCAATGACTTGAACTTTATTGTTCTCAATAATGAACCCATACCTCATAGGTGTATGTCATACTCTTTTAGACCTACGGATAGGAGTTATGTATTCTGGTTCTTTTATGTGATTATTTGATTGAAAAATTTCTATTTATTTTTTTTGAACTTCACTAAGTTCAATATTTCTGCCACTGCCCTTTTCTAGGATAATTTTTTTTTTTTATAAAAGTGGCATGCCTACTTACAAATATCTTTTATTCAGTAAGATGGTAGAATAAATATTCTATACTATTTCTAGGATATCCTATAAATAGACATCTATCTGATCTAGCATCAAGTTTATGTCCAAAATTTTTTTTGACATATGCTGGACAACCCCATATCTTAAGATACTTAATATTAGGTTTCTTATTTCTCCATATGTCATATGGAGTACTAGATACAGATTTAGAAGGTACTCTATTCAAGATTACGATCTTCAGGACATAATCCCAGAAGAAAATAGGTAATTCAGTGAAGCACATCCCGGATGTACCATATCTAATAAAGTATAATTTTTTTTTTGGCTACACCGTTTAATTGTGGTGTATAAAAAGGTGTCCATTCAGAGAGAATCCCTTTAACTTTAAGATAGTCTAGAAACTCACTAGATAAGTATTCTTCTTCTCGATCAGATCGAAGGATTTTTATACATTATTCAGTTTATTTTTCAACCATACTTTGATACTCTTTAAATTTATCAAAGGCTTCTGATTTATGTTTCATAAGATACATGTATCCAAACCTAGATAAATCATTAGTGAACGTTATAAAATAAAAGTATCCTCCTCTGGCTTGAGTTCTCATAGGACCACATGCATCCATATGTACAAGTCCTAATAACTCATTTGTTCTTTCTCCATGTCCACTAAATGGAGTCTTGATCATTTTACCCATGAGACATGATTCACAAGTTTCTAATGATTCATAATCAAAAGGATCAAAGAACTTTTCTTTGTATAACTTGTTAATCCTAGCATCACTAATATGACCTAATCGACAATGCCAAAATAAAGTTTTACTTATGTCATCTCTCTTACATTTTCTATTTTCATCAATATGAAATATATTATCATTCAAACATAGAGTCAACAAACCATTGCTAAATATGCCAAAGCAAATATTTTCATTAGAATATTTAATCGAGCAACCTTCGCTCGTTCATTAAGACTATAACCTTATTTTAATAGCAAGGGATAGATATAATATTTCTAATGATCTTAGGCATATAATAATAATTTGTAAGCTCTAAGATCTTTTCAGAAGGTAACTTCAATATATTTGTCTCAACAGCTTCTGCTTGGATACACTCTCCTCCAGCGCCATAGAGCTTGAAGTCATCTTTCTTCAAACTCTTAATTTTCTACAGCCTCTGCAAAAATTTGCAGATATGAAAATCACAGTCGGTATCTAATACCTAAGAGTTTAAAATGAAAGAATTTAATGATAATATAGTATGTATCTCATACATATCTTTTGGTATATTATTTGTACCAGACTTTACAGTTGTGAGGTAGGCCTTGCAATTCCTCTTCTAATGATCTATTTTACCACAGTAAAAATAGGTCATCTGTCTGAAGACCTTCTTTTTTTTTTTCTTCTTATTTATACCACTTTTCAGGTTCAATATTTTTTTGAACCCTTTTTGCCTGCCTTCTTCTTGGAGATTCCATCCATAAGAAGAAGAGGAGTCTTATCCTTCTTGATATGGCTTTCTGCTATTTTGAGCATATTTAACAGCTCAGACAAGAAAGAATTCAATTTGTTCATATGATAGTTTACGATAAACGGAGAAAATGATTCAGAAAATGATTGCAGGATCAAATTCTGACTTAACTCTCCATCCATAACAAAATCTAATTGACTTAATCAAGTGATTAGGTCAATTACCATCAAAATATGATTTTGTACGGATGTTCCTTCTGTCATTCTTGCATGAAATAATTATTTAGATATCTTATATCTAGCAGTTCTACTATGTTCTCTATAAAGTTCTTTTAGATTGAGCAATATAGACTGAGTGTCCATGCCATCATGCTGCCTCTGTAATTCATTACTCATAAAGGCAAGTATGATGCATTTGATAGTAAGAAAATCATTTTGCCACATCTTGTATATGGACTTATCTTCATCTATGACATCTTTTTCTAATGGTTTAGGATCAGGGACATCAAGAATATAGAAGAATTTTTCTTGATTGAGTACTATTTTTAGATTTCTCAGTCAGTCCACATAATTTTGATCAGTCAATTTATTTGAATCTAAAATTGAACGCAATGAAAGTGAAGAAGCCATTTAATCTACATAATAAAGAACAATATATAAGCAAACAACTCATGATGACAAACATAATTAAATTAGAATTTTAATTTAATTATATCTCCCACTGTTTAATCAAAAATCATAACCCTCTAATTGATTTTCTTAGTGAGAATAAGATCCTAATTCCTTATAAAAGGTCTTGTGGTTGCACAACAAACCTGTTATAAGTTCAAAGGTAGAAAACTCTTTCCAATTGTATTTTATAAAACTCTAAAAAAAATTTTGCCTCTAAAATATTAATAGCCTTATGTTAGCACAACAAACTTTAATGTTTTAGTTTAAATAGAACTCTTCATTTCTATACAGTTAAAATAAAATATAACTTCTTTTGTGGTTACACAACAAAGCAGTATATTCAAAATACTATAAGCATCTCAATGCACTAGATTAATATTACATCATTCCCCATAATAGATCTTGTGGTTATACAACAAAACTAATATGGTTCTGGACATAATAAGAATCTAGTATGAAGGAAAGCCTTAATGTAGTGTGTTGGGGATAAATTCCGCTCCAGCCGAAGCCTAGCTCAATGCCCAGCCTAATGCAACCAGTAGCCGCAGAAGAGCTTCGGCAGATGGGCTTCAGCCGAACTAGTTAGCTGCCGAGTTTCTTCCAGACTCCCAGCGTCAAGATCGAACCCCTTCAGTCGGTCGAACTACTTAGTGGCCGAGCTCCTGAAACCCCAACATCCGAGCTTCTTCCAGTCGGTCGAACTACTTAGCGGCCGAGCTCCTGAAAACCCAGCATCCGAGCTCCTTCGAATCCGTTCAGCTGGCCGAACTGCTTAGCGATTGAGCTCCTTCGACTCCAAGCGGTCGGGCTTTAATGGAATCCCCCAGTGCCTGAACTCCTCAGCGGTCGCCCCCTCGGTCGAACTCCTCAAGCAGTCGTCGCTCGGCCAAACTCCTCAGCGGTCGCCCTCGCCGAACTTCGGCTGACCGAGCTCCTACCGAACTCTCAAGCGTCCAAGCCTCAGCCGAAGTCCAACATCCGATCGAACTCTCCAACGATCGAGCTTCGGATTCCCCTCGGCCGAACTCTTCAGCGGACGAGCCTTGGCTGCATACCTCCGCCTATAGGAGCCGAACTCCCTCCGATCTTCCTCTTCAGGGGCCCGAACTCCTTCGAAATGGGCACACGACGAAGGCCTTCAACCCTTCTGCAGCCATCACCATCAGTCCACCGCAAGCTCTGCGGCTATCACCATCAGTCCGTCGCAGGCGATAGCAACCCACTGTCAGGCGGTGATGGCTATCACCATCAGTCCGCCGCAGGCGATAGCGATCCACTATCAGGCGACGATGGCTATCACCATCAATCCACCGCACATGGCACCATCCCATGAGACTGACTCCGCCGAACCTCGAGCGGCCCGCCAGCATGCGGCTGCAGTTGTCACCATCAAGCTCCGCTATAAAAAAGATCCTTTCGATATGCTAAGGCTAAGCTCTCTGACCTCTAGTCTCTCTGAGCTCTCCTCTTCTTCTCTAAGCTCCGGAACTCATTCCGAGCACTCCATTCCTGTTGGTCGAAAATTGACTTGACCGTCGGAGGGTCCTACCGGAGCCACCCCCACCGATTTCGGATGGAACTTTATTTTACAGGTCCCCGACGGCGACCTCAGCGACCTCGACTCCGGTGACCTCCGACCGAGCTCCTGAAACCCCATCATCCGAGCTTCTTCCAATCGGCCAAACTACTTAGCGGCCGAGCTTCTGAAACCCCAGCATCCGAGCTCCTTCGAACCCGTTCAGCTGACCGAACTGCTTAGCGACCGAGCTCCTTAGACTCCAAGCGGCCGGGCTTTAATGGAATCCCCCAGCGCCTGAACTCCTCAGTGGTCGCCCCCTCGGCCGAACTCCCAAGCAGTCGCCCCTCGGCCGAAGCTCCTCAGTCGTCGCCGAACTCGACCCCCTCGAACTCCTCAGCGGTCGCCCTCGCTGAACTTTGGCCGATTGAGCTCCTACCGAACTCTCAAGCGTCCAAGCCTCAGTCGAAGTCTAACATTCGACCGAACTCTCCAACGACCGAGCTTCGGATTCTCCTCGGTCGAACTCTTCAGCGGACGAGCCTTGGCTGCATACCTCCGCCTAGACGCCCATGGGAGCCGAACTCCCTCCGATCTTCCTCTTCAGGGGCCCGAACTCCTCCGAAATGGGCACACGACGAAGGCCTTCAACCCTTCTGCAGCCATCACCATCAGTCCACCGCAAGCTCTGCAGCTATCACCATCAGTCCACTGCAGGCGATAGCAACCCACTGTCAGACGGCGATGGCTATCACCATCAGTCCGCCGCAGGCGATAGCGACCCACTGTCAGGTGGCGATGGCTATCACCATCAATCCACCGCACACGGCACCATCCCGTGAGACTGACTCTGCCGAACTTCGAGCGGCCCGCCAGCACGCGGCTGCAGTTGTCACCATCAACCTCCGCTATAAAAAGGACCCTTTCGATATGCTAAGGCTAAGCTCTCTGACCTCTAGTCTCTCTGAGCTCTCCTCCTCTTCTCTAAGCTTCGGAACTCATTTCGAGCACTCCATTCCTGTTGGTCGAAAACTAACTTGACCGTCGGAGGGTCCTACCGAAGCCACCCCCACCGGTTCCGGATGGGACTTTATTTTGCAGGTCCCCGGCGGCGACCTCAACGGCCTCAACTCCGGTGACCTCCGGCGACGACGAGTTTCTGCACCAACAGATTGGCGCTGGAAGAAGGGATGAACCTTCGGGGTTTCCTTATTCTTGAAAGAGTGCTCGGCGATGATTTCTCTCTCTCTGGAGATCCAAAGAGAAAACGCCCCCAGGAGAGCTTCGACTCGACGATCGGCGTCCTGCGCGCGAGGTACGTCAGTTCCCATTGCCGCCCCGGTAGCCCAGGCTCCACCCGAAGCCACCGTAGATGCAGGACAGTTCTGGATGGGTTCGCAACCCCGTTGAGATGATGCAGGACGTGCGACAACCTCGACAACCTCTGGCGGAGACTTTGCCAGCAAGCTCACCATGAGGACGTGGGGAATCGGCCTTAAGGAAGAACATTTGGGCATGCCAATCGCCCTTAGGAGAGAATGGAGAGCAGAAGTTCCCCCGTGGAATGAAGTTCGGCGGAAGGCCGAACTCCTCAGCTCATCATCGAAATGAAGTTCGGCAAGGCCGAACTCTTCCCTTTGGAGCTCATCAATGAAGTACGGCACGAGCAAGGGCGGAGCAAAGTTCCCCCTCCCGCGGAATGAAGTTTGGCCCAAGCAGAAATAAAGTTCGGCACAAGCGAGGGCAGGGCAAAGTTCTCCCACGGAATGAAGTTCGGCAGAAGGCCGAACTTCTCAGCTCATCATTGAAATGAAGTTCGGCAAGGCCGAACTCTCCCCTCATCAACTTAGTTCGGCGGAAAGCCGAACTCCATCTTAAAGCTCACACATCAAAATAAAGTTCAGAGAAAGTTCGGCATAAGTGAGGCCGAACTCAGCATCTCATCATCCGAATGAAGCTCAGAAGGGTTGAAGGCCTCGAGCGGCCCGCCAGCACGCGGCTGCAGTCCAACATCCGGTCGAACTCTCCAACGGTCGAGCATTATACGATTTAACCTAATAAGGCTTGCTCTGATACAACTGATAGGATTGATGTATAGGATGGAAGTATGGATTTCAAAATAAAATTATGAAATCATACAAATCAAACCCGAATCCTAGAATCATCTTATTAGCAATTAAATCATATAACATATATTTATAATATAAAAGAAAGTATTAGAACATACCTCTTATCGCTAAATCTTAAATTATCCCTAATTATCGGCAACAGTCCATCAGGAGTTCCACCAGGTGCCCACGTATTCACCCTCCAATGTTGATCCATACAAATGTTAGATATATGTATCCTAGAAGTCAGAATTGGCTGACACTTGTAATATACTTCTAAGGACAAAATTATAATTTTGACTAATATCAATAAAATGGGTTATTTTCTATCACATATGTGTATTTAGTGTCTGTGATACATCCTTTAAGTTAATGGTAATGATAATTCATATTTTCAAGAGTTGAAAATTTAAGACATGAATAATCATTATTAACTCATAAATTGCTCCCAACCATAAGATCATCACGAGGATGGTGATTGATCCGGAAGGTTGGTGTACAATCATTTCTCTTTAGTAGATGAGTCTTGAGTCTACGGTGTGGAGACACCGAAATGAGAGTACAGATACTCGTTAGAGAACGAGGGCACTGAGCGTGACCACCTCGAGTAGTCATTAGGGAGTCTACCTTCTCGTCAATGACTGACTCGATGCTGCAGTAGTGTGTCTGGTTCTTTGACCTGAGGTGCATCGGCAGTTCACCTTGAGGGTGTTATAGTTTGACTACACCATTACTCGATCTCCTAGCCATATGGAACCCTGAGGTGTATGTTGGCTATAGCATGTTCATTGTAGGAACTGGATGGCATCAAGATGGAATCTATCTACCTCGGTGGTAGAGGAGCAGCCCTATGATGAATCATGAGAATCAAGTCCAGAAATCCATGGCCATGGTAGAGTGAAATAATAGAAAGAGTTTCTATTTAGATTTTCACATCGGAACTCGAATCGAATGATTACATCATATGACAGAGACTAGGGTTTGACGAGTTTACCTTAACCCTAATCTGATCGGGGCTCAAGATAGAAGAACTTAATCACACAGGTAGCTGCACCAAGAGGTTCGCATTCAGCTCTGATGGGTTGCCACCATATACTGCTAGGTGTCACTGGTGGATTTTGGGAGCAATTAGAATGATTTAGATGATCGATCATTCTAGTTGTTCGAATCAGAAGAGTTCTGATCCATCGAAAGGAGTTTCGATGATGTCATGATAGAGATCATGACATATCCCATTACCATACAGAACTGAACCTAACTGG
>QRFJ01001264.1:32832-181032 GCA_006176705.1 Cocos nucifera
GACCATTGATACTTTGACTTTTGACACACTTTGACTTGTCATGCACCTATTGGAGAGCTGGTGGGGGCCTGTCCCCCTGCCAGAACCTGGCAAGGAGGAGGGCGCACGCCACCCTAGGCGTGTGCCCAAGTTGGAGGCGCCTAGGAGTCCTTGTTGGACAAGGACTCCATCTCTCCTTTTTGGATTCCAATTAGAGTTCTTCTAAGAAACCAACTTTGACTGTCTTAGGCACCCTCTAAGGAGGAATCCAGGGACTCTATTTCCACCAATCAGATTTAGATCTGATTTCACAAAGGGTTGTGATTGGTTGGGAAGAAGAGGAGTTGGATCACAGGTAGTCTATAAATAAGACCCTGCGCCCAACTCAAAGAATGATTGAGATAAGAATTTCCATACGCCCAAAGGCCTTTTCTCTCCTCTTCTCCTCCATGCCAAAGCTTCTTCTCCCTCTCCTCTCCACGTCCAAAATAGTTTTGGAGCTTGGTTGGTGCGATCCAGATCAAAGAAAGGCGATCAAAAGCAAGAAGGCTGCACTGCTGCAAAGGACGACTGCTGATCTTCAAAAGAGTTTTGAAGATCCTCCAGATCAGATCCAGATCTAATTTTTGGAGACGTTATAGAGAAGAAGAGGATCTTTAGATCCAGTCCGAGTGGATACCGATAGAGACTAGGCGCTTGCGTGGCTAGATCCAGAACCTTCCGCTGCAAATAGGATCATCAACAGGATAATAGGATTATCCAAATCAGATAAATTAAATTTGATTTAATTTATTCTTAATTTATTTTAATTATTAAAATAAATTTAGATAAATTAAATCAAATTTTTTATATTTTATTTTATTTATTAAAATAATAAGAATCAGATCTGAAATATTTCAGATCTGATACAGATCAAAGAGAAAAATTTTTAAAATATATCTCTTGATCTGATCAGATCTGAACGAAACTGAATCAAAAAATCAGAATTTTTTTTTAACAGAGACTTGATCAAGACACCAGCACCTCTGATTTATATAATTAAAATTTTAATAATAAGAATTTTAATTAAATGGGCAAGATCTTTCTTAGCCTTTATGTCACCTTTCTTGCCTCTCCTTACCTATCTTTCTTTTTTTTGTCTTCTTAATTTTTCTTCCCAATCTCTTTATCTTAAGATGACTTTTAATCCTTATAAGGATAAGGTCTGAACAAGAGAAGAAAAGAAAAAAAAATAGATAAAAGAAAATACTTGTAAAAAAGAAAGATAATTTTCACAACATTCGAACTCTTGGTGCGTACCCTTATTTATAATGTACGTAGGGATGCCAACTCATTTTCTCATACCCTTTTCATATAATTATCTCATGTCCCTTCAGCCTATCTCACATCTAATCAAATAATAATAACATGTAGACTTAGTCCAAGAGGTACCTTAAAGTAGAAGAACTCTAGGACTAATTCTACGTAAGTTATTTACAAAGAGTCGCAAGCTTTCATTTTTGGCGCCACCCTGATATAACCATTAGATCAGATAAGAAGGCCATCCAATGGTCTTGAAGTGGGATGCCCATTCAACAAAGATGGTGTGGAGATGATCTTTGAATAGTCAAAGTTCCAAGGGACTTTGACTTGGTCCAAGAGGCGTCAAGGATGAGAGGGCGGTAAGGAGTCTTGGACGGCAAGGAATCCTTGGCGACAAAGAGTCCCTTCACAAAAAAATAACGAAGTATTTAATCTACAGAAGGATTCTTCTGCACCTCATATCTGATGTCCATGCTCATTTGAAAAATTTATGTGACATAAAAATAGGAAAAGTCAAAGAAGATAGGCGCCAACTTAATCCCATGCACCAAAAACTCTTTGCACATGAAAGACTTTCCACGGGCAAGAGAGAGACTCTCTGGTGTATGAGATTCTGATATGTGGCATCCCAACTGAAGCTTAATTAGTTTAGGTTAATTCAATTCAAGATCAAATCCTATTTGGCTCAAATCGGACCTTAATTAGCCCAAATCGAAAGTCGATTTGAATCCAATTCGAATCTAGATGCTAGGGTTTGCTACATGTGCTAGCATGTTCATCTTGCTAACATGGTCTAATCCAATTAGATCCTTTAATCAATTTTCTTCATGTATGATCCATTGAATTTCACATCTAACCGGTAGTAGGTCTGGATGTGATTTGACCTAATTTGATTAGAACTTATCCAAACCGATTTAGGTTAAAACTAGCCAACCCAATTTGACTTAATTTAGAATACTTTCTAATTTAATGATCAAATTAAAATTTTAATTTGATAGAACCCATAAGACATGATTGACGTCTAGCAACGTATCAAGACTTTCTGAAAGATATGAAATTTTGATGAAAATATCAAAAATATCCTTCAATAAAAAATTATCATGCAACTAGATCCTTTGATCTTTCTGCATCCTGAATATGACTCTGGGTATGAAAATATATCAATCACAATATCATATTCATTTTTCTTTCAATCTTATGATGATGATTCATTTAATGAAATATTAGAAACCATTTTTAATTTTTATCATGCTTTGATCAAAGTCTTCCTGAATCATTATTTGTTTGAAGTAGGTAGAATGCTATTTTTTCTTACCAGGAGTGATCGATTCCATGTTAACCTACTCACAACCTTCATATATAATCTACCATATCTAGATCATCTCATACATGACTGAGTCATGAATGAGTATGAACCAAAATATGGATTCATATATATAAGATTCTATGATAGTTTTAGATCAAAGAATTATATGCATAATTCCACTATGAGAACTATCTATTGATATGTAGATAAGACTCCATTAGATATTCTCAACTTGGATTAATTCAGTGAACTCATTCTCTAATGAGCACCCACATCTTTGTATTAGTGTCATACATAAGTAATTATGAGATCAATCATCCTCTCAATTGAGCATACAAAAGATGTGCTAGTCTTACCGAAAATATTGATCTCCAACTCAATGTTCCATCAATCAAAAATATTTAAATTAGGGTTTTAAGATTTTAGATCTCACTGGTACGATCTCATCATAATCCTAAAATCATAGCTTTAATTTATGGGATTCATCATAATTTTAAATAAATAATAAGACACTGCATATGATGAAATAATGTCTTTATTTATTTTAAAATATCATTACATGAGTTTGAAAGATAAAGAACAATCCAAAAATTGATTGGCTTGAGGGCATATTCCTTTTAATATATGCCTAGAGTTAAAGGCTTTGAATATCTCTATCATACCTTTTTGTTTCAATTGTTGAGATTAGACTATGTTGCCTCTGGTCACATACGAGCGATCCATGTTCCATAGTTGTGGATCTATCCTAACAAAAAGAGCAATAGTACACCCTCATCATATTTCTTATGAGCATTTTTGGATGGAGGAATAAATTATTAGTTTATAAATTTCATATATATAGAGCAAAAGCGAGAAGTAAAGGAGTGATACAAAAAGAAAAATTGGCATGATCAAGAAAACTCATACTTCAAGCACTCCTAAATAATAGGAATGATATTAGATTTTTCAATAATGATTATCTATATTTTGGTCTTCCTTGAGTCTGGATGCATTGAGGTTTTCTTAAATAGTTGAATTTATTCTCTTCCACTATTATCTCCTTATCGGTGACAATGTATAGATATGTTCTAATAATAGATTATTCATGTTTCTATAGATACTCTAAATAAAAAAGAATAGTACCACCATAATATTTGATGCTCAGATTATATAATTGATGTTTAATGACCAATAATTGACTAGTTTCAGACCGTCAACTAAATTAAATATGGGATATACCGACATATGCAGGCATATTTTTAGTCCCATATCATATATTCTGGAGAGAACTTAAATACTATATAAGGCCGACAATCATAATTAACAATTTTTAACCCATCTTTTTTAATATAATTCTGTATCATTATAATAGTATGAAAGTGGATTAAACCATGATTAATATAAGACCAAAGGATATTGCATCATAAATTTTTTTATGGGCTAACTATAGATCAGTTATGGTGTTTATTATTACGTTTGAGATTAGGCCCCAACAAGAACGTTCAATCTTAAATGGGAGTAGTGTGTGGAGACTCGTGCCCATGTATGTTTAGCTTTACATCAGTTATACGTTGGTTTAAAAAAAAAAAAAAAAATCTTGAATACTTATGTACGCCAAGGATCTCAAATAATAATTCTTCACTATTTTTTTTGTGTGAGGTTGTGGGACGTTAAGTTAAATAGCAAAAGAAAGTTAAACATTAGCTATATAATTTTCTATTTGATATTTTTGTATTCCTTGCATGTTTTCTCTCTATATATACCAAAATATAAGATGAAATATATTAGCCATATATTTTATGTTCTATTTTTAATTTTTATATTGTATTTAAGAGCAGATCTTTTACATTAAAATTTGCCTTCTCTCTTCTTAAGTTTAAAGAACATGCATGAGGTAAAACTAATTTGCATAACCGACCAAATTAGTCGTCTTAATTGGACATTGATCAGCCAGGCTAGATGGGGTCAAGATGTCATCACCATTTCATGAAGAATATCAAGTTGTTGAATAGTCCAAACTTAGAGATCCATCTTTTATAGAAATGAAGTAAAAGCACCACCAATCTTCATTAAGATAATGAAGCAGTTATTTCATAAAAAAAAAATAAAAAAAATGAAGCAGTTACAAATTGTTTGTCTTCTTAGCTAGAATGGAGGAAAAAAGGCCAAAGCACAAAATATTAATTACATGCCAAGCAATGGATTTCAAGTATTCAACAGCAAGTTGTATCCCAACATCAGTTTTCAAGAAAATAAGGCTTCCCATGTGGTCAATAATCTGATGGCTTTTTGTAATGTTACCTGCCGAGGTAAATTCTGCTTTTTCTTCCTGTTGGTGCAGAAATCCGTCGCCGCCGGAGGTCGCCGCAATCGAGGCCGCTGGGCGCCGCCGGGGACCTGCAAAACGAAGTCCCGTCCGGAACCGGTGGGGTGGTGGCTCCGGCAGGACCCTCCGACGGTCAAGTTAGTTTCCGACCAACAGTAATGGAGTGCTCGGAATGAGTTCCGGAGCTTAGAGATGTGGGGGAGAGCTTAGAGAGCTTAGCCTTAGTATGTCGGGAGGGGTCCTTTTATAGCGGAGCTTCGTTGATGGTGACGGCTGTGCCGTCTGGCAGAGAGTCGTCGGGCGGCATGGAGTTTGGTACGGAGAGGAAGGCGTCGTCCGGTAGATCGTGGGAGCCGTACTGGCGAGCCGTGGGCCGCATGGAGTCCGGTACGGAGAGGAAGGCGTCGTCCGGTAGATCGTGGGAGCCATACCGGCGAGCCGTGGGCCGCATGGAGTCCGGTACGGAGAGGAAGGCGTCGTCCGGTAGGTCGTGGGAGCCATACCGGCGAGCCGTGGGCCGCATGGAGTCCGGTACGGAGAGAAAGGCGTCGTCCGGTAGGTCGTGGGAGCCATACCGGCGAGCCGTGGGCCGCATGGAGTCCGGTACGGAGAGAAAGGCGCCGTCCGGTCTTGCTGCAGGCGACGGTTCATCCAACGGAGTTCGGACTTGCAACGGAGTTCGGCCGAAGGGGAAGCTGGGGGAGTTCGTCTGGCTGAAGGGTCGGCCATTTGTAGAGTTCGGCCGCTGAGAGGCCCGAAGAAGCTCGGCTGGCTAATTGAAGGACTTCGGTTGCTAGTTGGTTCGGCCAGGGCTCGCTGAGGAGTTCGGTCGCCTAGGGTCGGTCCGAAGGAGTTCGGCTGCATGGGCTCGCCTGGAGTCGGTCCGAAGGAGTTCGGCCGTGGGGTCCGAAGGAGTTCGGCCGTGGGGTCCGAAGGAGTTCGGCCGTGGGGTCCGAAGGAGTTCGGCTGCATGGGCTCGCCTGGAGTCGGTCCGAAGGAGCTCGGCCGTGGGGTCCGAAGGAGCTCGGCCGTGGGATCCGAAGGAGCTCGGCTGTGGGGTCCGAAGGAGTTCGGCCGTGGGATCCGAAGGAGTCCGGCTGCATGGACTCGCCTGGGGTCGGTCCGAAGGAGTTCGGCCGTGGGATCCGAAGGAGTCCGGCTGCATGGACTCGCCTGGGGTCGGTCCGAAGGAGTTCGGCTGCAGGTGGGAGTTCGTTCTCTAGGCAATTCGGCCCGGACCTTGGTGCAGGGGGGTTCGGTCTCTAAGCAGTTCGGCCGTGTTAGGGGCTCGGCCTGGCGCCTGGCGCTGAAACTCTTCAGCAGCCACTGGTTACATTGGGCTGAGCGTTGGGCCGGGCTTCGGCAGGAGCGAGATTTATCCCCAACACTTCCCATCCAAAATGACCAAATGAAGGCCGGTACAAAGAAGTCCAAGATTTAAAATGCTGCTTCTTTCTCCATTCCATTGAAAGGGTTCCCGAGGCTCGTTCTAGCTGCCACTTACTTACAGCACCAATATATAATTGAGATACCAGAGCAAATGATCTATGATTATCCTTGCATGGACTTACATCCTAATCTAAATACTCAACATAGTAATTAATAAACATACTTCTTCCTCGGAAAATGCTATGTAAAGAAATGCTCTCTTAGGAAAACCATGCAAAAAGTGCTTCACAATTACTTTTTGGGATCAACATGCGAAAACCATAAATTGAGTTAAGAATATAAAAAATATTATATTTCTTATATTTTTAATATTTATTTTATTTAGAGTAATTTCGTCATTAATGTAACATCGATGGGCCCATAGATCAAAATTTCGAGATCGCTCGTACTCGAAAAGATGGGGATTGAGTACGGAAAGATGGAGATTGACGGTTAGTCTCCCAAAACGGCAGCTTAGATTATTTCTTCCGAGAGGGACGTTAAACATTGGAAAAGCAAAAACATGCCGTTCATTTTGATAGATAAATCAAGATAATACTGTAAAGCTTGTCAAAAATATCTAAATTTTAAAGACAATCACCGTCCTTCTCTTGGCGACAAAGAGGCAAACTTGGGGCCAACCTGCCCGGCCTCCGGCACCGGTGCTCCAATGACCGACATCGACATAGCCCATCACTCCAGCATGAAGATAAATGATAACATGCAATTGATTGCCCGTTTGCCAATGCTCCATTGACGGTTGCATGTGGAGGGGCTGCTGGTTCCTACGTTGCGAAGTGCTCTCCACGTGATGCTCCCCAAAGAGTGGTGCTCCACCAATGGCCTTAATTAATGAATTCGAAACGATTTTTGTAACAGAGAAATTGGCCATTAATTCGAGCTACCACGGACACGTAGCGTAGGACTTTTCTCGGAGTATAACATGAGCACCGGGCATGGGCTGGCTGCATGACTTGGATAAAAGTTGGTCGACGGAGAACTTGGCCGTGCCGGCCACGCTTATATGTCTGTGTCTAGAAAACAAAGCATGGTGATGGTGCATATTACTGCAGGGACTGGTCAATTTTGATGACCCAGAAATTAGTAAGGATCTGACCGTTTACTTGACATGCATAGAGTATAGAGTGGGGTCATTCTGGTAGGTCAAATTTGTAATAGATTGTTGATAATTTAGAAAAATTCTACTATATTATTGTTGATAATTTAGATTGTCAAATAATTCAAATTATCTTTCATGAGGTAATCTGCATTACCAAAGAAAGAAATCATTATCCAAATTATCAAATATTTGATAATCTGATAATAATATATTTAGACGAAAATATTCTCATCAAAAATAATATATTATATATAATATATATGATAATACATAATATATAATATATATTTATATTATAAATAAAATATACATAATATAATAATATAATATAATATAATATTATGTTATATTATAATAATATTATAACATAATATTATATTATATTATATTCTTGTAATAATAATATATAATAATAATATTATAATATTATAATATGTTAATATATGATAATATAATAAAATATATTATAATATTATAATATAAATATTATGTAAACAATATTGTATTATATTATAATATATATTATAAATATAAATATATATTTAAAATAATATATTATAAATAATATATATTATATATATTTAAATTATAAATATAATATACATATATAATATAATATTATATTATATTATATTATATTATAACATCATATTATATTATATTATATTATTATAATAAAATAATAATAGTATATTATAATAATATTATAATATTATATAATATAATATTATAATAATATTATATTATAAATATAAATATATATTAGAATATAATATATTATATAATATATATTATAATATATATTTATTTATAATATATATTTATATTTTATACATGGAGTATAATTTTTAATAAATTTAATTTGAGAATATTTTAAAAATTTGATGTTATATTATCTTGTTATATCAAGCACGTCAATCAAGAATTTTAGTAATTTTACTATAATATTACTTACGTGTACTAAATAAAGTATTCAACATTACTAACAATCTATCCAGATTATCACTGTCTGATAATGCATCAAATGTAATTTAAAATTTTTTTTAGAACAATCTTATCAATTTTTTATTTGTGCAAGTGAAATTATAAGTTTGCTATTTGGAATAACATATTTGAGAATAAAATTTTTTTTTGATGCTACATGTTTGATGACAAACTTTGTGACCACCAAAGAAGTTTAGTGCTCTAGTTAGTTCCTTCGGATTATCAAATCTAGAAGCATGGTATAGGGGTGCAAATTATCAAATCTAGAAGCATAGTGTAGGGGGGCAAATGTATTATGCGTGATTCCGATCCAACGTGATTTTTTAATCAAATTTTAATGTTGGATCCAAACTCAATCGAATAAAAGATCGGATTGTATCGGATCAGATTCATAGATAAAAATTTTATCTCAATGGATCATTCAGGTCGAGTTGGTCCATGTATAACCTAGATCCAATCCAAAAAAATTGGGTTCAATTCAGATGTGGATTAGATTCAGATCTCTAGCCAAAAACATGTCCTATAAGCCTCTTCCACAAGCTTAGAAGTTTTGGTCTATTTTTGAAGTACAACTCTGCCCTTTTACTAAAGGAATCAGCATCCCCTCCAATGACTCTGAGCGTGGATTTCACTCTATCCTCCGTCTTTGTTACCGAGTCTATCCAGATCAAATATTGGCAATCAGAGTGCACACGTTTGCTATACGAAGCAAAAGTCCACAAGAATTAAAAAGGATGATCATTGCAATCATACATTTTGGAAAATATAATCATATACAGCTCTGATCATGAATAGAACTATGTTTAATGTTGGTAAAAGAAAATAATTTTGTAAAAAAGATTTGTGTTAAATATAATGGTGCATGTAATCCATTAGATAAGAATAAGTATTATAATTTTGTAAGCAGCCAAACTTGGACAAGTATGATTCAGAGCTCAACAGGACCATTAGATTTGCTTCAAAATCTTTAACGCCACTCGCTATGGTGCCCGGAAGCTTGGTATTTAGAACCAGCATATGTTAATTAAAGCCCTCATGATCGGTAGAGCTTCCATCAGATTCCTTCTTGGCATGTAAACTGGTGGGCCTTGAAGAATATCCATCGCAGTCTACAAGGACAACCTCAACCTGGAATCCTGGATGTGGCAATTTTTTTTGCACGATGAAGTTAGACTTTAGAGAAATTCTTTACGCAACCACGCGCTGTGATTGGCTCATCCACGAAGCTAAAAAAAAAAAAAAATTCTCATGTGCCATGCTCCGATCCAGTTGATTATTATGGACAGTGTGTAAAGAATTTTTCTAGACTTTATGTGGACATTTAGGAAGGTAATGTAAAAAAAACAGTTATAAACAATGAAATATCAGTGAAAAAAATGTGCATTAAAGAAGCTAAATATATTTTTCCAGGTTTGGTGACTTTATTTTGATGTAATCATTGCATTTTCTTAGTGAAATTTTGATGGATCTTCCATCTTTTATATAAAAAAATATCTAATGTTATATTTTTCACAAGAATAGAGGGGATAAGTCCTAAAAGTTATCAGGGTTTCAAATAATTTAAGGCTCACTAAAAAATTCGTCAATAAATGTCATATGTTTATATGGAACACGTAACTATAATAACAGAAGCATTTGGAACCTATAAAAACCTATTTGGATACCTGGATCCAAAATCTCTCGTAAGATTCATGAGTTGGATAATTAGCTAAATTAGATGGGCTAAGCCTATCCTTGTAAATACCAAAATAATTATTAGAGTTGAGATATTTTTTTTCTTTCATTTGGATGGGGCACTCCAATAGTTCTTTGAATTCTAATAAATATGAACCTAATTCAATATGGCTTGGTCTTGGTTCAAACCATAAATTTTATGAAATTTTGAGTCTATACATCGAAACAGACCCATGAGAATTATAGATTTCGACCAATACAATCACCTAAATGAGACCAGACTAGATTTATTCTTGGTTTAATCCATGAATTTTATAAAATTTTGAGTCTATATATCGAAACAGACCCATGAGAATCATAGATTTGGACCAATACAATCACCTAAATGAGACCAAACTAGATATATTCTTATAAATATCTAGAGAACTATTGTAATAGATCGATCTAAATCTGGAGAAAAACCTCAATAAGCCTGGGTAATTATAAAGACATGTTGAACTAAATCTTATTTAAATAATTATATTAGCTTAAATTTATAATTTTTATAAAATTTTGAGTTCAACCATCTAAATAGACCATAAATAATTTTACTTGCCTTATTTTATGCAGAGACTGCAATCAAATATAGTGCCTACATGAAATTTAGAGAATGCAACCCGTAAGTAACAACATATTCTAAATAAAAACTACATATCAAATGCGGTGTCTATATGAAATTTAAAATATGGAACCTATAAATAATTGATAACTTGATCGGTGTGTAATTTATCCTATCAAGTTTGCAGTATTTTTTTTTTTTTTTATCTATAACAAAGAAGATCATTCAATCTGCCGCACTATTGATCTTCCAAAATTGATATCATAGTGCATCTAATAGTGATCCTCTAGATATCATCAAGGAGAGAATGGGTATTGTGCAATGCATGGTTCCTCTCGAATCCAATTGATAACCATCAGATAATTTTCTTCAACGATTGTCTACGTCCACAACACGCACAGATGATACCAACTTATACTGTGCGAAGTTTTACGCTCGGCACGAATGCCTCAAAAATAAAATCCCTTGTAATCAGCAACCTCGTATCCGGGTCCCAAATGATAAAGCCCGAACCACCTCCATCGTCCCTGACGCTGCCATCAAACTACGCAAACACGGAGGTAGTGACCGAAATTGGAAGTCCACTTCGGTAGCTGGAAGTAAATTTAAAGCCATCGGCGGTTCGAAGCGGTGGAGCGCTTGTTCTATCGTCCTCTCTCTGCGTCCTTCTTCCCTTCGTCTCATTCCACTCGGATCCATGGCGACCACCACTCTCCCCAAATCCGAAGCCGTCTCCAAGGGCTACAACTTCGCCTCTATGTGGGAGCAGGTAATGGATCCGAACCCTAATCCTTGTCGATTCCTCGTTCGTCCAAGATCTCTGTCTTGCAAACCATCGTCCCCTCAAAACCCTAATGGCTGCGAGATCTATCGATGGTTATCTTCTATAATGCTCGATCTCCTCAGAAAATCCTTAAATGTTACTGGATCTTGCTTCGCAGAACGCTCCATTGACAGAGCAGCAGAAAGCTGCGATCTTGGCGCTGTCCAACGCGGTCGCGGAGCGGCCTTTCCCTCCGAATCTGGTGAGCGCTCCCAAAATACCTCTAGTTATCTACTAAGTGACTGTATTCATTGGTGATTCTCATTTTTATTTGGGAAAATGATATGTCTAATGACCATAGTTTGTGATGTTTTGATCGCATTTGTCGCAGTCTCAGGATCAGGTTCCAGGAAAAGATAGTAATTTATCGGTTTCCACCCAAGATTCGACTTCGGAAGAGACAGGAGCCATGGATGCAGTTTTGGTCAATACTCACCAGGTTCTCCTTTCCCTCTTATTCGTTATGCCATGGTGTTCTTACGATCTCGTTTCTTGTAGAATCCTTTGCACCTCTAATCATTTCTTAAGCAAGAATAAGAAATTTAATGTTTTTGCTGTCATCTATATCTTACCTTGACACTGCCCTTGCTTATGAAATGTTTCTCGTTAGGGAACTTAAAAGCCTCTTTGTGCAGCGATGCAGATATTCTTTGTAATTCCAAAAACTCATGCTTGTCACAATTATAGCTTCTGCTCCAATTATGCATGATAATCTTATTATCAGAGCATCATAGTAGGGCCTACACCGAGTTAACCAGACCTACAATTGATGGAGGCACAAAACAATTGGAAATATCTAATATCTTGCTATGTTAATCGAACAATGAGACATTGTGATTTTCAGCAACCTAGGACCTCATCCAAAAAGACTAGCTGGAAGGTATTATTTAAGTTTCTTGGTCTATATAATTATCTAAGATCTACTCAGCGAATGACTAATGTGGAACTAACTACATGTTGGCATGGGTCCTCAAATAGTATCCATTGCCTAACATAATGAGAAACACAATTTGTTACTTTACTGTCACAAGTAAATAGAGGGCTTGTTTGGTTTTAAAAAATTTTAAAAACAAAATCATAGATATCAAGGCAAAAAATGTTTAGTGTTATTGATTTTATTTTTTATTTTTCAACAATTATTTTCATTATTTATAGAAAAAGAAAGAAAATTTTTCTTTCACTATTTTCAAAAATGAGAAATTCATGTCTTTTGCCACCACCACTGACACCGTCTCCATTGCTATCTGTTCATTGTCTCTGCTAGTGCCACTGGTATGCCACCACCACTGCTATAAATGTGGCTGTTGCCACTTCTATCACTTCTGTCCCACCACAGCCTTTGCCATGCTACCGCTACTGTCATTGTCACCAGCACTATATCGTTGGTGCTATCACCACCACTGCCACTCGTACCACCATTGTTGCTTCCACCACCACTGCTATGCTCTCACCCCATTGCTAGCACCTTGCTAAAACCACCACCACCACCACCATTGCTATCATCATGTTTTTAGTTTTAGGATTAGAATAGGAGACAAAAATTTAATTTTTCTATTTCTGAAAATAAAAAAATGAAAGTGATGCCAAACAGCACCAATGCATAAGGTTTCCCATAATTGTTGTTTGCATTGTTCTTCTGACTAACTAAACTAAAGAAGCTCACCATCTTTTAACAGAATCTACTTTTTGACCCCCTGTTGTAGATACATGTTCACTTTCCTTTATTGGTTTGAGACATAATATATACCTCATTATCCTTATTTTTTATTGAATGAATATGTTGCCTCTTTTTCACCGTTGTTAGGCATGAGCGTAGCTAGCTCTTCATGCTTGTAGAACAACAACTTTACAAGCATCTTGAATTTGCCTGTCAAAACATGCTTGTCTCATTCTCTGACTGAAGCTACAAAATATTAGGTTGTTGCTTTGCCTGTATGATAGGTTTGCTAACACTAGATCACTCGTAAAGCTTCCCCTGTATATGTTGTGATGCATGGTGTACTACTTTTTAAAACTAAAGGCCAGTCATGTCATCTTGATTCTTGAATATAAATTTCATATATTTTGCAACCTTTACTTTGCCCTCATGGATGACAAGGTTAAAGATAATTGAAAAAAATTTCTGGATATCCATTAAAACTATGAAACCTGATTTAATCAATCCTTTGGAAGTTGTTGCTTCCCCTTATCTCATTCCATTCCTATCTCATGTCATAATGCCTTTTTACTACTTGAGCATGACTGCATTCCTGAAACATCATATTACACATGTTCCAACCTTTTGACAGCTGGTACCTTGCTAATAAAGGATCCAAATTAGAAAGCCAATTGAAGGTGGGCCTGATATTCATCTTTCTGTAAAGCTGGTGAACTTTGTTTCTCATTGAACTTGATGAGAGGAAGGTTAACCTTGCTACCCACCATCATCATATTTCATGCCATCCACAATCATTAGTATGCAGCTATTCACAGACATCAGCAGCACTGCTGGGTAAAAGAATTAGAACTAACTTCTTGCTGTCTTCATCAGCTGAATGATCGTCTTATTTCTTTGAGCTAGGTATTTGCTGCTTTTGTTAATAAATCAACATTTCTTGATTGTTGGTTTATCCATCAACTTATGATTAAGTGTGTCAAGTCATGTTTCCTTAAATTTCTAATATAGAAGAGGAAGATCATGACTTGTTGATTTTTCAGGTTGGCTCTAACTAATCAGCCTATGTGGCTTTAATGTTTTCCAATATTCCTTCTAGGATCCAGATATTCATAATGCATCTTTACCTTCTCTTGTGGATGGATCCATTGTCCTATGTCAAGAAAACTCTATAGCTTGATGACTGTGCAAGCGGATTTCTTAAATCTGCCTGCTTAGTGAAGTTGAAATAACAAATAAATTTCAGATTTCTGTTTTTCTAGAAGTTCAGCAATCATTTCATGCGGTATTGTTTCCTTGGTGACCCTTAAACCTTACATTGTTTTTACCTGCAAAGAAGAAGAATAAATAATTACTACATATAGTTATTTTTTCAGAAGAGATTATTATAGATGCTGTCGTTCCTCGTCTCAATAGCATCAACAATCTGTATTCTTTCTTAATGAGGATAGCATTCCTAGTAGGCCTAGAAACCCCCCAACTGCTTACAATATTAATTTCCCTATGTTAGTACATATGCAAGACCATGGACTACTAGTTTGAAGCTTAAGTAAGCTATTTAAGTTTTTAGCTAGATAACAATGTTCAAGTTATGATCCAAAATTTAAGTTAGGGTAGGGCTCTTAATGCTTTTTTGAGCTTCAGCAAGTTTAACTCATTGAGAGTGTTGTACGTTTAGCCTAAGCAAGAAATCTGGGAACTATCACTTAATTTAGGTCTGGTCCATTACCACAAGCTTCATCTGTTATTCTGTGATTTCAGTTGTTTATTGTGTCTTTAATCCTGGATCACCATAACAACTTTGCTTCTATTGCTTAGAGCCTTCGGACAACCTAATAGAAGTTAAATGATGTTGCTGAATGCAAAATGATATAAAATCTTCTGAATAATGAACAAAATTATCAAATTTTCTAACCATTATCCATCCTTCTTTTATCATCTAGAGACAATCTTCCATCTGATATTGTAGAATTCCAATTTATTGGGACCTAGCCTTTTACCTTTTTTCTTCACAATGAACACACTTCACAAGCTGAAATAGGAAAAATATTTTCCCAAGACTGTTAACCTTTTCTCATGTTTCTGTCTGGAAACTGATACAACCCTTACAACCTGAATTTTCAGTCAAGCAGCTCTTAAAACAATCCATATCTTGCCAAAAAGACTGAAGGAAAATACTAACATTCATGAAATAATTATCTTTGGTGACACATCCAACAACCAGATATTGAGGAGTGCATTCTTTCTTCTGTGTGTTACCAAGAAAATGTTCTTTATTTCAAGAATGGAAGCTTTTCTAGGCAAGTTAAAAAAGCACAAATATTGTACAAGTTCAGAGCAGTCTCTTCAGTGTTTTTCTTTTTTTCTTTCATACATATAAACATACATGCATGCATCTGTGCGTGCATGCATACACATACATACATACATATACATTTACATACATATACATATGTATACATATAGATACATATACATACATGCATGCATACATACATACAGTTTTGATCAATTTCACTTAATTATTTTTGTTGATTTGATCGTAGTTCTACAAATGGTTTACAGATCTCGAATCAGCTATGAAGTATGAGGTTGGTGCTTACAAATCGCTCCTTTATTAGTATAAATTATAGAATTTTCACATTATATCATAATGTGACCTCAGTTTTCGCATTTTATTACAGACAGAGGAGAAGTATCGTCTCTATGTGAATATACTGATGGAACGCATTCAGATATGTGATGGAATACTTCAACAGGTAGGTTTATTGGATTTTGTAATTACAGGTTCTTTCAGTAGCTATTCTGCATGAATATTGGTGCAAGTCCATACATAAATAATTGTTGTTATCTGATGTCTTTTTTCTTGAACCTGGTTTAAGCAGCATCTTGTTGTGCAGGTGGATGATACCATCAATTTATTCAATGAACTACAATCACTGCATCAGACTGTTGCTACAAAGACAAAAACTTTGCATGATGCATGTGATCGATTAGTATGTTCTCCAGCATGTTCTTGTTTCTTATTCTTTATATTCTTTTCCTTCCCTCTTTGTGAATTATCATTGATTTCATATATGGATGTGCTTTATAAATTATGATGATAGCATATCTTTGCAATAAAGAGTAATCTGTTTCCCTTGCTCACTTTATTTTCCAGTATCAAAGAATTATTATTAATGACTGTTTTTGCTAGTCAGCATCTGCACATTCAAACAAGAAATGAAAATAATTTAATATGCTGATATTTATATTTATCATCATTTTTATGTCTGCAACCAATTTATTCTTCCAAGCATGTGTTATCATCAATATTTGGGAAGTAGTCAATCTAGTAAAAAATTGTGGTGCTGATTTTTAACCCTGATGACTAGACCTTGAACTTTACCATGTGGAATTCTGTTGGATGGTCTGGAACAATTGGCAGGTGTGCAAAAATAACAACAATGTTGAGGAAATAAGAATTTCTGACAAATGCAGGCTATCTAAGGACAATGCTGTTCTGACAAATGTGGGCTATCTAAGGAGAATGCCATATGTTCAAAGAGGTTAGAATTGGTCTAGTAAGAAATTTGGCAACTAATAGTAGCGTTTTGAATGGTAATTGATTTTAAATTCTAGAGGATCTGAAGAGGGTGGGTACTGGAGAGAGCTTAACAGAGAGTTCAGAAAATGGTAGAATGATAAATGAAGGATGTTTATATTTGTGCAGTTGAAGAGTGTAGCAATTACTAATCTTATTGTAAATAGATGGATAAAGGTTATGTCGATATGTTTAATCAAGAGACTAGGGTACTTTTTGGTTACTCTGAATGAGGTGTAGAGATGAGTCCATGAAGTGCCAAATATCTACTGATGTAGATATTACAGTTGGTTGGTATACCGTTTATTATATAGATTAAGAAGATTATCAGAATTGCTGCAACTCTTGAGATACAGAGATGGTCTTTGCATTCCTTTTAAAGTAGATTCCGGAAATAAATTGCAGTGTTGTCAATTGTCATCATGATTTTGGTTTGCATGGTGATCAGATTGGAGATGCAGAATTTTGATAAGATGTAAGCTAATTTGAGGTGTTGGTTCATTGAATTTGTTGAAGCTGGTGATAACTTGATAATCAAGAGTTTGCTAGTGAATGTGAGGCTACTTATTGTAGAGTATAACAGCCCTGAAATTTACAACCTAGTTTTGATAGGTTGGCAAGCCAGTGGGGTTGCTAGTTGGTGTTCAAAGCACAACACAGGAAAGTTTCGAGTGGATTATGAGCGAATTTCATGGAAAATTTTTGGAAGTTAAGTCAAGGTTAGGTCTTCTTGCAACTCAAAGTGATTCTTCTTTCACATCCTTAGTAGCATGAAACTTCTACTTAGGGTGCTACACCTGCTTCCTAAGTGCTTCTTGTTGTTGTTGTTGGCTTTTTCCCCAAGATATACTTTCCAACTGCATCCACACTTGATACTGCACTTGCAGATGCTCCTTCTTCTGATGATTAAGATGATGCTGGTGGAGGCAAATGGTTGTCATAATGCTCGAGCTTTTCTGGATCTCACTGTTGTTGACAGAGGACCATTCTATAAGAAATCTAGGTGCATTTCTATTAGGCGCAAATATAGAAATTGAGGAATTTTATTTTATTTAGGAATAGAAAATTCTATTTTTATGTGAACTCCATGACTATAATTTTATAAGGACTCTGGTATTTTATTTTTATGTGGACTCTTATTATGGTTTTGAGTTGTTTATACAAATCCATTTTATATAATTGAGAACATAATTTGCATTATTAAGATTTGAGTATATAGAATATCTGAGCTTGTTCAGTCCTATGTCAATTTGGTATTAGAGCTGGTCTTGTCTTGGGTCAATTGTATTACTTTAACAGTACATATTTGAGGAGTGCAAACATCAAGAGAGAGAAATGTTGACACAAATTTTGTGCAACTAAGAGTGGTTGAGATTTAATCTGGGAGCAGGTTGACCCCTATGCTCCTAATCAAGAGACAACTAAATTACTATTGCATAATATGTATGTTGGTCTGATAAATATTTGGTACATTAAGAATCTTATTATATTAATTGCATACTTTGTTATTTTAAGACCGGCCAATTTTGTAGACGTGTTTATCAAGCAAAGAGTAGATGCTGAAACTTCCTGGTACATCTATGTGGCAGTGCTGGGGAATGGGGAAAAGGCAACACAGTACTTCTTTAGCGCATAGAGATAATGATAGAATATTTATCATTTAAATTTTTTTTATCAATGATTCTAAAGAGAGAACTGATATCATGCACCAGATTTATACTATTTATCTAACTTGCTTGTTCTGTTAAAGCATGCATGTGCACATAAACAACAAGATGAGTGAAATATCAAAATGCACACACATGGGAACATGGAAAGATATTCAACCTGTGGAAACTGGAAAGATGTTGCATGTCCAACGATGTGCTTGGACAATTTACCTTTTATTTTAAAATTTGCTAACTTTAATGAGTTAGTTACTGAGAATTGGTATAAACTTTGAAGATTTTCACTGATGTTAGAAAAGAAAGTTGAAAAATAAACATCTGGGATACCAAATCAATTTTTCTAACATCAAATAACACGGTATAATAATTGATATAATAAAGTCAAACAACTTGATCTTATGTGCAAAAAAAAAAAAAAAAAGTTTTTTTAATGATTGCAGTTATAAAGCTGAAAGTGGTTGAAAATTGAAGGCCAATTGACACACTTTAATCATCAGGACAGTGCCAAATTTCTCCTATATGTCATCATCTTATGCATGAAATATAAATGTTAACTTGTTAATAATGAAAGACAACTTCTGTAGGAAACTAAGATATCATTTGGTAGAAACTATAGATATTTAGGAAATCTATGAATGTTCTTGTGCATGTGTGAGAGGTCACTTGTGAATGCGTTTATCATGCTAATAGATAAGGTTTTGCCGCTAAAGTGTCATACGTGTGTCGAGAAATCTGATAAAAACTTATTTTATTTGATATTTTTTCGGTGCAAATTTGTGTTTTGTAGTCCTACCAAGTGTTCAAGTTATAAATGCTTAAATTTCCACCTTTGAGTTTTAATATTCTCTTTCAAGATCTAAGCTTTTGTTTTTCATCCAGTGATTATGAGGAATAAGGTGCTTTAATGTAATAGCATTCCTGCAGCAAATAATCAAGTTCTTGTCTATTGGTATTGTAGTTGATAGAGAAGCAAAGGTTGATAGAATTTGCAGAGGCGCTTCGAAGTAAGCTCAACTATTTTGATGAATTGGAGAATGTAAGACTGAATATTTATTCTTTTGAATTTTTGTTGTTTATCTTATAGTATGCAGTTCTTCTATTTTTATATCGTCTAAATGATATCAGGTTTTCATCTTTTTCATAAAATATGTGAACAAGTTTACTTAGAGTTTGAGGCCTTGTACTTTAACAGCCATTTTTCTTGTTTATTGTGTAAACATTAATTACTTATTGTGCAAGCATCTTGTTTAGGTCTTATACAAGGGTATTATCTAAATATTTGTTCTGCCACATCACAAAACACCAAAAAAAATACTAGATGAGGACATGATTGACACATTTATGCTATCACTAGTTGCTTTTTGAAAATACCAACTGGGTGGTCCAAGTTAATTCATCCCTCCTAATGCAATCATCAGACTGATTAAATTGCATTATCTAGATAAAAATGAGAAGTAAAATAAGTGTACAGACAAAAAGACAATTTCTAAATCCAAAAACAAGTAGAACAATTTCCGATGCATTAGCCATAAAATTCAGAACTTTAGTTTATGCCAGGTTTCTACCTGCTAGATTCAAATGATGAACTAGGTTTTAGTCAACAGAACTTATTTTTTAGTTCTTTTTTTTTTTTAAAAAAATCTAGAACATGATCGTAGCTGTACCCTTCTTATACGAGAGACACTCATTTAGAAGTCATGGTCTCTTTTTATTGTAACATGCATTCATCAGCTGTTATTGGTAAAGTGAAATGTGCTTGTGGATGCTTGCAATGTAGATTGACTGCATGGCATGATCAAACTAAAGTGACTATATCTTGGGATGAAAACCTCATATAATTATTTTGTATTGATGATTGATTGCCTGGATTTTGATTTTGATTTTTTAAAAACTTTTTATATATTATCTATAGTCTACAGGCTGAGCCTTTTTAATGCTAGATGATGGTGGAAAAATAATTTAGTCTTTTAAACTCCCAGCCTTAGTTATTTTGTGTAAATTTTTTTCCAAAGATTCCATTTATCTAAGGATTGTAGTTCATATATTGAACTATTAGTCTAAACATAAAAAGGTTTCTCAAATGAACAATTCCTCTTAGAAAGACCATGTTCATTGAAGGGCTGTAATCAATTGTTTGGACCATGGTTCTCCAGGATTAGGCAATCTTGACTTTAAACAAAATGACAGAATTGCAGAAACTTGGAACCATACTTCTGAACCACACTATCGAAGAACTAGTTAATTACATCTCATAAAAGATGACCCCTGATTAAGGAGTTCAGCTTATAATACAAAATTTTCTGGTCATTGTACATCAAATATATGTTAAGGGTATTGGATCCTTAGGCATAAAGGCCTTGACCCTCACCTTGGCTACAAGAGGAAGTTGAAACAACACTCTAAATGCAATTTATTTGTTGCCTTCTTCTCGTCTTGAACTCAGAATGTGCTGGTGAATATCTGTGTAGATTGTCCTCCTTCACCCTTTCTTCTTCTTCTTCTTCTTCTTCTTTTTTTCCCCCGCTTATTTATATATTTAGAGGACATGGTAGTTGCTGATGTGGTGGCTTGGGTTGTTATCAAATATGCCATATGGTGGCTTAGGCTTGTGTCACATGAAAGAAATGATGAATGGTTTTCATACAGTTAAGCCATGTGGCAAGAGAAGTTCCATATGAGAAAAAGGTACCATGTGGCAATTTACTTTATGCCACATGGCAAGGAGTAGTTGCAAGACACATGGCAATCTATTTTCTTGCATCATGTGAGGATAAGAATAAGTTGTGTATGAGAAAACTGGACATTTGGCAGTCTAATTTAATGCTGCATGGTCTCAAGGAGATATGTATATGAATTAAGATATGTGGTGCTAGATAATTTTATGTCATAGTGGCTGGGAAAAAAAAAGAAGACATGTAGCTCTTGAGAAAATTAGACCATGTGACCAAAAGATGGGCAATTCAGTCATTTCTGAACCTCATTTCATGTGTCCAGAAGTTGCTGAGATGAACCTCTTTTGAAATTGTAAAATGCTCCAGTTGAACTCTTGATATGAGTGTTCAAGCCATTCTGTAAATAAAGCTGATAGTGATGGTTCTGCCCTTGTCGAGCTTTTGTTGAGCAATTTGGCTTGATTGAGACTTCAGATAGCAGTTATCTGGCTGTGGAGCTTTGGTCATGGATCAGCTGTGTATTTTATTTGGGCTTATTTTGATGCTCTAGTATCTTAAAAAGAAATTTGTTTTTATGTTGTAGTTCTGGTTATAGTGTGCTTCCAAACTTGTTAGCATAATCACACCATATATGCATGTTTGATGAATAGAATCCACTCATTCAGCATCAAAAATAATTTGCCAATTATGTTTTTGAAAAAATGGAAGCATTGGTAAAAATAAAAGTTACCTATCTGCAAGTGGATGGCTAACGTACATGAACTCAAGCAACGTTAATTTTGAATGCATTAGAGATGGATGGGTAGTGTACATGAACTCAAACATACTGTTAAGAGCGGTGGTTGACATGGTAGAGTTGATGCCAATCGACCATTGGCATGCCAGGTTGGTTGTACCAACATCGGGACCTGGATCAATTGCCTAGCAGTATGATACCATGCAGTGCCATTTCGATCCGTATCGACAAAGGGAGAGCTAGAGAGGCAAGGGGAGGAGGAGAGAGATGAAAAGAGAGGGAGGGAGGGAGCGAGAAAGCAGGGGGTGGGGTGGGGCGAAGTCGAGAGAGTGATTGAAAGCCCCATTTCATCCTCAATCTGCCGTCTGCAGTGGGTCACCCTTATTTCGAGTGAAACATGGATCATGCCCTTTTTTTTCTGAATTCACATTTGAAGTCAATAAATGATTTACCAACTTCACTTGGCAAACCATTTGCTAACTTAAGCTGTGAATTTAGGATATGCGGTGGGTGGATGGAGGACCGAAATGATGGCTTTCAAGCCCTCTCTCAGCCTCTCCTTCCCTTCCTCTCCCTCCCTCTCCTCCCCTTCCCCCTCCCCCTCCCTCATCGGATTTTGCGGATTGAGGAGGGAATTGTGCTGGTCCGCCTTCAGTAGAGTTTGGTATGCTCCAAACTGGGTGGTTCAGGGTGGTATGATGTTCCTTGTTGGTGCATGACATTGATGTGGTATTGATTGCATCTTACTGCTGGGCATCTATTGTTCTAGTGTGCTCCAAGCACTAGCATAACATGGTATGGACCATGTTAGTTCCATATGGCATGACATTGGCATGCGGTCTTTCAATCCTTGATATTAATAATAGCCTTCCCTTATAGGAGATGGAAGTAAGATTCTCCTTTTTAAGTTCTTATTATAAATAGATTCTACCATTTTGTTATTACTAAAACCATTTCACTTAATCATATTGATACCCTCCCAAGAAGCATGATATTTATTGAAAAATTGAGAATGGTATGAATGACCTATGATAAAATAAAATGAGATTGCTTTGTGCGATAGAGTCGTTTCTAGAAACTGAGTCTTTAACATAAATGTCTTTAACTATATAAGGCAAACCATTCCATTGTCATTAATTACCTTCTTCTAAGACTTGGTGTTTCTAGGTTTCTAGTAAAGCTTTAGTCATATTTAGTTTCATCTAGCTATTTGGAACATGCTCCATTTCATCCTCTATCTGCCATCTGCAGTGGGTCGCCCTTATTTTGAGTGAAACATGGATCATGCCCCCCCACCTTTTTTTTTTTTTTTTTTTTCTGAATTCATATTTGAAGTCAACAAATGATTTGCCAACTTCACTTGGCAAACCATTTGCTAACTTAAGCTGTGAATTTAGGACATGCAACTGGTGGATGGAGGACCGAAATGAGGGCTTTCAAGCCCTCTCTCAGCCTCTCCCTCTCTCTCCCTTTCTTTCCTTTCCTCTCTCTCCTTCCCCTCCCCCTCCTCATCGGATTTTGCGGATTGAGGAGGGAATTGTGCTGGTCCGCCTTCAGCAGAGTTTGATATGCTCTAACCCGGGCAGTTCAAGGTGGTACAATGTTCCTTCTTGGCACGTGATATTGATGTGTTATTAGTTGCATCTTATTGCTGGGCATCTATTGTTCTAGTGTGCTTCAAGCACTAGCACAACATGGTATGGACCATGTTAGTGCCAGATGACATGACATTGGCATGCGATCTTTCAATCCTTGATATCAATAATAGCCTTCCCTCATAGGAGATGGAAGTAAGATTCTCCTTTTAAAGTTCTTATTCATAAATAGATTCCACCATTTTGTTATTACTAAAACCACTTCACTTAATTGTAATGATACCCTCCCAAGAAGCATAATATTTATTGAAAAATTAAGAATGGTACAATTGACCTCCTCTGATAAAATAAAATGAGATCGCTTTGTGCAATAGAGTCATTTCTAGAAATTGAGTCTTCAACATAAATGTCTTTAACTATATAAGGCAAACCATCCCATTATCATCTATTACCTCCTTTTAAGACTTGGTGTTTCTAGATTTTTGGTAAAGCTTTAGTCATATTTAGTTTCATCTAGCTATTTGGATCATGCCCCATTTCGTCCTCTATATGCCGTCTGCAGTGGATCACCCTTATTTTGAGTGAAACATGGATCATGCACTTTTTTTTCCTGAATTCACATTTGAAGTTAACAAATGATTTGCCAACTTCACTTGGCAAACCATTTGCTAACTTAAGCTGTGAATTTAGGACATGCGGTTGGTGGATGGAGGATTGAAATGACGGCTTTCAAGCCCTCTCAGCCTCTCCCTCTATCTCCCTCCCTTCCTCTCCTTTCCTCTCGCCCCTCCCCCTCCCCCTCCCCCTCCTCCCTCATCGGATTTTGCAGATTGAGGAGGGAATTATGCTGGTCTGCCTTCAGTAGAGTTTGGTATGCTCCAAACCAGGTGGTTCAAGGTGGTATGACGTTCCTTGTTGGTGCGTGACATTGATGTGGTATCGGTTGCATCTTACTGTTGGGCATCTATTATTCTAGTGTGCTCCAAGCACTAGCACAACATGGTATGGACCATGTTAGTGCCAGATGGCATGGCATTGGCATGCGATCTTTCAATCCTTGATATCAATAATAGCCTTCCCTTATAAGAGATGGAAGTAAGATTCTCCTTTTTAAGTTCTTATTCATAAATAGATTCCACCATTTTGTTATTGCTAAAACCACTTCACTTAATCATAATAATACCCTCCCAAGAAGCATGATACTTACTGAAAAATTGAGAATGGTATGAGTGACCTCCTATGATAAAATAAAATGAGATCGCTTTGTGCAATAGAGTCATTCCTATAAACTAAGTCTTCAATATAAATGTCTTAAACTACATAAGGCAAACCATTCCATTATCATCTATTACCTCCTTCTAAGACTTGGTGTTTCTAGATTTCTGGTAAAGCTTTAGTCATATTTATTTTCATCTATCTATTTGGTTTGGATAAGTATACAATCCAAGCTCTTGCTCATTTTGTATATAATTATGCCATACCCGGACAGATCTGACACTTCTGTGTCTGTAATCAAATGCAAATGAGGGCCTATTTAATTGTTTCAGTAGTGGACACTTGTGGTTTACATATTTTTTGTGCCATTGAGGGAGGTACTGGATGAGATCTCTCCATTCAATTTTCTCTTGGATGAGTATGCTTTAAATGAAATTTGGGCTGGCACCAGGTGCGTTTATTTCTGTTCTATATTTTCTCAGATGAGTTCATGTTTGTGCACTTCAGTTTATTGGTAAATGGATTATTAGCAATTGTTAACAGATAATAGTCACCCTATAATATATGTTCCTTTGGCCATTTTTTTCAAGGAGAGAGAATGAGCTAT
Organism: Cocos nucifera; assembly: GCA_006176705.1. Taxonomy (NCBI): domain Eukaryota; kingdom Viridiplantae; phylum Streptophyta; class Magnoliopsida; order Arecales; family Arecaceae; genus Cocos; species Cocos nucifera. The sequence goes on from QRFJ01001264.1 coordinate 58,081, forward strand.
TGGCTACATATATGCTGAGTAGATCATATTATAGATTTGGCGTTGGATTTTGTATGTCTAAATTTGCATAAATTATCTATAACACAAGCAAAGAATTTTTGTTTATTTCTATGGCAAATTTTAATTCAGTTATGTCTTTTTAACAGGTTTCCACCAGTTTCTATTCTCCAAACATGAATATTGGGAGCGAACAGTTTCTTCCTTTGTTGAAACGTCTTGATGACTGCATTTCGTAAGTAAAAGAGTAATTCTTGTCACTTATGATCTCTTCTGCTTTTAATTGTTTTGTGAAAAGAATTTAATTCTCTTTACTGTGTAGTAACTATGAATTTTGATTTGTTACCTTTGATCATGACAAGCCTAGGTATATTGAAAGCAATCCACAGTATGCTGAATCTGGTGTTTACTTAGTCAAGTTTCGACAACTCCAGGTACTACATTATAGATTTAAAATTATAAGCTTGGTCATAGCACACAGGCTTCTTCTTAAAACAGTATAACAATTTCCTTTGTGAAAGTACTCGAGCTTAAAATGGTGTGCTCATAATGTTCTTTTATACAGTCTCGGGCATTAGGCATGATTCGATCCCATGTGCTTTCGGTTCTTAAAGGTGCTTCTTCTCAGGTAATTTTCTTGTATATTAGGCAATATCAATTTAAAACAAACACAGAGTATGCAGAATTCATTTTAGTGTTTCCTTTGCAGGTGCAAACTGCTATTCGAAGCAGTGGTTCAAACAAAACAACTGTTTCGGAGGGTGTTGAGGCATCCGTTATTTATGTTCGCTTCAAGGCAGCAGCTAGCGAGGTATATATTCTTTGTTACACAGCTTTTGTGATATTGTAGCGTGTTAAAGGGTACAACTTATTACACTGAAATCAAACAAAGCTTTGATGTGGGAGCTACATTGGTTGATAACAACTAAAGATGAGAATAAAATAGAAAACATAATAGCCATATAATCATACCTTTTCACCAAGATGCTTCCATAGGAGAGAGTTGTAACAACAGTGTTTTAATTTTTTGCAGCTAAAACCTCTGCTAGGGGAACTTGAAAGTAGATCTACTAGAAAAGAATATGCCCAGCTTGTTACAGAATGCCACAAATTGTATTGTGAGCAGAGACTATCATTAGTAAGTAGCTGGCTTATCTTTATTTTTTTTAATCTTTTTAATAGTATTCTTTATTTCTTGATAACTGGATATATGTGCTATTTAGGTGAAAAGTATATTGCAGCAGCGGATATCTGAGTTTGCAAGGAAAGAGGCCTTGCCATCATTAACTAGGTCTGGATGTGCATACTTAATGCAGGTAAACCAAAATTTGAGTTAAGTGTAATACTTCCAAGTAATGGTAAATAATGAAAATCTGTAGCCTGTTTGGTTCTTCGGACTGTCTTTTTTTCTATGGATGCTGATCAAAACTTCTTCAATTAGAGGATTAAATGGTAGGTGAAAAACTGAAATTTCTTATTTTTCATAGAAAGTGAGAGGCCTTCTGTACGGCACTGCATCAATATAGTTGTATACCCACATTATCTTACAATGACCTTCAAAAGTACATGAATACCAGTTTAATTTGATTTTATTATCTGTTCACATGTAATTATGTGTTAATACAAATTCATGGGAATCATAGTTATTTGAACCTTTACAAACTTTGAGTTGTCTAAACATATGGTGTAAGATGAGTTGAACCTATGCTTTATGGAATAAAGCTATAACTTATGGATTTCAAAAAACAGAAAGATGTAATGTATGGATAATGTAACTATACCATTTCAATGTGCCATCTTGTTATGTTCAAGCTGGCTCTTTTTTTCTTCGGTGATATGGAAATAATTGTGGTATAAAGAATAATGCATACTGTTGTGATATTTGGAAGTTTTTTCACTTTATTGAATTTTGTATTTCAATAAACTGATATCTGAATATTTAGGAAAGCTATTATCACAAGTTTGCTTTTCTCGATTTCTTCATATCTCGAAGCTTATGCACAGAATGATAAAAACCTGTGCTATAATTATCTTCATTATGTATGGAAGTTGAAATAGGCAGTGAGTATATATGGCAACAGATCAGCTTTTGTGGCACCGAGATTCAAATCTGAATAGGAAGCCCATGGTGGGTGGAGGTTGGAACTTGGAAGGGCTGCTGCAAAGGCCAATTCACAGAGTGTGAAAGCTCAATGCTAAGTTGCAAATGCTGGATAGTTGACTGTGAAGGCTGTTCGGTCAATCACACAGCTTGATGACGGATTCAGCAACGGGGGAGGATATGAGATGAATTGAGATCGAGATTTCTAGGTTTAATAGGAGCAGACAATGCATTGTGATGACTCGTTCTTTTCCCCTGGGAGAAAAGGGGGAAGATTTAGGTCGGTTGGGTTTTGAGGCTTGTTGGTAGTCATGGGGTTAGGAAATTTTCTGTAGGGGAAGGGCTGGGGGATAATTCTTGCTTATTTTGTTCCTTTTTTGGGGGGCTTGAGATGGTGGGGAAGAAGGGAGTATCTTTCCTGTTTTCTTATCTTCCCGCTTTTTCTATAATTCTATTAACATTTTGTTCTAGTATTAAATGCATTTTAGTTAAATGGATAAGGAGAGGTGGACCTAAGGGGGATGCAGGAAAGCAGTGGCTAGTAATGGGGAATATTGTAGGACATGTACGTTCTGCCATGCAAAACATGTGCCTGTGTCAATTCCATCATACCTATAATGCGAAACATGTGGCTGAAAATATGATGTTAAACCTGATTTTCACATTATAAGGAAGATTTGAGCTGCAACTAGACCATAGGCTGTGATTTTTTCTCCGGATCATGCATATGCTTTGCTTCAGATGTAGATTCTTTTTGCTTCTTTCTCCACTTTGGATTGCTTACTCATTTGCCTTCTACTAGGAATTATGTCTCTTGAGCAGAGTATTTTTTTGTTGTTGCAACAACTCATATATTTCTTATTCTTAAGTATGATTTGCAATGTCTTCCAGGTTTGTCAGCTTGAGCACCAACTCTTTGATCATTTCTTTCCGTCAACTTCAGGAGATGCCTCAAATTTGGCTCCTCTAATAGACCCCATGTAAGTTATCATGTATGCTCATGGAAATTTGCTCTGTAGCTTGACATGAATTCACATGGCAAGAATGGTCTTTTCATGAAGGCAAGGAGTCAGCTATAGGAATTTAGAAAATTCATCCTGAATTAAAGTGGATGTAGTAATCTTTCCAATACTACATAAAACAGAAGTATACAAAATATAAAACAGAAGTATATAAAATAGAAGTAGGAAATATCTGAACTTGAACTGATCAAGTAACTGTAGCTTGAAATTGATCTTGTATGAAGAGATCGATACTATGATGCTTTTGTGGCATACTGGTTTAAGAATAGAAGCTTGATTTAATGGGCAAAAGTGAGAAAGCAACATCAATAGTTTTAAAATGCCTTGTCTAACAAAATCAGTGATTTGTTTTTTGGGAAAACATCTTCTCTGATTATGAAATAATCTATTTTATTTTCTTTGCAAGTTTGTACACCTTTCCTCCTTTTTATATCATCTCTCTCTTGCCCCCAAGCTTCCAAATGTTTCTCATGTTTTGTTTGATCTCATTGTATATTGACGAGTTCTTGTTGATAAGATTTTTGTGAACTTTGACTGCTGTTTTGTAATATGATTATCATATAGCTAATTGGTGCTGCCAATCTACAGGTGCACATATTTGTATGACACGCTACGCCCCAAACTTATACATGAAGCAAATCTTGATTCTCTCTGTGAACTCGTTGACATCTTAAAAATTGAAGTGCTCGGAGAACAGCTTAGCAGACGTGGTGAGTCACTTGCAGGATTGCGTCCCACACTACAAAGAATTCTAGCGGATATTCATGAGAGATTGACATTCTGTGCTCGGACACACATACGTGAAGAGGTGATCTTGTCAGAATCCATTGTTTCTTTGATTGGATAGTTTGTCTCTTGTCCTGTTTAATTAATAAGCTGTAATTTGATGTTTGTTTTGGCAGATAGCTAATTACCGTCCTTCTGATGCTGATCTAGATTACCCAGCAAAACTGGAGAGATCTACTGAGACAACTTCAGATACCACTGTTAGTAATTTTGTCCAGAAGCCTCTAATTTATTCATTTTAAATATAAAGCTATACCCCCCCCCCTCCCTCTCTTGTCTTGCTGCTTAAGTTTACATTTTTAATTAGCATATTTTCTATCTTGGCATATATAAAATGTCCACTTTGAAGTCCATTTGTTTCTCTTTTTTAATTTGGACATTGATGTTCATGTGTAAATTCATTCACTTTCTGATACTGATTGTAGAATTTTTGGTTCAAGTAGAACTATTTTCCGTGCTTTTCACGGTTTTCTATTTTCTCCAGTATTTGTTATTGAATACAATAGAGAAAGGAAGAGAATCCTATTTTAGATATGTTATATAATCTGCCTAGTTCTCTTATCGATCTACAGGTTGATGATAACTCAGACATATTCAGAACCTGGTATCAACCATTGGAAAAAACAGTATCATGCCTGTCAAAGCTATACCGTTGCTTAGAACCTGCAGTTTTCACTGGTCTAGCTCAGGTATGCAAATCTGTTTTTGCAAGTCTCGTAGGCACAGATCCATGCCTTTAGCATTTTTCCTGTAATCTGACCTTTTGCAACCCTTTCCAGGAAGCAGTAGAATTTTGCTCAATTTCCATACAGGTTTGTGAGATTATTCTGATATCCTTTTAACTTCAATAAGTATTTTGGACTCCATTAGAACAGAAAAAAATGTTACAGAAAAAATTTTGGAGCCTGCTGCATATTGTCATGATCAGTTTTTATGCTGCAATTTAGAAAAGAATTGTCCTTGTGTTCCTGTGTTATTTCATAGACTTCTTGTGTAATGTTGTTTACTAAAAGGAAAACAATCAAATTTGAAGGTAAGCCATCAAATTTATTAAGTTTACTTCTAAATAGGCTCAGAGTATGCCTTCTGTAAAGCAAGGGTTTCCTTAAGACTCCTCAACTCAGAACTGCACTATTATTTATTGTTAAGCTCAGTTAAATTGATAGTTTTTGAAATTTTTGTCATCTTGATAATATGTATATATTGCTATCATCTACGTATTAAAGTCTATTGATTTTTAATTTATTGATTTTTAATTTATGCATGTTTTAATATATCTAGATCATGATCAATAGAGTGCATTCTCAATTTAACCGCTCTATCATGTATTTTAGCATGCTAGCACAATGGAAACCATTCATTTTTGCACCCATGATGCATAGGTTAGAGACCACCAAAATATGTGATTTTTGATTTCTTGGCATTCTTAGTGGTATAGATCATGATCAATGGTGTGGATATTTGGTTTGGATGTTTAATTCAAGAGGATAGATACCCTCTCCTTTCAAGAGCGTACCCTTCTCTCTTTCGCCCCACCTCCCCCCTCCTTCCTCTCTTTATATATGTATATTTACATCACACGGCAACATGTTAAATGATAAAAGTAATCCCTGGCATCAATTACAAAGAAATTCCGAAAATTAGTTAATAATAATAAATCCAGTATTTCTTAACTCATCATACCAGTACTAGCATACCATAGCAATTATGAGGCTATGGCTTCCTAGACATGTTGATTTTATAACAGACTATTACTGTTTATCTTTATCATGCACTCTGCTAAAATAATATTTTTAATTATAGCCTTGATGTAACCAATTTTCTTTTATTGCAATTCTCATTGAGTGGTTAGGCTTCTCTGATGAATACCAGTGCTTGACAGTTGTGACCTTTCGCATGGTTGCTGTGAATAAGCTTCCAAAATATAATTAATCTGTTTGTTTGGTCAAAATCATTTCAGTTAATGACATAGAAATAAGTCTGCACAAAAAAATTTCCAAGGAGGTCCTCTTTATGTCGAATATATTACTATTCATGTATATGCATGGAACAATGCCTGTAGGAGATGAATGTTAAAATTGTGATTTCTGTGGCATTTTATATGATCTGTTCTGTAGCTTATTTTATCACATGTATTGCTATCAGAATGCAAGCAAATCAATTGCAAAGAGATCTACTCCGACGGATGGACAGCTTTTCCTTATTAAGCACCTTCTTATTTTGAGGGAACAGGTGGGCTGCATAATATCTTTTCAACTTGTATTTTAAATTTTATGATTTAACAGTAAGCGATCAATGAGTGAGGCTGTTGTAATTGCAATTTGCAATTGTTAAATTTTCCAGATTGCGCCATTTGATATTGAATTCTCTGTCACCCACAAGGAGCTGGATTTCTCTCATTTGCTGGTTAGTGCAAGCTAAAACTTCGGATGTTTGGACAACTTGCTTCTATGGTTATTATGTACTGAATGGTTATTCTCTTAACCTGACCAGAAGTACAATTTCAAACTTTCCTGTCTTTCTCTAAAGAGACATGGCTCCCTCTCTCTGTGTCTGAGGATCAACCTATCTATCCATACATGTCTCTGTTTACTGACTCCATTGGATGATTACAATTCTGCTGAGAAGTAGTAAGATCAACAGTGGTATATGGTTAAGACTGTTAGGTTATAAAGGAGATCCAAGCTAAAAAAGGACATGATGTAGATATGAATGTTGGGATGGATGTGTTGTAAAACTAGCAAGGAGTTGCAGAAATGAGTGATGGCCAGTTGTAATGTTATGGCCCATGGTTCAAAGATCTAAGTGGGCACTTTAAGACTATTGCTGAATGTCCAGAGAAAAGAGAAGACCTAATGTTACGCAGATGGAAGCTGTGAAAGGATTGGAGATGCTTGCAGTGAAACTTGGGATATCCTTAATGGTAAGAATGGTTGGTGAAGAATTTTTAGGGCCATTCCTCAGAAGGCAATGGGGATAGGAGCTCATAATTATGTTTAAGTGCTCAGTGCAAGGCAATGTAATATCCGTCAAAAGAGGAGAAATAGCATATTGCTATTAGGTCATATTAAAGTTTATAGTTTTAGTTGTGGCTAGTTTTTTAAAATGTAACACTACCAAATTTATGCTTCCATTTTTTCAGGCTTCTGAAAGATATCATTCTTATCATTTACAGATAATGTACAATTTCATATAGGCACGTCAGCGGGCTGACCCACAGGCTTTATTATGTATTGTTTTGAACTGGTCATTGGTTTGGACCTAGTCAAAATTTTGCATGTGTTGTTACTCTGACCTTGCCCATTGACATCCCAAATTTTATGTGAATTGAATCTATTATAGATATTGATCATTTCTCTTATAATTAATGTTTTCCTCTAAGGTTGATGCAAGATGTAAAGTTTTAAGAATTGCCAGGTGATGCAGAACAACACATTTAGGATGACATAATTATGTGCAAGAATTAGTAGGGTAGGTCCTCATATAGTAAAAGGCTGGGGTGAAGGTGGAGGGAAAGTTTGAGAAACAACTAGGTGAGGAAGTTGTAACAATGAATTTAAGAGAGCTCAGTGAGATGTAGCCCTTCATAAGAATGAAAAGAATAAACTGTTCTGGAAAAAAATATCTCATGCTAAAAATTGTCATGTTTTATTTTGTAAAACATGGCTAGTGTGGTCTGATGTTTAGAACATTTTTCTAGAGGTTGTGTACCACAGATAAACTTGGGCGACCAAATCCTTGCCTTGGTGACTGCTTCTTTGAAGCTTAGTTGTTGTTGAACCATAAGTGTGTTCCGTAAACTAATCTTAATCATGATTGGGTTGAAAATTTGCATCATACTGAAACAATATAATTGGTAATATATAAATACATATTTCTGTTTGAACAGAACATATATTTCTCATGTTTTTTCTAGAAGCCTTAATTTTATCTTGATTCTATTGCAGGAGCATTTGAGGAGGATTCTAAGAGGTCAGGCCTCACTATTTGACTGGTCAAGATCAACTTCACTGGCTAGAACTTTATCTCCTCGAGTCCTCGAAAGTCAAATAGATGCTAAGAAGGTATGTTAATAGGTTTAGTAACAGTCTTAGACTCTTACATTTTCTGCTGCAAGCTTTTTGTGTAATGCTTTGGGGTCGAATTCAAAGAATTCAAATCCTTGAACTGCTGAACATGCTGGCTTAAAATTCATTCATTGAATTGATTAAACTTGTGCATAGTCAATCTTATCCAAATGTGTTCTCTAAAGAAATTAGCATGCATCATTTTCATTGGCATCGTATTTGAAGTGATTAAACTTGATTTGGTTTTAACCAATGCTGACCAAATTGGTACTGGGGCTCGTAATGAGCAGCAACTGGTTCGATAGAATATTGGTATGTACCTTACCAAGCAGAGGTGTACTGAAGATGAAAGATTGGGAGAAGAGAAGGGGAGAAAGGGAGAAACCCTTGCCCCAACCCTAACCTTAGGAGGAGGAGACCACCGAGGGGAGAGAGAGAAGACAAAGGGGAGTAATAGGGAGAGGGAGGGGGGAGAGGGAGAAGGAGAGGGTGGGGGGAGAGGCATATGGGGGAGAGGGTTGGTTCGGCATCTTCATCGATGGAGGGCGACAGTGTTGATTGAGGGCTTGAGAACCATGCCGGATTAAGGGATAGGGCATCCGCTTCAATGTCAATGTCGGCACCGATCCGGAGAGAGATACATGTATACATGGATATGTATGTATGTTTCTCTCTTGAAGCTTCTCTCTGGCTCTCCTTCTCTCGATTCTTCTCTCTATACGATCTTTCTCCCATCAATCTACACTGAATGATGCCAAGATCGAGACCCTCCCAACAATTAGGACGGTCTCTTCCTGGATCGGCGCCGACACTGACATTGATGCAGATGCCCTATCCCTTAACCCGGCATGGTTCTCAGGCCCTCAATCAACACTGTCGCCCTCCATCGATGAAGATGCTGAACCGATATATATAACTGGATTGAATCGAATGGTCAAACTGTGCTGGTTACTAACTGGTCTGGTTTGGTATGTCTGAACTACACGGTTTGGCATGGTTCAGAGATCGTTGGTCTTAACTATCTTAAATATTATTAACTAGGACATCCAGTTTACTAGAATCAGTCAGTATCTGATACTTCTGGTAAATGGGCCTTGATTCTGCAACGGCAAGTTCAAGCTGCAGAACTAATGCCTGGTTAAACAGAAAAGTCAGATGCTAATTGAGTGATTGATTCAGTGATTTGACTAGTGTCGTTAACATATTGAGTTGGCAGCAGATGCATGTGTTTGCATGGTTGTAATTACAAATTAGTAAAATTAGCAAGCACCAAACCTTGGTTTATCAGATTGGAATTGTGACTCAATGCTTGTCCAACTAAACCAGCTGAACCAGGTGGTACAGGTTAGAAAAACACTTGAGGAGTGTTCTTGAGCCATTCTTTTTTTAAAAGAAAAATCAGCTGTAGATACTCTCTTGTGGCTTACTGTTATCTATCATATTTGCAGGAACTCGAGTAGCGTTCTCATGCCATTTTTTTCTACTTAAAAAAAAAATAATCTGCTGGAGAAACTCTCATGTGGCCTAGTGTTATCTTATTTGCAGGAACTTGAGAAAAACCTCAAAGCTACATGTGAAGAATTTATAATGTCTGTCACTAAGCTAGTTGTTGATCCGATGCTTTCATTCGTCACTAAGGTAACAAAAGCTTGACACTGAATTCCAGCATTGCAAGTTAATTGAAAAAATTATAACCATCCATCATAAAAAATTATATAACCAATGAATCTTAGCAGTTTCTTTTCATCTGTAATTATGTCTACTTATCCCATTTTGGATGAAAAATGTAAATTTTCAGAAATTTGAGAGAATACAGTTGGTATTCTAATAAATTATTGACAAAATGATTTAAATCTGTCTCTGTCTCTCTGTATCGTTATCTATCTCTCTATCTATCACTCTATATGTATGTGCATATGTATATACATGATTGTGTTCATTATGAGCCCATCTTTGAAGATCATATATATACGTGCGTATCAACTTGTTTATGAATGAGATAATGTTTGTTTACTAGGTTACTGCTGTATGTATGTATGCATCAACTTGTATATATGTATGTATGTATGTATCAACTTGTTTATGAATGAGATAATGTTTGTTTACTAGTTTCTGCATCAACTTGTTTATGAATGAGATAATGTTTGTTTTCTAGGTTACTGCTGTGAAAGTTGCATTGTCCTCGGGCAATCAAGACCAGAAATCAGATTCTGTTCTAGCAAAACCCCTCAAGAATCAAGCATTTGCTGCTCCAGATAAAGTGGCTGAGCTAGTTCAAAAGGTATGCTACGTATACTGCCAATCTGATGGCTTTTTCATGTGCTGACCACGAAGTGTTATCTGGACAGGTTGGAACTGCTATCGAGCAAGAATTGCCGGAGGTTATTACAAAGATGAAGCTTTATCTGCGAAACCCGTCGACTCGGATGATCTTATTCAAACCCATCAAGTGAGATCCTAAATTAACATATTATTTTTGAAATTTATATTATGATCAGAATGTGTGCTATATTCTTTTAAACAACTTAATTGGCTCGAAAACAAATAAAGTGGAAAACATGAATTAGTTTGGCTATTGAATGTTGTGAGCCATCTAAATTTTTTGCCTTCTGATTTCTTATAGACCTGGCTTCTGGAGTGTTAAGCTGAATTCAGCGATCACACAGATCCGTGACTTTTGATACTTTTTCGCATATTGTAGGACAAATATAGTTGAAGCTCACCTACAGTTACAGACGCTGCTAAAATCGGAATATTCTGCGGAAGAAATGCAGCTTATTGGCATGGTGCCAATACCGGACCTGCAGGCTCGTCTGGACAACGTTCTGTAGATCCAGCCATGTTTCAGATTAATACATGTAACGTCAGGTAATATTCCTATCATGTTTTACACCGGCAGCTGTTTGACGTTTATCTTTGGAATGTCATGAGATGGATCACAAATATCCTTAATATAATTCTTGCTTGGTTCAACCAAATTGTGTGCCTTCTCTCGTTTGGTGGCATTGCTGGACAGAAAACCAGTGAGATTGCATGTTCGGTTGCATTACATTGGAAAACAAATTGCAGCCACTAACCTCGGGGCTCCAGCCGCCCCCAAATACGTAACAACAGCCCAAATTTGCTGTGTTTTTGTCGACAGCTTGGCGTCGTCCACCACATAAGTCAAAGAATGGACTTCCGTATTGTATGCTTCAAATATTGGTGCTTTCAGAATTCTTTTCTTTGCTCTCTTTTCTTCTTTTTCTTTTTAGCAATTTTGTGTTAAAAAATAAGACATCGCCCGACTTAACTTGCTTTAGACTGCAGTTGGGTAATGCAAATTTGTGTGGATCAGGCATCTTGACCAAAATGACAGGCTAGTTTGAGCAACCTAGTTCGTTGCCATGAGTCTGCTCGGGCGATCGGACGGAGGTGCTACTGGGTGGGTCATCTCTAAATAATTGGTCCTGGGTAATTAGAACATAGGCAGATTTCCTTCCCTTCTCTCCGAAAGAAGTCCGGAATTGGCATGTTTGTGACAGATTAGACGGGGAAGCAATATGTGGCATCCATTGGTTGTGGTTGGGTTAGGTTTCAGTCAGGCCTACCGCTGTTTAGGCTTTCTCTGACAAGTTATCAACAAGCTGATATCGCAGAAAAAGAGTCCATGAGCTGATTTGATGCTGGCAGGGGGAGTAGAGATTTAATCAATCCTCCTTGTAGCGCGTTAATGCCTGAAATAGGCACTCCAGCGTTACGAGGAAAAACAAAAATTCTTGTCGTGCGCGGTGCATGCGAGAAAGGAATGCACCAATCTGGCCGAATTTTTATTTTTTTTAAAAAAAAGTTTAAGTATTTTTATTTAAAGCTAGGCGCTTATGTTGATTTTTTTCTCCTTAAAACAGAGAACGAACAGTCTTGACGTTCTCTGCGCGGTATTGCGCACATTGGTGGGTCCCTAATGGTTAACCACTGGTTTCAACCTAAGTGAACGTTTGCATGCAAATGCGCTTTTTCACCATCAGATCATCCTGATATTCGGTCTTGGCTGATCTGATGATGAAAAGTCTCGTTGGGCTTTCCGAAGTTCAACCCTAAGTGGAAACCTTTTCTTTATGGCATATATTATATATCGAAAGATCTGAATCACGTTTACGCTCCTGGAAGCATGCTTCTCTTTATTCTTCTTGCTTTTCGCGGCTCATGGGATGGTGCAGGGATCATCCGTCCACATTACATTCTCATGGAGTGTGTGACATGTAGAGCTCTCACTTTCCTTGCTCCTTAGAGCTACGAGAGGATTCAAAGAAGCCATTAATAATTATCGCCGCCATTTCCGTCTGCTGCACTCTTTTTTTCTCTCCTCTCGTATTTTAGTTTCCGTCGTTGCTCATATTTTACGGCGCCGTAACAGGTTTCGTCTTATATCTCATATTTTACGGCGCCGTAACCCATTTCCCTTATATCTCAATTTAACGTCCGCCGTTGCTCTCTCTCTCGGCGCCGTAACCCGTTTCCTCTATTTCTCATATGTTACGGCGCCGTAATCCATTTCCTCTAATATTTTAATTTCGCTCTTCCGCGGCGGTGACGCTGAAGTGGATTTCCTTTCCAGTACAGAGCGAGAGTCCGCTGCATTGATTATATTGGAAGATTTGATTGGGGCTGTGAAACGGGCCGAGCTGGGTTGGCTCACATTTTGCCTAAGTTCAGTCACAAATGGGCCGAGTCCCAAGTATAAAAGTTGAAGAGGCGTGTAAGCAATGGGGTAGCTGTGCCTTCCCAAACACCCCCGTACCCTGGAAACCGCTATTGATAATCTATCATACTCCAAACCCAGTTCAAAGTCCAGGCTGGGCGGAAACAATCTTCCACTCAAGATTGATTTGTTGGCATTCGTAAGTTCTCCTGTGTTCTTTTGGTGCCATTAGACTAGTTTCATCATGTCTAATGTCGTTTTGGGATTAGACAGATGTAAGAGATGATAATGTATCAATGTGGTCAAGGCAGCCCAGTGGTTGGCACTTCTTTCTTTCAAGGAGGTCTTCCTCTCAAAGAGCAACAGAATTTGCACAATTCACACCCAAGTAGTTTCAGCACAAGAAGCAAGTTTTGGTCTTAGTTTTGCAATGAGTCGGAATATTTCTATAGCAATTCCACTCTCCTAGACCATGGGTGAAAGGAGTTCAATATAAGAGGTGCAGAATACCGCAACTCTACACAAGTTTGACACGATTTAGGAGTGGTTTTTCACAATCCGATGTTGAGTGTAGTTTAACACCCTTCTTAGATTGAGAGAGGGGGGAAGGGACTCACTCATTTTGACCGAGATCCAAGTTTTTGGATAAACCATTCGAGACTTAAACTTTAAATCTTCTGGTGCTAGACAGACAGGTATGACCGCTAAAGCAACTTCCAGTGAGAACTAGTCGGAGACTCAAATGGATCATGTGTATTACATATTTAGCCTGTAAGCTATCTCAGAGAATTCTTATCAGAACATCCAAATTAATAGATTTATAATACCATCGTGGAGGGTTGGTGGCTTTTAGCCCTCGTGGTGTTTCTTCTGTTGCCGTGATAGGCCCGGCTTGTCACGTGCGCCCTCAGCCCCTCGGTGACGCTCCGTTGACCAAGGAGTGTAGAGTTGGCTTTAGACCCTTTCATCCATCAAGCCTTGGTTTTGGAGGAGCCTATGCACTCTCATAAACTGCCTGCCCCTCTGCGTTCTAGCATTCCGTCTGCTGCTCAGCGGGAGGATTCGCAACGATGCTCTAGCCAGGCTACGGCTGCTGGAGATTTGGGAGGACCAGGGAATGGAGATGACGGCCTCGAGCTTGCGGTGATCCAACCGGTCCCCTTGGCGACTCATCAGAGTTTCAATGAGATTGTTGTGCTCGACGCCCTGGAAGCTGGGGATGATGCGACCGAGCCGACTTCGTCAGCTCCACGTTTTAACTCCCTTCCACGTCAGCTCCTTCTGGAATGGGGCAAGGTGTGCGGGTTTTCCTTCTTGGAGGAGGTAGCGCATGAGGTGGTGCTTGGAGGCAGCCAAGGCGTCGATTAAGACTGCGTAGTATTTTTGCTTTGTGCAGAGTTGTGGTTTACGCTTTGGGGTCTGGGCAGCTTGTTTTGGTCTTGTTCGTGTCTTGGTAGGGTGCTATAAAGCTGGTCAACTTCGTTTTTTGGTGTCGCTTCGTTGGGACCTCCCTATCTATTTCGCTTGGGTTTGGTGCTTAAGCTTATGCATGGTCCTCTTTCTGCGTGTAAAGGTTGTCTTTTAGACTGTGGTGTTTGCTGCTTTTATCTGAGCCTCGCCTCCTTGTTTGTGGCTTTCCTGTGGCAGCGGGTAATTGGATTTGTGTTGCAGTTGTATTGGTTCTCTGTTGCTGGATGTGTTTGTCTGTGAAGGGTTGAGTTGTGTTTGTTCTCTCGTGTGGGGCTGGTCCTGTTTTAGTTGTTGGTGGTGGCCTTCTTGGGTATTGGTTGACAAATGCTGGGTGACTGTGACCGGGAGGCTTGAGTTAGCTGGTTCCTCCGTGGTTCGGATTATTTTGATATGCTGATTATCTCTTGGAACATGAGGGTGCTAGTTATTAAAATAAAATATTTAGTATAAGGTTTGAGACGTCTATTCTACATTTTTTTTGAAGAATTTATTATCTGTACAAAATAAAAATTGCAGATAATTCTCTTTTCAGGATACAACAAGTCTCTGCAGAATTTTCAATGATAACTATCTCTCTCTGAAAAATCACGATTTCATATGATTTATAGGCAATGAATCGGTATTTTGAATTAACGACGGTGCCTATTGGCAAAATAAAATAACTACTCAAAATAACCAAATTTTACTAAGGCCCAGGCCCGAAGCCCTAAGTCCAAATTATATTATATTATAATTAATATATATATATATATAATGGATAATAGACAGCTTTATAAAGTGTTAATATGGCCTCCTCATATAAAAACTTAAAAGATTTTGTAAACTTTCCATGTGGGACTATTTATCCATACAATATTACAAACTATTTTAACAATCCTCCACTAGTTTGTAATATTTCTTCACATAATACCATGCATACAAGAAAGTGTCCTTAAGGATTAAACTTTCAATTAGTATAAGTATTTTAAAGTTTTGATGAAGTTATTGATGTCCTAAGGATTAAACCATAACTCCTATCAAAATCGAAAATACTGCACGCATGATATTTATCAGTTATCATGACATTCATACTAGCTTTACCACTTTAATGGCCATGTGCTCTTCTTGAATTCATGAATATGGACAAAGGCAACCCTTGAACCTTTGTTAGAGGCAATACCACTTCTATATTCATATAGGTGGAGTTACTAGTTTAAACCTCGACTCTATTAAGAATGAATCTTTTCATTCATCTTTCAAACTCACTAATGTAGCACTAACATTTTAGTGGAGTTTTAATAATTTATATAATTTTAGTACTTTCTCAAGATACAACAGTAACTTGTTATTACCCATTAAACTTTGAGTGTCGATTTTATCTAATCAAAGTTGGATTCTCATTACTGGTATCCTATAATTAAAGGGTTTCAGTCCCATTCCATTAGATGTTGATTTAACTACATCTGTTGGCAGTTTCTTTATGAGAGGATCAGCTAAATCTTGCAAGATCTTACAAATACAATAGTCATGGTACCATTTGAAATCAACTCTCTCACATATTCATGTCGCAGACTTATATGTCTAGATTTTTCATTATAGATTATATTATAAGCTCTAGACATTGTTGTCTCACTATCATAATGTATTGGAATGGCTGGCATTGGTTGTGGCCACAACTTTATATCTAACAACATATTTCTCAGCCATTCTGCTTTCTTTCTAGCAACTGCTAATACAATAAATTCAAATTCTATAGTTGACTGTGTGATACAGGTGTGCGTTTTAGATGCTCAACTAATAGCACCTCCTCCCAATATAAAAATCCATCCAGAAGTGAATTTATTATCATTAGCACTTGTTATCCAACTTGCATCAGCGTATCCTTCCAATACAGCAAGAAAACTATTGTAACAAAGTGCTAGTTCTTTAGTTTTCTTAAGATATGCAAGTATTCTTGCTATTGCTCTCCAATGAATAGTACGAGATTACTTGTATATCTTGAAAGTTTGCATATAACAAATGTAATATCTGGTCTAGTACAGTGCATTGCATACATCATGCTCCCTATTAAACTTGCATATTCTAATTGAGCCACCACTCTTTCTATATTTTCTGTTAACTTCAAACTTGGATTATATGGAGTACTTACTTCTTTTACTCCTAGATGCTTAAATTTTTATAGTATCTTTTCAATATAATGAGATTGAGTTAAAAGAAATCCCCCATTATCTCTTTTGATCTTAATACCTAAGATTGTATCCACTTCATTAAGATCTTTCATTTTAAATACAGAAGTTAGATACTTCTTAGTTTCCAAAACTTCAAGTATATTAGTATAAAAAATTAGCATGTCATCAACATAAAGATATATAATGATACCATAATCTTTGGTGAATTTGGAATAAATATACTTGTCTGCACTATTATGTACAAAACCATTTGGTAGTATTGTACTATCAAATTTTTCATGCCATTGCTTTGGAGCTTGTTTCAGTCCATAAAGAGATTTTATTAATTTGCAAACTTTATTTTCATTACCAGAAAGTATAAATCCCTATGGCTGTTCCATATATACTTCACTTAGATCTCCATTTAAAAAAGCTGTCTTAACATCCATTTGGTGCACATACAATTTATAAATAGATGCTAAAGCAATTAATACTCTTATGGATGTTATTCTTGCTACTGGAACATATGTATCAAAATAGTCTATTCCTTTCTTTTGAGAGAATCCTTTTGCTACTAATCTTGCTTTGAAGGTTTGAATAGAACCATCAATATTATATTTCTTTCTAAATACACATTTACATCTAATTGGCTTTGATCCAGAAGGTAAATCTACTAAAACCCTTGTATTATTGGACATTATTGAGTCTATTTCATCATTTACAGCTTCTTTCCAGAAGAAAGAATCTCTAGAGGACATAGCCTCTTGAAATGTTTTAGGATCATCCTCCATATTTAACAAGATAGGTATTTTTCTTAGTACTGTAGTTCTATTTCCTTCTATAAGAAAAACAATCGATTTGGAGGAAGTAAACTCAGAATTTAAGTTTTTTTTTTTTTTTTTTTTTGGTTCTTTGACTCCTTCTAGGCTCGATTTGAGCATCAATTAGTTTCCTCTTTTCAGTTGTCTCACATTGACTCTTATTCACAAATGAATCAAATGCTTTATCATTCTGATGTAATTTACATGAATCAAGTAAAAAATTATTTTCAAGAAACTCAATATGTACAGATTCTACAATGACATTTGATTACAAATCTAAAAGTCTATATGCTTTTGAATGTTGTGCATAACCATCAAAAATACTTTTGATGCCTCTAGGACCTAGTTTAGTTCTTTGTGGGTTTGGAACTTTATTAAAGGCAAGACACCCCCATACTTTAAAATAGTCCAGATTGGGCTTTCTTTTATTCCAAATTTCATAGGATGATTTATGCAATTTCTTTAAAAAAATTCTATTATATATATAACATGCTGTGAGTAAAGCTTCACCCTATAAATTATAAGATAATTTAGCATTCAAAAGCATCGCATTTGTCATATCAACTAAAGTTCTATTTTTCTTTCTGTTAAACCATTTTGTTTTGTTGAGTAAGATGCAGTTCTTTGGTGAATAATTTTATGTTCATCACAAAATTTGTTAAATTCTTCTGAAAAGTATTGTCCACCTCTATCACTATGAAGAATTTTAATTTTTTTTCTTTTTGATTTTCTATAATAGATTTGTATTCTTTAAACTTTTGAAATGCTTCATCCTTAGTTCTAATCAGATACACATATGTGAATCTAGAAAAATCATCTATAAATGTTATAAAATATCTCTTTCCTCCTCTAGTTAATTACCCATTCAATTCACATATATTGGAATGTACTAGTTTTAATAATTCTATTTTCTTTCAACCTTAGGAAAATGTTTCTTTGTCATCTTGGCATGAATACAAATTTCATATTTATCTTTATGATAATGCTTGCATGAAATATAACCATGCTTAGACATAAAATTCAAATATTAAAAATTTAAATGTCCTAATCTAGCATGTTATAAAGAAAAATCAAACTAAACAATATAAGTAGAAACCTTATTTATTACATTAATACTGAATTTGAACATGCCATCAGTAGTCCTTTCCCAACAAACACACCATTCTTGGATACAATTATATAGTCAGATTCAATAACAATTTTAAATCCCTTTTTACTAAGCAAACTGTCAAAAATTAAATTCTTTCAAATTTCAAGAACATAAAATACATTCAGTAAAGTTAATTTATGTCCGGATGTGAAGTTCAACTCAACAGTTCCTTTATCTTGTACTTTGGCAGTAACATGATTTCCCATTAAAATTTCTTCTGGTTCTTCAAGTTTTATGTAAGACTTGAACTGTTGTCTATCATGGTATATATGAATTATTGCACCAGAGTCGAACCATCAGTCATGAGTCATGGGCTTTGATTTCAGTAGCCATGTTTAATTCAATTACCATTCTAATATACAGACTAGATATCATTGCAATAAGTTCAGTTACCTTTTTTTCCACCAGATTTGCTTTATTTGCATTCTCAGAACCCTCTTTCTTTTCCTTCTTCAATTTTCTGCGTTCATGAATTAAATGCCTCTTTTTCCCACAATGAAAATATGACAGATTCTTTCTTTTGTTAGTCTTCTTGAAACTATTATTTTTTATTTTTAGATAGTTTTGTGGTTTTCCAAAACCACTTGATTTATTATGACTAACATAATTTACTTTAGAACTAATATCAGTATAAAATTATGCATCACGTGCACGAGTTTCTGACTCAATTTGTAGAAAAGTCTGAAACTGTTCTAAAGTAAGAGATTTTATGGAATGCAGAATTTTTTTTCTATAATTATTTCAAGAAGAAGAAAGTTTAGAGAGAATTGCACCTATTTAAGGAGTATCAGGGATTTTAATATCAAAATCAATCGGTTTGGATACTAGAACTTGCAGTTCATGGACTTGATCCATGATTGGCATGTTATCAATGATTTTAAATTCGAAATACTATAATGCCAGAAATTTACAATACCTCATTTTTCATTCTTATATTTGATTTTCAGAGCAATCCAAATTTCTGTTGGAGACTTCAAGTTGGAGTAGAGATCATACAAACGATCTGTTAAAGTATTCAAAATATGACCACGGCATACCAGTTCATCTTCTTCTTGTTTCTTTCTTGGTGCCTTGATCTGTTCTGAATCATCTGGCTTGGGATCTGATAGTGGAGGTAGATTTAGATCAAGAATATAATAGATCTTCAATGCCGTAAATAAGAACACCATTTTGTCCTTCCAGCGAATGAAGTTTGTTCCATCAAAACGATCAAGTTTGATGAAATCTTACTTCATGATTTAGAACGTAGAATTTATCTCAGTAGCCATCTCAATAAACTCTTCAAAAATATTAAAATAAAATATTTAGTATAAGGCTTGAGGCATGTATTCTACACTTTTCTTGAAGAGTTTATTATCTGCACAAAATAAAAATTGCAGACAATCCTCTTCCCAGGATACAACAAGCTTCTACAGAATTTTCAATGATAATTGCCTCTCTCTGGAAAGTCATGATTTCATATGATTTATAGGCAATGAATCGATATTTTGAATTAATGGTTGTGCCTATTGGAAAAATAAAATAACCGCTCAAAATAATCGAATTTTACCAAGGCCTAAGGCTCCAAGTTCAAGTCCAAGTTATTTAAATATAATATATATATATATATATATATATCCCAAAACATAACCAATGGATAATAGACAGCTTTATAAAGCATTGATATGGCCTCCTCATATAAAGACTTAAAAGATTTTGTAAACTTTTCATGTGGAACTATTTACCCATACAATATTACAAACTATTTTAACACTAGCATCCCTGAGAAACAAAAGGCTTTAAAAGATCTTATCTTGGATTCAAGCTATGATATTGTTGTACTCCAGGAGACTAAGATTATAGCACCTTCCTCTTGTTCTCTCCTTTATTGGCAGCTCTAAAATTGACTGGATAGTTGGGGTTCTGCTGGGGCCTATTGATCGGGTGGAACTCCAAAAAATTCACCATCAAGCACACATATTCTTCATTGTCAGTGGAACTATTGTGCCTTTGGCTGAATAAGAGCATTTGTTTGATCTCGGTCCATAGGCCATATGATAGACAATTTAGAGAGACCTTCAGAGCCTATTCTTTTGCAGGTAAATATTATGAAAAAGTTGATATACTTTTTCATCGACCAACTTACCCATGTTTTCACATTTTTTAAGATAAAAAAATATTTTTTCTTGGATAGCATTTACCCATGAAATTGAGGAAAATCTTACCCACCTTGTGATGCGGGACAGCCTATAAAAAAAAAAAATCAAGTTTCCTTCCATTCGTCAATAATAAATCACGTTCGACAATGGCACATTATTTTCAGGATAGATAGTATAGTTGCCTATACTCTACTCAAAAGGCGTGACTGATTGACATGGGATCAAAATACGATCAATCTAAATAATGCTGATGAATGATATTTTAGAGATCAGTAAATAACTAGCAATAATAAAATAAATAGACAGATAGCAAAAATTAAATATGCTCATGAATAATTATAAAAAAAAAATATAAATAAAATAAAGGATAGCAAAAAATTAAGTTCGTAAGAAAATTTAAAAAAAGATAAGATGAATCGGGATCATGGTAGTTAAAAAACTATCCTAATTAGAGCTCTTAATCTTTTAACTAAGTAGATCTATCGATAAAAAATTGGATCTTTATCAACATCTGATCTGAAAAAAATAAATAAAAATCAAAGATCAGTTGAGAAGGAACGAAGGTCCTTATCAATGTTTGATCTATAGAATAATAGATCACTCTTTCTCTCTCTGCATGATAGATAAAAATCTTGGAAGAAACAGATCTTCTTTTGATGGAATAGGCTTGTGTAGGTAGATGATGAAGACAAATTGAGAACGTAGAAATAATGAATCTCAAAAAAATGAAGGTTAAAGAGATAAAAAAAGGTGGGCCTTACACCCTTCTCTCGTGGGATGATTTTGGGTCTCACACTCTCTTTCTCTTGGAGCGACCAACACAAGTATTTGTGAAAATTATAAAGTGATTCATTCATTCATTATCTCATTCATGAAAGATATATGGGTTTATATAGGACCTTAGGGGTCCTATTTCTTTAGAAATTCTATTTTTTTTATAAAAATAAAATCAAACCTTTCAACAAAAAAGTAAAATATTATGTATGATTTTTAAATATAATAATATATCATATCTATCTTTTATGGAATCATAGGAAAAAATCAGTCGTTTAACAAAATAAGTAAGAAATCAAAAATTCTTAAAATATCCTAGGAAAGAAAAGAAACTCCATGTGGATGCTTGATGCCTGATACAACTTGGCATGAGGATCCTTGGACATGGCATATGCTGGCATGTATATTTTTTTCATGGGCGTGTGGAGGGTGGCGGCTCCAAAGATGACGTGGACCAAGCTTACTTCTTTATGATGATCTCTTTCCAAATAAGACTCAATCCAAAATAAACTCAAGTATGATCCTACGAATCCAAAACTAAATGCATCAAAAGAACTAATTGATTAAATCAAAAGGACTGAAATAAAATAACTAAAGTAGAGTTATTTTGATATGGCTTCTTCAATCTAAATTAAATCTAAATTATGTTACCGACTTCTGGTGGCTCTGGTGTATGCACTACCTAGGAGATGGCTAAATCATTTTTCTATCAACCAAAAAAATAACTCTTTTAATTCATTTCTACTATATCCTTAACCATATAATATAATATAATATAATATAATATAATATAATATAATATAATATAATATAATATAATATAATATATCATAATAATAATATAATATAATATATAATAAAATTTATATTAGATATTATAATGTATGATTATAATATAATATATTATAATATGATATAGAATATTATAATATAATATTATAATATAATATTATATTATTATAATATATTATGATAATATAATAATATATTATTATATATAATAATATATGTTATATTATATTGTTAGATATTATAATATATTATTAAATAATATATCATAACATGATATCAAATATTTATTATTAATATTATAATTTATAATAAATTACTATAATATGTACATATTATATTATTATCATATAATGATAATATAAAACTATAATAATATAATAATATATTATTATATATAATAATATATTATGGTATATTAATATAGGATATTAACATAATATATATAATATAAAGATATAATATATTATATTAATATATTATATAATATATATATATAATATAATATAATATAAATAATATAAATAATATAATATAATAATAGTATATTATATTATTATTAGATTATATATATTATTATAATATAATATATTATAACATGATATAGAATATTATATTATAATATATATATATAATATATTAATATAATTATATATATATAGTAATATAATATATTAATATAAGATATTAAATAATATAATATAATAATATTATATTATTTTATTTATTATATAATATTATAAATATAACATAATAAATATAATAATATATTATATTATATTAAATATTAATATAATATAATATATAATAATATTTATATAGTAAAGGATATTATGAAAAATATGGATAGATCTTAGTAACTTACCCAGAAAACTAGTAATATAAAAGAACATGGATAAATTATTTTTCTTTCTAAATGTTATCTAAAAAATACTTATCTAGAAAAATATAAATTTTTGGATAAATCTTTTATCCTCAAAAGAATAGGCCCTGAAAGAATTAACTGATATCCATCTATTATTGGAAGGGCCATGGCTTTTAGGTGGTGACTTCAATATCATGAAGGGCCTTGAGGATAGGAGGGGGAACCTACAGTGTCTTCAGAATAGCCTTCTTTTCATGAATTTCATTTAAGAGTTAAACCTGATTAATTTGGATCTAAAGGGTTGGGACTTTACATGAAGTAATTAGAGAGAGAAGCCTTCTCTTGGCAGCTACCTAGGTTCCTCCTTTCTCCTGAATGGGAGAACCTTTTTCCTACCTCCACTCAAATTGCTCTCGCTAGTCGAGCCTCTAATCATGTGCCTATAGGTCTAAATTGCAAATTAAATTTTCAACCATCGAAGATCATCAAATTCAAAAATTGTTGGCTGGAGGATTTAGAGATTAAGGATTTAGGGACCATTCTTTTATGGATAAATATCATTAAAAAATTGATCTACTTCATTAACCAACTTATCCATGTTCTCACATTTTTCAAGATGAAAAGTTACTTTTTTTTGGATAGCATTTATCCATGAAATGGAAAAAAATCTTATCCACCTAGAGGATGGTTAAATCATTTTTCCATCAATCATTAAAGTAGGCATTTAATTTTATATCTAAAACATCCCATCCTCATTTTCAATATCCTTATCATTCAATGTTCAATAACTCAGTCATCCACTTTCTTCAAATCTAAAAAAGTATAAGGGATATTATGGAAAACATGAATAAATTTTAACAACTTATCTAGAAAAGTAGTAACACAAAAGAACATCGATAATAGATTTTGAAGCAATTTTTTGATGCATAAAATAATATAGATAAATTATTTTTCTATCTAAATATTGTCTGAAAAATATTTACCTAAAAAAATATAGATTTCTAAGTAAATTTTTTACCTATAAAAGAACAGACCCTTAGTGGCAAGTAGTTAAAGAAACATCAAGGGCGGTGGCAACTCTACACAAGCATAGATAAGCAACCTTAAAAACATCTGATCGATGCTAAAATCATGGTCCTGGTAGAATAAGGTTATGAACAGGGATTTTAAGTCTAAGTTGTTGCATGATATTGAAATTCTTGACAAGAAGGAGGAGCTTGGTGATTTAATGAACCCTGAGTTGGTGATTAGGCAAGCCCTCAAGGATTCTTTATTTGATCTATACTGAAAAGAGGAGATCTTCTAGAGGCAATATGCTAAATCAACTAGTAAAAAGAAGGTAATAAAAACATTATATTTTTCTATAAGGTGGCATTGAGCAGGAAGCAAAGAAACCTTTTCTCTTCATTGGCTGTTGGGAATGGAGAGGTTAGCTCACAAGAGGACATTGCCAAGAGGTTCTACTTATTCTATATTGGGTGTTCGAGCTTGCTAAGATTGGTTTCAATTGGGATTACTGCTTTGATGGATTGTCGGTGGATTTATAGACCCTTGAGCAACAATTCTCTTAGGAGGATATTAGATATGTCATGTTCTTCTTTTATCACACTCCAAATCTAGCACTCAAATCGAGCATGTGATGCCACACACTTTTTAGGACAAAGTCCTAAAGAATATGTAAGGTCTCATCACTGCTCAATCTTAAACACAATATAGTCTTCTGAATCTAAAAAAAATAGAAAAGAAAGTGAGTTTTACGAGGTCAATAAGTTACCAATATCTCTAAAAAATCAAGTATAATTATTTTTTTAAATATAATAATTTATTAATGATAATATAACAAGATATTTTTTCTTCAAAAATATCATGCACATCAGTAAAAATCAAAAATAAAATTCTCTCTTAGTCTTTGTTGACTACGGTAATGATCAGTCTAGTGATAAGATTCAGGAGAGATTAGTCCCTATATACAAAACACTCAATTTATCGACGTATACTAGTGATAGCCCCATTGGCTAGGCTCAAGAGGGAACTAGATCTAACTCATATGACCATGATTTACCTCATGATAAGGTAAAGAGACTAGTCCTGAAAATAAATATACGAATGCATCAATGTATGCTAGTGATTAGCTCTGACTGATGAGGCTCAAAAGAATTAACTCTACCAGCGATCAGATCTGACTAGCTAGGCTCAAGAGAAATATATTTCTAATGTGTGGCCAATGATCAGGCCTGTTGACTAGATCCAAATCATAGTGTAACAATGAAATTTTTTTCATGAGTTTGCCATAACTAATTTTCTATAAATAATGATACTTATTTTTATAACAATATCAACTAAATTTTCATATAATCCAAAAGAGTAATAAAAATAATTTTTATTCAAAATTTCATGTATTGGATATATATAATTTTTTCAGAGATCACGCAACATTAATACAAGAAAATCATCTCTTTCAAAATTATATCATGTAAAAATGACATTATGCTTGATCAAACTTTTCTAAATCACTTTTCATAAACAAATATATAATTTCAAACTTTAAAAATTTTTAAATATTTTATATATAAAATTTAATTTTTAAATATATAAAGATGTATAAAAATAAATCTAGAGATAAAAGAAAACTTACTATTGATCAGATCCAAAATTTTATAATCTTCTATCGGATTTCACTGGGGTCCACATCCTCATTTCCAAAATTTTTTTCTTTATTTAAATTTTTCATAATCCATCTATAGAGAGAAAATATATTATTAATAAATGATCAACCAAAAAAAATTATTATTATTATTATTTTCTTAAATCAAAACAAAGAAGAGAGAGGAAAACTTCTTTCTTCTTCTTCCTTCTTTTCAAAATAGGGGATTTACTCCTTTTTCCCTCTCTCCCACCCATGGCCATGGAAGACCAGGGCTAGCACTCAAGGCGGCCATCGATAGTAGCAAGGCTGTGGCCTAGGCAATAGCCCCAATGATGGTTGTTAGTGGCAGCATACGGAGAACCACCACAAAATAGGGATTGCCCCTTTTTTTTGTTTTTGAACCCAAAATCGAGAGCTTGCCGATTTCAATTGAGCATCGACGATATGAAAGAAGAAAGAAAAAAAGAAAGAAGAAGGAGCTTACCTTACTCCAATAACCTAAAAAGAAGAAATTTTGGTGATCCTTTCCTGGTGGCAACCCAAGTAAAACTCCTAATGAAAAACGGTGGGATTTTCTTCAAAAATTTTGATGGTGTTCAAAGGAAGGGATGATCTCTATTTATAGATGAATTTAAGGGCTTTTAATCTGAGTTTAATATGTCCTAGGATTCCTAGTTTCTGATGGATTCAGGATGGACGAAGAAATGAACTCCTTTCGGAAGTCCTCTGCTCCATTTTCTTCTTCTTTTTTTTAATTTTTTTACTTGCTTCAAGATTTGTGTGGGATTTTTTTAAAAAAAGGGATCCTCACATTCTCTCTCCCTTAAAAAAAAAAAATTATCCTCCAAATTTGAAAAATCTAAATCTTCCAAAGTTGAGGGTGCTTAGCCAAAAACTCTTATATATAATTTTGCCCATGCTTGGCATTTCTTTCATACTGAACATATGGTCATATTATTAAATACCCACAAGCAATCCGATCTATTGGATCAACTGCAATGCTCAAGTACATATCTACACCAAAGGATAGGCTTTTCCCAAGAATGCTTCATAATTTGATATCTCCACATTAATTTTAGAATTTTGCCCCTTTGATATACAATCAAATATCTCATCTCTTCTCGATCAAAATCAACATGATTACTAGATCAAAAGCTATTTATCACATTAATGACTAAGATATAGGCCAACAAGATTAGTACTAATTAAGTGATCAAGAGTTTGAAATTAAAATCATGATATGTATACACATTCATTCAAGATTGAGTTGGAATCAATTAGATGCAGAAATCTTACAGTAAGATTGATCTATTAAAATCAATTATATTTGAAAAAGAGCTTAAGATAAATTCAGCACAAATACTATAATAAAATTTTTGATTTCATCAAATCATAAGATGAAGGTGAAAGTGATCATGATTATGTAATCATGGCTTTGATAACAATGATCCATTATGATTATGAAAATGATCTCATTAAAAAAAATTTAAATCCAAGAAGATGAAATCATGATTCCTATGTTTGAGTTAAGATCATAAGGAGGGAACAAATCGCACTAGATTTATTCAGACACTTGATAAATAAATCAAATTTAATTAAAAATCAATGAACCTTAGATGTTAGATGATCAAAATTTTTCTGAACACAATCAATATAGTCATATCATGCTTAACTCAACAATCTATTGTACTCACATTCTCTATATGATTTAAAAAGTCTTTTTAAGAGAATCATACATTTCAAACCATAAATACTTTTGATCAAGATTGCTATCATATTCTATAATCATATCAAAATTAAATTCTCCAAAATAAATGCATAATGCAATCCATCTATATTGCTCAGAATATATGCTCCTATATTAGTTATTTAACCTCGATAACTTTTTCAAAATTTATCTATGTCAACCTTCAATGCTTCAATCCTAAAGAACATAATGCATATCGATAAGAAAAACTTAGATATTGTGTGATAATTCAATCGACATGAAGTATCCATATTTATGTTGAGACATTCAATCAAGATCCTAATTCTATCCCGCTCTAACTAGTTTAAGTTTTTATAATCTTTATTCTAAGCTTTGATACTACTCTATCACACCCTGAATCTAGCATTTGGATCGGGCATGTGATGCCGCACACTTCTTAGGATAAAGCTTTAAAGAATATGCATGGTCTCTTCACTGCTTAGTCCCAAGCCTAATACGCTTTTCTAGATTTGAAAAAAATAGAAAAAAGAGTGAGCTTTATGAACTCAGTAAATTATCAGTATCACTGAGGGATCAAGCATAATTACTTTCAAAATATAATAATTTATCAATAATAATGTAACAAGATAATTTTTTTTCAAAATATACTATGCATATCAGTAAAAATCAAAAATAAAATCATCTCTTAGTCTTTGTTGATTACGGTTATGATCAGCCTCATAACAAGATCCATGAAAGACTAATTTCTAAATACGGAACATCTGATCCATCGACGTATACCAATGATCAGTTCTATTGACTAGATCCAGAAGAAAACTAGCTATAATTCATACGACCATGATTTATCTCATGATAAGATAAAAAAATTAGTCCAAAAAATAAATACATGAATGCATCAACATGTACCAGCGATCAGTCTCAACTGGCTAAGCCTTGGAGAAATGCATTTCTGATGTATGGTCAATGATCAATCCCATTGGCTAGATCCAGATCATAGTCTAACTAAATTTTTTTTTTCATAATTTTATTACAATCAAATTTTCATAAATAATGATACTTATTTTTATAACAACATCAACTTAATTTTCATATAATGTAAAAGAGCTATAAAAATAATTTTTGTTCAAAATTTCATGCATCGATGAACATATATAATTTTTGCAAAGATCATGCAACATTAATATAAGAAAATCATCTCTTTCAAAATTGTATCATGCAAAAATGATATCATGCTTGATCTAACTTTTCTAAATTATTTTTTATAAATAAATATATAATTTTAAACTTTAATAATTTCTAAATATTATATATATATATATAATTTAATTTTAAATATATAAATATGTATAAAAATAAATTTAGAGATAAGAGAAAACTTACCATTGATCAGATCCAAAATTCTATAATCTTTTATCGAGGTTCATCAGGATCCACACCCTCATTCCTAATTTTTTTTATTTAAATTTTCCATAATCCATCTATAGAGAGAAAATATATTATTAACAAATGATCAACTAATAAAAAAATTATTTTTTTATTATTATCTTTTTCTTAAATCAAACCCAAAAAGGGAGAGAAAAACTCCTTTCTTCTTCTCCCTTCTCTTCAAAACAAGGGATTTACTCCCTCTTTTTTTCTCTCTCCCACTTGTGGCTATGGAAGACCAGGGCAAGTACTCATGATGGCCCTCCATGGCAGCGAGGCCGTGGCCCTGCTGACAGCCCCAATGGTGACTGTTGGCGGTGGCATGCAGGGAACCACCACAAAATAGAGATTTTTTTTTTTAAAAAACCCAAAATCAAGAGCTTGCCGGCTTCAATCGAGCGCTAGCTACGTGAAAAAAGAAAGAAAGAAAGGAAAAGGATTGCTCCGATGACCCTAAAAGATGGGATTTCGATGATCCTTTGATGGTTCTTCTTGATGACTTCTACTATGGAGGGTAGATCTTGATCAGCTAAAATTCGGCTAAATTGCTTTGATTCCCAAAAAGACAGGCTCCCTGATAGTCACTAACTATAGGCCTATTAGTCTCCTTAATAGCTTTTAAAAATAATCTTAAAGATACTTGCTAGATGGCCTACTTTTATTTCTTCTGCTGCTTTTGCCGGGAGAAGAAGTATTGTGGAATATTTTTTGAGTGCTTATGAGATGTTGGTCTATCTAGTGAAAAAGGAATCTTGTATGCATTAGATTTTGAAAAAGCCTTTGATAGTCTGAATTGGAACTTTTTGATGGAGGTTCTATAGGCTTAGGATTTTTCTAGTAAATGGATTGGCTAGATCTCGAGCTTATTTTTATCGGTATTGTTGCTCTGTTAGTGAATGGTATTTCTAGCTAGTGGATAAAATGCAAATAAGATGATCCTCTTTCTTCGACCCTTTTTATTCTAGTGGTGGATGTTCTAGCAAGGGTGCTTAAATGGGCTGGAGGTAGGCCTTTTGGAAGGTATCAGCTATTAGAAGAAATTTTGTAGGATGTTGAGTCTTCAATTCACTAATGATACTCTACTCTTTTGTAGCGGGAATCCATCAAGTGTGTTGATGGCCAAGGTAATTCTATTGGCCTTTGAAGGTACTTCGAGGTTGATGGTGAATCTTAACAAGAGCTCTATCTTTTACTTAAATATGGGTGAGGATGAGGCTAATCAGTTTGCATCCTAGATGAATTGCAAGCTCGGCTCTTTTCTATTTATATACTTAGGGCTGCCTTTATATCATAAGAAATTGCCGAAGGAGTGTTGGATGCCTCTAATTGATAGGATGCAATCATGGTTAGCATCTTGGAAAGGGTGGTTGCTTTGTTGGGGAGGTAGCCTTACTTTTGTTAACTCTGTTTTGTCTACACTTCTTTCTTTCTACATGTCGATGTTCAAATTGCCAACTTGAGTTATTACAAGATTGACGGATTGAGGCGTTTCATTGTCTTGTGAACTAGGATTTGTTTTCAGGATTAAGGATCAAGATGGTTTGGATATGACCAACTTGAGACAGATGAATTGATCACTCTTAGCAAAATGGCTTGAGAATTTCTATCTAGATGCGCTAACCCTTGGAGAGGACAGGTTATGAGAGCTTATTATGTTAGGAAGATGGGCATGAGATTGGGGAGATCAACCTCGGGCTTCTTCTCTATTTGGAAAGATGTTAGCCAAATAAATGCAGCATTTTGGAATTTCATGACCTATAATTTGGGGAATGGCAAGGTGATTTGCTTTTGGGAGGATGCTTAGTTGGATTCTGCTCCTCTTTGCTCTCGGTTTGATGAGCTCTATAGCTGTGCACTATTCTTGAACAAACCTATCTCAGCTTATTGGAGTTGGAGGATAATGGAATGGTGCATTAAAGTTAGAAGACCTCTAATGCAAGTTCAAGAGTGCTAGTTGAATGCATTGCCTCATCTCTTTGCTCCTCTTAGACCTTTCTGTTTGGTGGACACTCTAGTTTGGAAGCTTTTAGATATAGATGTTTTTTTTTTTTGATAAAATGGATGTATTATATTAAATTAAACATGAATAAACATATTTCAGAGAATCAAAAAATAAAATATCTAAAAATTTAATAGGTAAAGTAGCTTTAGAATCTAATAATATCGATCTTGAATTCTCAGCCATGAAAGAAGCCATCCAATCAACAATACTATTAACCTCTTGAAACACATGCAAAACTTTAATAGAGGACACAAATCTCAGGATTCTCCAACAATCCTATAATAATAGATTTCACCTATGATCATCGAATGGTGGGTTCGAGAGCCATTTAACAACTGTCATAGAATTACCCTCTATCAAAATGTATGAAGCTCATAAATTATAGACAGCATCTAGTAAACCTTCCTAAGTAGGATGCAACTCTACCACAGGAACTGTAATATAAAAAATTTGAACACATTCGATTGCAATAAAGACACCAGTAGCACTATGAATAATGAAGCTAGAGCCACTAATATTCTCTTGACTATGCATACTACCATCAAAATTAATCTTGAGAAAATAGGGGGTAGTGGCTCCCAAGAAAAATAAATTAATTTGGAAGATATAGAGACTGTAAAAGAAGAGCCATAGATTTTTTCTATGGTCGAAGATCCTATAGTGATAGCTAACTGATGAAACTCACGTGCCTGGGCGACGCTTTCAAAAAAATCATAGTAGTACTTAGCCTAAGTTTTGGAATATAGAGAATTCTTACTAGCCAAATATTATATGCAACATAATAACATAAAATAGCCTCTAACTTTTTGATGGTAGATGAACTATTCTCTTTAATGGTTTGTACAAACTCTTCAATCGACAAGGTTAAACTGATAGATATTTATTGTAATAAGGTGCATCTCTCCACATGTGAGAAGTAATATGATAGTAGAATAGAATATGAGATATAGATTTTTGTTTTATAGAACAAACATCACAGTAGCTTGTAAGATGAAGACCACGTTAAGCTAACAATGCTCAATATGGAAGTCGGAGCCATTTTAGTTTATATATGAATAAAGTTGACTTGGGATGACAATTTAAGTTCCATACCCAAGTGAAGTTTATTGTTCTTTGAGGTTTAGTTAGAAACATACGATAAATATTAAATACCTTCACCATTAATCCAAGAAAAGCACCTTAACCCAGCCTGTTCCTAAACTTACCATGAGGTATATGTATAGATACAATTCAATCAACCAGTTCCTTGAAAAAAGCTTGTGCTAATGCATACTGATTCCACTTATTTTCACCCACTACAAGAAAATCTTTAACTACAGTACCTTCAATTGCCGACATATTTACAGATGCTGGCCATCAGTCTAAAGATAAAGAGCATAACCAAGGATCCTGAGCCATATTAATAGAAACACCATCCCCTATACACCATTCAAGATTAGAACAAATCGTAGATGCATAGGAACAAATTTCTTCCAAACTAGAGAAGCATTCCGAGGACATGTTGGAACAGACATACTTGATCATTCTCCATATTTTGTTTGCGTCAACAAGCTCCAAAAACCATCTTGCCATAAAAGATGTATCACTTCTAATAATCAAAGAGAAAATATCCAAACCACCATCACAAGTTGATTGACAAACATAATCCCAAAGAAATAAGATGCACCTTTTAGAAGTATCATTTGAATCCCAAATAAAATTTTGAATAATACTTTCCATTTTCAATAGTACTCCTCTTAGAATAACAGTATAAGAGACTAAGTAAATAGGAAGTGCTGAAAGAACTGATTTAATAAGAGTTACTCTACCCATCATAGAAAGAGTCCTCAACTTCCAGCCATCCAAGCAAGATAAGAAAGATTATACGATACCATTACAATCCGAAGAAGACAATCTTCTATCTGATACATATTCTTTAATATGAAGATAATTTTTAATACATTATCTGATAAGAGTATTAACCTTGGGGCTAAACTTGATCATAGACTTTTCAAAATTTACCCATTGTCTAGACATAGCACAATAATTCTTTATAACTGTTGATAAAATTCTTGCATTATTTAAAGTAGCTGTAGTAAACAAGATATAATCAATCATCTATAAATAAAAGATAAGTGACAACTAATCTTGATCTATCAAGTTGATAAGTTGATAGCAACCTATTATCAACCGCCATCTTCAGTAAATGTGATAATGCAGCTGCACAAATAATAAATAAATAGGAGGATAATAGACACCCCTAACGAACACCAATAGATCAATATTGCAAATAAAGGGATTTAATACAACCCTTAATTCAATTAATCTAAACCTCAGGAAAATCTATCTAGTGCATGGAAAGAAAGAGAGAAATGATATGCTCTCTTCATATCAGGCTTAATGGTAATATAATTCTATCAACTAGGGCATGCTATAAATTATATATAATTTTTTGAGCCATAAGAACATTATCCAAAATACTATGGCACTTAATAAAAGCATCTTATTCTTGATTTATCAGTGAGTGAAGAATGTATTGCATCCAATTAACTATGAGTTTAGCAATAACTTTGTACAAGATGGTACATATATAAACTAATCAAACGATAGTGAGATGGAAGTGATGCATTGGATCTTTTAGGAATTAAGGTAATCAATGTATTTTACTAAGAGACTGGCATAGAGCTAGAGCTAAAGAATTGTTATACTGCAAGACACACTTTCTTCCAAATAATCTGCCAATAATACTTGAAGAAAAAGGCAGGAAACCATCTAACCCAGGAGCCTTATTTTCTGCCATAGATCGTATAATAGACTCAATCTCAGTGACCGAAACCTTCCTGATGAGTAACTCCTTTTCAACGTTAGATAAAATAATATTAGGAAGAGGAACAATACATGGATCTATATTAATTCTCCTCATCTCTCCTCCATCTAGTATTGAAAAAGTCAAGTAATTCTTGCCTTATAGCAAAATCCTCATCAACAGAATTTTTATTAGCATATTTGAGAAAGTAAATACCATTCATTTGCCTTCTAATAATAGTAGTTTGATGCAGAAACTTCATATTCCAATCCCCCTTTTTAAGCCAAGGAATTCTAGATTTTTGTCTCCATAAAGTTTATTGCTGATAGACAAGAGAATTATGTTGGGCCAAATTAGTATGAAGAAGAGACAAATTTTCATCCAATAATCCACCCTCATCACACTCCCTTTTTTGTAGTTTTGATATTTTTTTTGACCTCCTCCAATTTGCGAATAATATCCTCCACTATCCTTTTGTTCTAGGATCATAATCTCCTCTTAAGGAGATCCAATCTCCTAAATAAATGGTACATTGCATCCCCTCTAATGAGAATAGTGGACACACTATGAATAATGTCTCATGAAATAGGATAATATAACCAAAACTTCTCAAATTTAAAAGAAGATTTACGAGAAATTTTAAAAGAAGTTTCAATCATAATAGGATAATAATCTAAAGCAATCTATGGAAGATGACATACTTGATAATCTGGATAACTCTAAATTCATCCTCTCATAGCAGTGGCCCTATCAAGTCTCTCCCACATCCTCCTTCAACCAATCCAATTGTTACATCATATAAAGTGCATACTTGAATATCCTAAATTAGCTAGATTATGTGAAGTGATAAAAAAATTAAAACTCTCAAATATTAATTTTCTCAATAAAATGCTTGCCAGTCATCTTTTTAGATGGCCTATCAAGACAATTAAAGGCACCCACAATTAAAGTTGGTAAAGCTTGATAAAGAATAGTAGATGCCTTTGTTTGTAGCAATCTATGGTGCTAATATCCGGATCCATATAAATAGCTAATAGAATCCAAAGATATTTTCTTGGCTCTATAATAACAAATATCACTTGCTATTTACTTTCATTGAAAACTTTAATTTTCATATTTTTTTATTGTCAAATTGCAATAATACCATCCTTAAGTCCATGGGACTTCATTGCATGAAAACAACAGCTTGGCAAAATATGAAGACATGTCTTATTTAAACTTTCACTGGATAATCTTGTTTTAAAAAAGACACAAAATTATGTGAATTATGAAATTGAGTTAATCTTTTAACATTTGGTAAAAATGCAGGTTCACTAGCTTCTTTACAATTTCACAATAGAATCTTCATTTTAAATTAGAAGAATATGGACTCATGTCCCTCTGAACGTCACCTAAAGATGGCTCTAATGGATGAATGCAACCCAGCTCATCATCTCTCCTCTGTCAAAGGATTTAATCCTAAAGCCTGCTTTATGGAATCAAGTGCCTAGATATGCACATCTTTTTGGATTTCTAATCCAACTGCATCTACCTTATGGTCGTCATTGAAATCAATTAAAGTAGAAGATGTCATTGGTAAATTAGCATTCTCATAACCTGTATATGATGAAGCTTCACCAACCATCTACTTTATATTAAAGAAAAATACAAAGAGCTCATTCGATGGTGGCCCAGCAAGAGAAAGATCAATCGTCATAGTTTTTGGGTCCGTCAAATAATTGGAGCCATTGGTATGTGCTATTTTCGATAATTTCCATGGCATAGATTGATTACCAACCTTGTTTCCTTTCTTACTAGCAGTTTTAACATGACCATGACTGGGTGATCTACCCCACTTTCCTTGATTTGTTGCCTTTTTCATAGTGAAAGAAGTGGGCTGCAAAGTTGATTCCTTCAACCCATAGTCCATAGTTGCTAAAGGTCCAAACTTATTTATTGAGCTAGGTCTATCACACATAGGAGATTCGCATCGAGCCAATTTAGTGGGCTTTTCCTAGCCCATTTTAGAAGACACAATCTTTGGTGAGTTAGCACGCTGAGTTAATTTGTTGTGAAGCACCGATCGAGTCAACCTTATCTGATTCAGTCACTTTTGCATCATAGTCAGGGTTTTTTAAATTCTTTCTCAGCTATACTTTTATCCATGGGCCAAACAATCTCTTAGGCATGCTAGCTCCATTATCATCATCGGTGATAGGAGGAAGCTCCGAATGATCACCCGCAGCATCATCAATGATGATCGATAAAATTATTGGGTTTAACTTATTTTTCACTGGGGGAGGAAAGGATACCATCTCATGATAATCCCCTTCCCGATGCCATAGTCGACCACACTGCTAACAAACTATTAGGGTATTCTTATATACAAACAGTTGTCAGAAGGATTGTTTTGTCCCTTGAATCATCTATCCTGGCTATAAGGGTTTCTTAAGATCAACCTTAATACAAATCCTAACATAGCCAAGTCATTGGACTTAAGCCATAAAATTATCGATGAATACTATTGGCAAGGTCCTCGTCGACCGATCGACAATCTTTCTTGTTCGTCATAAGGCCGACTGATTTTGAGACGGTTGCCTTTCTCTCGATCACAACCTGAACAAACTGCTGGAAGCCAACCCAACTCAGGAAAAATAATCTTAATCGACGATCAATCGACTGCAACCAATTGCCAAACAAATAATGACCGACACATCTTACCAAGAAACATTTGTCCCTCAATAGAACATCTTCATAATTAGTCGGCGTTCGTTCGACTATCTATTTAGATTTTCATCAACTAAATGTTATACGGCCATCCTAGTTGGTATTTGGTCGACTAGCCCTGACTTTCTAGTGATATTCGGCATCTGACGGGCTATCACTTGATAGAATTCGGCATTCCATCAACTACATCCTCAAATCCTCATCGAGTAGCAGAATAGACGATGGTTATTCAACAAGGATATTAACTACTCTTAAATATGGAGCAATATAATTATGCACGAGCGGCCAGTTACTCTGTATTAATGGCAATTAATGAGGTAATCACTTTCTAAATATCATAATTCTCATGTCCTGAATATTCAGGAATGAGATTACCATATTTTCATCCTATAAATATCGGTAAGCTAAGAAAACATGGTAAGCTTTTCAGATATAAGTCCTTGCTCTCATTTTTGTCATATTAAGCTGTTCCCTTTCTCTGACCAACTTAATCATCGGAGGATCCTCCGTCAAATAATTTTCAGCTAGAGAACTTTTTCTTTTGCAGGTTCACCAACCATCCATCACACGGATACGCCTCTTGGCTTTCGATCGGCTAACCAAATAGAGGAAGATAACAACAAATACTAACTGGCTGGCCATCTAAATAGGCTTAAATATAGTTGCCCTATTCCAATACTCTTGCGGAAGGTAAATAGATCTAGATCAATGCTAAAGTAATTACATCATCTATGGGAAAGAAGTCCAGTGACCATTGATCAATGGCAAGGATTTGACCCCTGACTATCTAGGGGCTCTTTGCAAGCACCAAATCTCTGGTTTTCTTAGATAAGAATCAGAACAAATAATATCCCTCTAGTAAAACCAAGATATTGGAAAAGTGTTTCTGAAGTTCGGCGATTTTTTTATCGGCTATTTTACTCATCTGTCAGGAAGGTCTTAGCTCTTGAACTACCCCCTTCCATGTTCGAGAACTAGAGCCTTGAATCACTATAGCAGTCATGAATTTAGCAAAAATACTACGGCACTTAATAAAAGTATCTTGTTCCTTACTTATATCAGTGAGTGAAGGATGTATTGAATCAAATTAGCCATGAATTTAGCAATAACTTTATACAAGATGATACATAACTAATCAAATGATAGTGAGATGGAAGTGATGCATTGGATCTTTTAGAAATTAAGGTAATCAATGTATATTTCTAAGAGACTGGCATAGAACCAGAGCTAAGAATTGTTGTATTGCAAGACACTTTCTTTCAAATAATCTGCCTATAATACTTGAAGAAAAAAAGGCAGAAAATCATCTAACCCAGAAGCCTTATTTCCTACCATAGATCATATAATAGACTCAATCTCAGTGACTGAAATCTTCCTGATGAGTAACTCTTTTTCAACATTGGATAAAACAGCATTAGGAAGAGGAACAACACCCAAATCTATATTCTCCTCATCTCTCCTCCATCTAGTATTGAAAAAGTTAAGTAATTCTTGCCTTATAGCAAAATCTTCCTCAATAAAATTTTTATTAGCATATTTGAGAAAATAAATGTCATTCCTTCATCTTCTAATAATAGTAGTTTGATGAAAAAACTTCATATTCCAATCTCCCTTCTCAAGCCAAGGAATTATATATTTTTGTCTCCATAAGGTTTATTGCTGATAGACAAGAGAATTATGTTGGGCCAAATTAGTACAAAGAAGAGACAAATTCCTATCCAATAATCCACCCCCATCACACTCCCTTTTTTTGTAATTTTGATTTTTTTTTGACCTCCAATTTGCGAACAATATCCCCCACTTTCCTTTTGTTTCAAGATCATATTCTTCTCTTAAGGATATCCAATCTCCTAAATGAATGATACATTATATCCCCTCCAATGGCAATAGTCCACACACTATGAACAATGTCTCAAGAAAAAGAGTAATATAATTAAAACTTCTCAAATCTAAAAAAAAGATTTACCAAAAATTTCAAAAAAAGTTTCAATCATAATAGGGCAATAATCTAAAGCAATCTATGAAAGATGACATACTTGATAATTTGGATAACTCTAAATCCATCCTCTCATAGCAATGGCCCTATCAAGTCTCTCCTATACCCTAGTTCGACCAATTCGATTATTACATCATGTAAAATGTATACTTAAATATCCTAAATCAGCTAGACCATGTGAAGCGATAAAAGATTGAAACTCTAGAATATTAATTTTCTCTGCTTGCCAACCATCTTTTCAAATGGCCTATCAATGCAATTAAAAGCACCAACAATTATAGTTGGTAAACCTTGATTGAGAATAGTAGATGCCTTTATTCATAGCAATCGATGATGCTAATATCCGAATCCATATAAATAGCTAATAGAATCCAAAGATATTTTCTTGGCTCTGTAATAACAAATATCACTTGCTATGAGCATTCATTAAAAACTTTAATTTTTATATTTTCTTATTATCAAATTACAATAATACCATCCTTAAGTCCATGGGACTCCACTGCATAAAAACACCAGCTTGGCAGAAGATGAAGACGTGCCTTATTTAAACTCCCATTAGATAATTTTGTTTAAAAAAAGACACAAAAATATATGAATTATAAAATTGAGTTAGTCTTCTAACATTTGGTAAAAATGCAGGTTCACCAGCTTCTTTACAATTTCACAATAGAATCTTTATTTTAAACTAGAAGAATATGGGTTAGTGTCCCTCTGAATGTCACCTAAAGATGGCTCTAATGGATGAATGCAATCCAGCTCATCATCTCTCTCCTCTGTCAAAAGGTTTAACCCTAAAGCTTGCTTTATGAAATCAAGTGTCTAGACATGCTCATCTTTTTTATTTTGATTCAACTGCATCTACCTTGTGGTCGTCATTGAAATCAATTGAAGTAGAAGATGTCATTGGTAAATTAGCATTCTCATGACCTGCATATAATGAAGCTTCACCAACCATCTACTTTATATTAGAGGAAAATACAAAGAGCTCATTCGATGGTGGCCCAGCAAGAGAAAGATCAATCGTCATAATTTTTGGGTCCGTCAAATAACTAGAGCCATTGGTATGTGCTATTTCCTATAATTTTCATGGCATAGTTTGATTACCAACCTTGTTTCCTTTCTTACCAGCAGTTTTAATGTGACCATGACTAGGTGCTAGCCCACTTTCCTTGATTTGATGTCTTTTCTATAGTGAAAGAAGTGGGCTGCAAAGTAGATTCCTTCAACCCATAGTCCATGGTTGCCAAAGGTCCAAACTTGTTTATTGAGCTAGGTCTATCACACATAGGAGATTGGTGCTGGGCCAATTTAATGGGCTTTTTCTAGCCCATATCAGAAGACTCAATCTTCGGTGAGTTAGCTTAGTTAACTTATTGTGAAGTACCGATCAAGTCAACCTTATCTGATTCAATCACTTCTACATCATCCCCGCTGCACCATAATCAGGGTTTCTTAAATTCTTCTCCAGATCCACTTTTACCAATGGGCCAAACAGTCTCTTAGCAATGCTAGCTCCGTTATCATTGCCGGTGATAGGAGGAAGCTCCAAATGATCACCCACAATCTCATCAATGGTGATTGATAAAATTGTTGGGCTTAACTTGTTTTTCATTAGGGGAAGAAAGGATACCCATCTCATGACAATCCTCTTCCAGATGTTGTAGTCAACCACATTGGTAACAAACTATTGAGACATTCTTATATACAAATGGTAGTCAGAAGGATCATTTTGTCTCTTGAATCATCTGTCCTGGCCATAAGAGTTTCTTAAGATCAATCTTAACACAAATCCTAGCATAGCCGAGTTGTCGGACTTACGCTGTAAAATCATCAATGAACACCAACTGGCCGACCGTCTAAACAAGCTTAAATATAGTTGCCCTGTTCCAGTACTCCTACGAAATGTGTGGTAAACGGATCTAGATCAACGCCAAAGTAATTACATCGTCTACGGAAAGAAGTTCAGTGACCATTGATCAATGGCAAGGATTTGACCCCCAACTATCCAGGGGCTCTTTGCAAGCACCAAGTCTCTAGTTTCTTGAGACAAGAATCGGAACAAATAATATCCCTCTAGTAAAACCAAGATTCAGAAAAGTGTTTCTGAAGTTCGATGATTTTTTTATCAGCTATTTTACTTATTGAAGGTCTTCTCCCTTGAACTACCTCCTTCCATGTTCGAGAACCAAGAGCCTTGAATCGCTGTAGCAGCCATGAACCCGAGACTCACCGGTATGGCACGGGTACTTTCACAGTGAAATCTTTCTACAAGTTCCAGAATAGTGGGGGTTTGAGGCGTCCGTTCTCTAGTATCATTTAGAAGACCCCTTTGCCGAACAAGGTGCGAGTCTTCCTGTGGCTTGCAACTCGGAACAAGTTGCATACAAGGAAAGTCGTAGCCAAAAAAGGTTGGAACCTTGGTTTGGGATGTGTGCTCTGTGGAACTACTGTGGAATCAGGGAACCATCTATTCTTTAGATGTTGGTTTGCTAGAAAGTTTGTGGAATGCCATTGTGGTTCAGCTCAAGTTGAGAGGCAGACCCTCCTCTTTCAATCATCTTTGCACGGTGTGGATGAGGAAAAACAAGAGAAGATTGTGTAACAAGGCGGGGAATCAGCTGCTGGTCGCTGTTTGTTGGTTAATTTGGAGAGAAAGGAATGCACGGATTTTTCTTAACAAGAGCACCTCCATTTGGAGACTTTTAGAGATTGGAGAAACATCTGTTCTTCAAAGATTGACGCCGGTCATTTAGCACTGTGGGACAGGATGAAGTCGCTCACTGGTTCACCAAGCTCTTAGCTTTGTACTTGGGGTTGTTCTGTTCGTCCCATTTTGATTTTGTTCTTGCTGTTTGAATGGATTTGTAAATTACTCCCTCTGTATCCCTATCTTTCTCTAATAAAAAGTGGGTAGCTCCCAACTACCTTCTCTTTTCTTTCTTTCTTTCTATATATATATATATATATATATATAACACGTAAGAGTTTAACGTAAGGGTTTGTATTGCTTCTACTTCCTAATTGGCTTCAATGTAGATCACAAGAAAAGCATGAGAATTGACAGCTCAATGAGTTGATGTAGTCTTTGTTTACTAATATATAGATTCTCCTAGATTTTAATCTTATCCTATATTTTTTCCAACTTTGAAACGTGTCACATTCTAGTCAGTTCCGTGTCTATTGGTTAACGTATGTATTTTAAAAGAAGAAAATGGGCAGATGGTTGCACGTCTTCCACACGGATCCATCTTTCTTGATCATCACCTCCTCTAGATTTACCTTGAGAGTTGAGACCCCCTGTACTCACCAACGGGAAAGCAATATATGTTACCATATGTATCACTTCTGTGTCAAGTAAAACTATTTTTTCTCTACTAATACATCTAAAATTATCTCCATTCAATCCCTGTGCACAACATCAAAAAGGCAAATTTCATCAAAAAAGAAAAAAAAGAAGATCAAAAAGGCAAAAGGCAGACAAAATAATCTGCTAAAGTAATTAACGGATAATGCAAGGAAAGACATTCTACACATCTTTATTCCTCAATAATTTGACAGGTTAATCAGAAACTATACATGCCAACAGCTTCTTCTTGGAAGGAGTATCATTTACAAATGCATCGAGACATGCATTACTAAAAGGCACTGATTAAGTGGTGAGACCAAGTTAAAGTATACGATAATTATTTACTCAAAAAAAAAAAAAAGAGTATACGATAATTAAGGTGCAACGGGACATGAAGCTAGGCTGCTGAAAGCAAAGCTCCCACCTTAGTGACCGTCCTTGTCATCAAATAAACAAATGGGATTCCAGAGATCGCAGGCCTGAAATAAAAGGAAAAGGCGTTGCTGAGGTTGTCACCTGGTTTTTGTCTTAGACTTCTCGATGGTATTATATGGTCATTGGTCTGGGGGCATGTGCCTCCCAAGTCCAACTTGTAAAGATTTGACGTTTAGCATGGGGCTTTTCTTCCATGGTCCTACTGGTTTAAGGATATTCTGAATGCTTTACAGTCGTGATCATCCGCCCTTCTAGGCCAACAAAGAAAGTAATTAATTATGAGAGTATACCGGCTGGATGTCATAAAATAACATTATGGAATGTTAAGTGTATACCAGTTATATCTATGGTGCCTCTACGATTATTTTCTCAGATATATACTAATTGGAGTAATGGATAAACAAATCTAACTAGAATTTAGTTACATTATTTGCTTAGTGGCAAGTTGTTGGAAGATGAACTTAAGAAATAGAATAGAATTAGGCAATCTTTTTGCATCTTCCATGTCCTTTTAACTCTAGGGTGAAAATATAAATAATATTTTTTAGCTAATTTTTTTTATGAGATTCCAAGCCGTGATAAATAGTATAAAAGTGAACCTAGCTTGTGACTTATATGGTCCGAGAAATTGATGATGAGCTAATTATGGTATTTGTAATTAGATGAATAACTTTAGATCATTAGCAAGATGATGCCTAAGTTTAAATAGAAGGATGTGAGGATTCGTGCAGATTTATATTTAGTTCCTCATTAGTTATAAGATAGATTTTGAATATTTGTATAGGATCATAAAATCTAAATAATATTTTATGCCTTACTTTTTGGATGAGGTCATGGGTTGTGATAGTTTTAAGATCATAAATGGTCCAACAATTCTGATTCCTTTACTGGTTGTTATTGTACCTTAATGGGTCGACTAATAGCTCTAGTTAATTTGCATAAAAACTTGTCATCCCCAGCATTTTTCAAACTAATTCCGAATGCTAATAAGCATAAAAAATTTGCGGATGCAATAAAAGGCAGCGCAGAAGCTAAGTCTATTGTTCTACCATGATAATGGGTCTTAACGGAATTAACCCATTGCAACAGTTACAAGTCTCCTCAATGTCTCTATATAAGAGAAATCAAGCCTCTCAAGACCTAATGCAGGGAGGCAGAGAACCATAGAGGCACACCCAACAATATATTCCCATCAATATATTTTTTTGTTCTCTTTTCTCTGGTGACCTAAAGGTACGACGATGCAATTTCCTTGAGGATCTTTTCCAGGTCCGTCGTATCTTGCGGAGAAACTAAGCCTGAAGGTACTTCTCTAAGAAGAAAAATGCCCAGCACGCTTCAGATCTCATATAATTTTCAAAGTTTTTTTTTTTTGTGCGATCAAGCTGGTACAACGGAGGGCATAGCGCGCGCATATTCTTGGTTTGTCTTTTCTCTGAAGACCCCCAATAGTTTGTCCTAGTTATCGCGTCTTTATTTCTCAGCAATCCTCACAGATTTCAGCATAAAGAGAGAGACATCCTCCTGTACGTTCTCATGTGCATGTAATGATCATTTGCGAGCCATGCTGCAGTATGTCTGCATATATATATATAGTCATTTTTGTTCCACCAAGCACCAACCAACTCAACTACTACCAAGAAAACATACCAATTTGAAGGCAACTCATCATCCACATATAGATCTGCTGCGTTATGGGCATGCCTCATGATCACCATTATCATTCTTGCACCAAACAACATGAGATTCTGTCTTATATCGTAGTTTATTGTTGATAATAATAATTTAGCAACTTCAAGGTCATTAAATTATATACCTACTTGGAAATAAAACACGTCCACGGTCATGAATTAGTGATGGAGGAGGTATCAAGATGAGAGTATATAGAGACTTAGGAGGGGGTTTCATAGACTGTAGAGCAAGGAAATTGGTGTTGGGCATATATATATATATGTATATATATAATAATGTGATAAAAATGATTTAGTGATGGAGCAGATGTATGCCCACCAGTGATAGAAACAAGAAGGAAATGAATATATCAATTTCAGTGTGAACTTTTTGACCACCGATTCCAACTAGTTGATTCCACATTGGACTACTTTCTATATGAGAAATCACTT
Source organism: Cocos nucifera (assembly GCA_006176705.1). NCBI lineage: Eukaryota > Viridiplantae > Streptophyta > Magnoliopsida > Arecales > Arecaceae > Cocos > Cocos nucifera. Next base: position 102,062 of record QRFJ01001264.1, read on the forward strand.
ATGAGAAGGTAGGATAAGAAGTTAACCACTACCGCAATTAATTAACAGATGTTATTATACAAGTAAATATCTTGTAGCATTTGTAGATTGACCACTAATAACCTCTCTCTCTCTCTCTCTCACAACCACTACCGCAATTAATTAACAGATGATATTATACAAGTAAATATCTTGTAGCATTTGTTGATTGACCACTAATAACCCCCCCCTCTCTCTCTCACACACACACACATCATTAATTACATGGAACGAATACCCTTTTTTTTTTTTAATGTGTACATTATGCATCAAAGGTTGGCACCTCCTCACCATTCAAGTATTTTGGCAAACTCAGAAAAATGTCATTTTGAAAGATGGGAAGCCCCATCGTCCCAACAATTTGATCATGTCGGATGCTTATAGGGCTTCTTAATGTAGTTGGTCTCAAAAAAGAAGAAGAAGAAGAAGAAAGAAAGAAAGGATGGAAGAAAAAAAGGGACAGGAAGCACTTAAGCTTATCTTGACCATAAGCACTGAAAAATCATGGCTTCCAAACTTCTCTCCGTCTCAACAAAAGAGAAGAAAACATAAAAAACAAAAGATAACAATTTTGAAATGTTTACTTAGTCGGAAAAACTTTGAAATATTTACCCTTAAGATGATTTTTAATGACAGCTCTGAGATATTAATTACTTACATCATTTTTGTTGTTCCCAAGCCAGTGCACATTTGAATATAATTGATATGAAGTAGAGATTTTTTTTAAAATAGAACATCATGAAGAAATTGATAATCAAATTTGTCAGAACGGCTAGGGTTTCAATCATATATATACATCATGTCTTAATAGTGTACATGAATGACACAATTTTCTGGTCCACCGGGATGCAAACTTCTTTATCCAAACCATCAAATAGATTGGAAAGAAGAGTAAAATACAAAATCTGGTATATCAGGAAATATGAAGTTAGAAATTTTTTGGAACCGTTAATGATATGATATAGTGATACATTCTTCATGAAAAGAAAAATTAAGTAATATATCAACATTTAATGCTGCTAAAATATTATGGTGATAGATGGAAAATCTCAGTTATAATTAAAAAAATCAATTAATATTGTTATGTTGATCTTGCATGATATTTAATGCAAAAGATTGTTTAAAATTAATGAAATATTCATGAACTATTCTTATCATATTTCTATTTGCCCGTAATTTTACTAAAATCTTTAATCACATGATAGTAATTGCAACCATAAGCAATCATTGTTTAGGCATAATACGCCGCTGGTACATTATCCAAATATAAGGGGGTATCAGATTGAAAACCAGGTATGCTCTACGATCCTTTTCATGCAATGAAGAAAATAAGCATGTTCGACAGCCAAAAAAAAAAAAAAAAAGCAATTCAAATTTCCATTATGTGTGTTTATCGTGCCAAAGCACCTATATTTTTGTCTTTGATCGTGAGTTTTTTTTTGTGAAAGATGAAGTAAGAGAATTAATAATACTCAAATTGACTATATCAAAATCAAAATAATAGGTTTATGCAAGTCATTGTAAAGGATATCAGAATGTTGCAGAAACTCAATGCTTGCACACCTAAAACTCAAAATATATCATCTCAAATACCAATGCTGCCTAGGAATTTTGATTATTATTGTTTATATTCTCCTGCATCAACTCATTATTTTAATTATACTCATTTTCCTAGTAACAAACTCAAAACTTTTGATTTTTTATTTTTTTCATTGATGAAACAAAAGCTTCAGATTTTAACAATTTATTGCGACATATTGCTTATAATGATACTTAATTTGATCAGTAAATGATAGGTGATTGCCATGTAGTCTTGTTAAATGGATCACAGACCCACTTGTCAGACACAGACAATTCATGATGTAAATATACTCGGCATTGGACTGCTATTTTCCCTTCACCTTGCGAAACATCCTTGATAGCAATTTTTTTTTTTTAGTAAACCAGTTTTGTTAAACCAATCTAAAATAAATACATCCATAACTATTTGGAAATAAAATATCTAACAACTCAGAAGAAATATCTGTCACAGCCTGACAGTAATTTCCATCATGATATTAACAGTATGGTGGAGTGTAGTATGCCAATAGAGGACAAGAATCATTAGAATGAAAGCCATATGTATAAGCCTTAACTTGCAAATGAGCACCATATAATCATATATTCTGTACTTCCGTAAGTTCAAACAGCTTGGGACATAACATAGAAACAAAGAACAACAGAACCATTTAAACATGACACAAAATTAAAATGTGAAATGATACAGTTAGTCTTCCATATTTAAGAACCAAAACTCTAGTCAAATAGCAAATAAAGCAGTAAACTAACTTCTGAAAAGGAAAAGTAGCAATTATATCAAGCATTATGTGGAATATGGTACATCCAAGGAAAAAAAAATATGGAACAACAGAGAAATTCTATTTTAATTTTTTAAGTAATTAGGAATTTCAAGCGATCCTGCTTTGGTTGTGGATCCCTATGAAGGAGACTAGACATCTTGGGATGCCCTAGTTGCTAGAGCCTAGGAAGATGTTGCCAAATTCTCAAAGAACCTCCTCTCAATTAGTGCTTTCTATCTTGGGCTTCCAAGAACTTTGAAACAATGAATTGTCATTTCATAACCAGCCAATGCCTTTACCTGTTAATTTGTACGCTAGGTTCCGTGAGAGCCTTTCACCATTGCAAGCAACAGTCCCTCAGCACATGGAAACATCCCAACGTAATAACAAGACAGGCCCAAGTTTCATGACGCAAGTAAAGCTTTGAGTTTGAGAACTTTTCAGTCGAGGACAAAAGTTACAGTTCAGGAAATGAAGGAAGATCCCAACAGGAAACAAACCAACAAATACACAATTAATGCTAGTGATCCTTCTATCAAAAGAACTAATCCAAGTGTTTAATTAAAAACCAAAGATGTGGAAACACTAGTTATAAAGGTTCAAACCAAAAGCACACGCCAAACAACTCTTCCCATGGGCGTATTAATGGGGGTTATCTTAATTCCAACACCACCACCTCCACCACAACAGTTGTCATTGTGCCCCAAGGAGGTGCACCAGTTCATCAGGAAGACAATATTGCTGCTGCATGCCTTGATAGCTAGTAACCACAGGAGGATGGATCAAAGGGCTTACCTCATTCCAATTCATGCTCCCTGATGTACTGGTTCCATTGCTTTCACCCACCATGTTCCCCACTCCAAAGAAGCTATCCAACCCTTCTAATTTTACTGAGTTGCCACAGAACATCTCATCAAGTTCCACAGGAATCTCATTTGGACCTTGCGGCATGTGGTAGCCCGATGGAGAACAACCATTGATGAAAGAAGTGACTTGTTCTGAAAGTTCAATTGAACCAGTACACAAGTGCTGCTGTTCCAGAAAAGAAGCAAGTGGAGTCTCGTGTCCAGCTCCATAATTGCAAGAAAACCTCCCATCGACGTTCGTCGAAAACTTTCGGATCGATGCATGGCCATCGCCATCCACCTGGTACTTGAATTGGTTGGTGGGAATGTTAGGCGGCGTGGGCCAAAAGGAGCTGCCATCTTTTGATTCCTTAGCCTCCTGATTCTTATGGCAGACTCGATGAGCCCGTTGCTGGTTCTTGTGCTGCTTTCCGCCCAGTAGCTTCTTCTTCAGCTTGGTGTTCCAGTAGTTCTTTATATCATTATCAGTCCTTCCAGGCAACCGTGCTGCAATTAGAGACCATCTGATCACAAAGAAAGCAAAGCTATTATTTCTTGAGAATCGGAAAAACAAATAAAGCCATGATCACTGATATCACTCAAAATAACCATGGTGAATGATCACGTGACTGCATGTATATGCATCAAATTTCTATATCACCTGCTCCCAATAGCAACATATAGGCTACATATGATGTTATCTTCCTCCTCAGAGAACCCGCCATGCTTAATATTTGGCCGGAGATAGTTAAGCCACCGGAGGCGGCAGCTCTTACCGCATCGCTTAAGACCTAATTGCCAGCAGCAAAATTTATCATCTTTTGCAGTAATATCAGCAATAATTCGATTTGTTCTAGAGCGTTATTAGGCGTATCAGAGGAAGATCTCACCGATCTGCTGTGGGAGGGCGATCCAATTTCCAACAGTGCCATGCTGTTGGATGTAGGACTTGAGCTTGGCATCCTCCTCAGGGGACCATGGGCCTTTTTTCACGGTTTCTTTGTCGCAACAAGGAGCTCTTCCCATGGTTCGTTCTCCCTTCTTCTGAGGTTGGGGCTGCTTTCCTCTCTTCTTTCTGCTCTTGATGCCGTACTTAAGACATGAGATAGCCACAAGAGTCTGTCTTACCATTAAAAAATGTTGGGGGTGAAATAAAAAATTGCTTAGCAAGAGACCAGGGTATTCTTTTTTTCTCTTTGTTCTCTCTTGGACAAGAATCTACGACGTATCGGTATGCTACCACTCTCCCGTGGGTTGCATGTCATGAATGTAGCGTAAGTGATATATAAATAAGCCAGATGGAAGTGTGTTAAATAAAAGAATTGATACAGAGATGGGTGAAGCTTAGTTAATATGCCTGGTCGCTTTGGTCTATAAACTCAACCACATATCCAAAATTATTAAAGGCTGGATGGCTTGTGGTCTCCCAAGAATTTGTGTGGTACTATATTTTGATATACGAAAACTTTTGCTCAAAAGAATGAAGGTTGAAAAATAAAAATGAACATTTAATCATCACATTGGGGAAAACAAATAAATAACTATATTTAAGAAAATACCAGATGATTTACATATAAACAACAAGGACCTGGAGCCACGATAGAAAGCAATCATCATTAAAATTTAATTATTCAAAAAGCATTAATTATTAAACAAAAGTTTGCAGACAAAATTAAGTTTCGCCACGAGCGGGCGGATGTTTTATTACCCAAAAAAGGATTACAAATAGATGTTTGGCCATGATCCACCATACCGGACATTTTGTGCATTCTTTGGCGTCGCTAACTGATATTGCAAGACTTGGGCCAAAATTCCTACCACTCGGCTATTATAGTTTCTCCCCCTTTTAGTTGATGAGGCACAATCTGCATTTATCCAGGGCCAATCTGTCACTGAATATTTTCTAAAAGCACATGAGACCTTTGCCTATTTCAAAAGACCAAGATACAAAGGCATTCTCTGTAAACTTTGTCTTTGGAAAGGCGTTTGGCAAGATTAATTGGGACTTTCTGCTTTCTGTTTTGCGGGCTAAAGGCTCTCCACCAAAATTGCTTTTTTAGATTCATGGCCTCTTATCCTTCACTTAGATGGCAATTTTCATTGATGGTTCACCTGAGAAATGCAAGTGAAGATGGAGACAAGTGGATCCACCCTTGCCAGCTCTCTTCATTCTGGTGATGTATGGACTAGGTTACTCGAGCAAGTTGGGACCATCGACCTAATTGAAGGGATTGGTGACAACCGAAGCATTGCCAATTAACTTAAAGGTATCAAAATCTTCGCTTTGTCGATGATGGTATTTTGGCGATTAGGGCTGTCCTGATGACATTTGAGAATGCATCGGTGCTGAAGAAACTTCATCGAAAGTTTAATACAAAGTATCAACATGGAAGAGGAGGAAGTGGACCTGGTGGCCACAATGATGAACTACAAAGACGGCAAGCTTCCCTTCACATACTTGGGCCTCCAATTAAGTGACGTGAAGCTAGCTTCCTAAGTAATGTTAGATGTCTCTGCCAGAAAAATACACTTACTAATGTCAAAATGAAAAATTAACAGAATTGTTCAAATAAAGCAAGCATTCTTATGGAATGGAAAGGAGTAATTTGCAAATTCCATTGCTTGAGTTGTGGACAGATTGGGCACATTATTTATATGAGGCTGATCTTGGGAGTTAGATTGCCTCTTCGTTGAGGGAGACTTCGCCACGTATAGTGGTGAAGTGAATCAGGGCTACCATCACTCATCCGCTCTTGTATGATATCTGGAGGCTATGGTAGGATTGTGCTTCTTTGGTAACCAAACACATCTATCATGAGATAAAGAATGCTACAGATTGGATCACTTTCTACATTGCAGAGCACTCTGAAGAAGTGTTGTGGATGTATACAAGGGCTGCTTCGATGCCGCTTGGTGATATTTTATTTTATGACTCTTTTGATTGTATTTATATTAGATTTATATGAGTACCCTATTTTATCAAAAAAAAAAAAAGCATCAAGAAAATAGAGCTATGTCCCTACTAGCCAAAACGAATAGGATGCACCTTGGTGGAGACCAATCAAAAGCTTATAATACTCCAGGAGCAAGCTCGGGATGCGGATCAGGATGTCTTCTACGTTTTCACCTTTAAAGAGAGATATTTCCAAAGAGCTAAAGGCATTTTGGTCTGGCACCCTTTCAAACTAGGTGATGGCAAAAATATTAATTAGATCCTTGGAAGACACCTAAATTGGTCCAATTCCTCTATTGTCATTATTTGAGGAGTTGTACCAAAGAGCAATTAAGAAGAATACAAATGTAGCATCACAGTGGAGCTGGCATCCCTTAGAATGGAGAATCAAATTGTGGGATCCTCTCTCTTCTCGAATCAAGATAGCTGGAGCTTATGATGGAATTCTTGCAGCCCATTACATCTTTTACAAATACAGATGCACCAACATGGAAACTCACCAAAAATGGCATCTTCACTGTGAATTCTTACTACAAATTCATCAGTAGTTGTGGGATCAGGTGGCCATTCTACAGTCTAATCTAGAAGGCTGAAATACCTGAGAAAGCAAAGGTGTTCTTCTGGCTTCGTCTAAAGAACAAACTCCAAATGAGGGAGGAAAGATTGGGTGCTTTGCACTAGATGTCCTTTGCGTGGAGTGAATTCCGAGACCGCACCGCATCTTTTCATCAAATGCCCCTTCACATGAAGTATCCGGCGTTCTCCGGAGATCTACCTCAAGCTAAAAGGGTAGCCTCCAACCCTTCAGAATCTATTTACATCTTGGAGAAAGAAGAGAATCCATTCATCCGTCAGAAGTGCTAGCAGATTTGGCAAGAGAGACTCCCACATTTTCCTTAAAAGAAAGTCCTCCGTTCATGCGGTCTTATGTAAAAGCCTTCGAACTATGGGGAAAACTGTGAGATAGCTACCAAAAGTTGATGTCCACGCTCTCTCCACTGATGCTTTCCTCTTACTGATTCTTGTTCCACTCACCACCGCTCTTTACAGTTTGCCCTTGAGACACTTCCTGAATCTTGTACCACTCCATTCCATCAGCTGTGAATAACCTTTTTTCTTAATAAATTTGAGGGAAGTATGTTACTTCCTCCATTACCACTAAAAAAAAAACAGAGAGAGAGAGAGAGAGAGAGACTAACCGTGTTGAATATATCAACTACAAGGTATCACCTTTCTTGTAACAGTAATCACATGTTGATCATATATACCATTTCATGCGAGAATGTTTGTTTACAGTTATTGTTTGTTAGGCGACCAGATGAATAATCTAAGGTCTTACAGTAATAGATTTCAGGGGATATGAATCCTTGGATTACCAGCATCTATTCAGCCTTTTCCAAAAGCAGTGCTGGTATGACCTTCCTAAATTTTAGTTCGTGAACCATCGAGAGGAAGAGGAATGAGCCTAGTCTATAGTAACTGCCCTATAGAGACACTGATGCTTCCCATGTAAAACAATGTCGGGGGGTCTGCCAATCCCACCGACGAGTGGTGGGTTTATGCAATTATTGGAAAACCATGTGCTTAACAAATTTCACTTAAACCTCCTACCTAAAACACTGTTTCATTGCATTCGGTCAAATGAATGACATCTATGTCATTCTCTTCTTTTTTTTTTTTGGATTAACACCGGAGGCTGAGGCCACCAAAGAGATATATTGAAATCGAAACAAGTTGCAAACTTCAAGTTTACAGACCTTGAGTTTACCGAAGTTAGCGGGGTTTACAGGCTTTGAGATTACGGACCATGATAATAGAACAGAGTTGGGAGCAGAGAAATGAGATTAGGGACTTGGCAAGGAGGACTAGACTCGGTTGATATCAAATAGCACCAAAGATCTTCAGTTCGTTGGAGCTGCAAAGGATGAAGACAGACAAGGCATCACATGCAACCATCTGCATCGAAGTGGTTTTATTGAGAAAGAGTCTAGCATACGCTCCCTCCAGCATCTCTAAGCAATGGCAAAGAAGAGCATCAGCATAATCGGTTGTGAAGACTTCGGGAACTTTGACTGTGTCCAGTCTATGCAAATATATCTGAAAGTGGACCAAGGGCAGAGAGTACCCAAGCCCACACACATGGAGCTCCAGATCTTGAAGAATAGAGGATAGTAGGAGAAGAGATGATCAATTATTTTCGATGATGACCACCCAAGAATTTGTCCAGCTTCTTTCCAATAGCCTCCCTTGCATTCAGTTTGAACTTCCAACACACGGCCACAGAAAGCATCGTATTTTCATGAGAATGGGAAGGTTCCATAAGATGGAGGCGAACCTACAGATTGTACCGGAGGAGTTGAGGAATTGATAGACTGAGGCAGTAGAGAACTTGCCACTACAGAAAGCCTTCCAAATAATTCGATCTTCATCATGCTAAGAGTGATGGTGTTTATGAGATGGATGATGAGATCAAATTGAGTGCGTACTTGAAAGGATGGATTCGACGGTAGTGATCTAAGTTTGAAATAATTCGATCCATATCATTCTCGTTGATTCATCAGCATGGTAAATTTCTGCTAAAAATATTGTCCTATTGGCTGCAATTTTAGATCATTATAATTGTCTTTTTCTGTTCTCCCAGAGAGGATGTTACTGCTCTTTAAAGGTCTAGAACTCGACCCACTTCGTCACGGTAATGATGGAATAAAGCAGGAAAACTAAGAAAAGTGGAGGAAGAGAGAGGTACCAATGCAGGGAGAAAAGGAGGGGGGGATTAGAAGCATTGGGAAGGCAATGTTGATAGGATTTTTTCTGTGGGGTTTCCTGGGGAAGATATGACGTCTCCTGAATTGCTCATAAATATTTTCATTGATTTGCACAAATTTATCGAGATGATTTGAATTATTCATGATGCAGTACTGTTCACGAATTTTAAAATGCTTGTGAATTGTCTGCGGTAGATGCAGTTATATCTCACATGCTCGTTACCGAGTCAACAAGCACGAAGTAGGTATTAAAATTATATTATGTTTTTAAATATTAAATTTTTGCCAACTCTTTGAAAAATCTGTACAGTAGCCCCATCCATGAAGTTTCGATTGGATCTACTGCATTAGTGTTAATGATATCTACCAAGATTTTAATTATATATATGCAGAATATTTTGATTATTTTGTTTATTTAAGCATGTTTTTCTTTTCCTTTTGGACAACACAGACGGCAATCATAGCATTATCATCATCATCTTTATCATCGTCATGGGGTGATGCCACCTCTTGTTACTTAAGCAAAGAGGTCCGGATTAATTCTCTTGGCCTTAGCCCTTAAAGAAAGGGATGGATATAAGATGGAAAGTGGGGATTAACCTCTTTTAATTTTAAAAAAAGAAAAGGAAGAAAAAAGAAAGAAGCAAAAAGGATCACTTTTATGGAAAAGAGAATCAATATATATTTTTTTTGATAACTTACATATTACCATGGTGAGAACAAACATGTTCATTAGGAATGCAAGAGAATCAACATATCCTTTTTTTTACATCTTCCACGTTGTAAAAACATGCCTCTTTGGAATGCCCATTAACTTTCTCCCTCCCTTTTTGAATGCCTGAGAACTGAATTTTCCAACAATTATGGTATATATTGCGCACTTAAAAGTAGAAATGAGTTGAGCCAGGCCTGGGGACCGAGTTAAACAGCCTATGGTACTGAGCCCAGCCCAAAACGAAGCGAATTATAAGCGAGGATGAGAGTGGCACGTGCCACGACACATCAGTGAAAAGGTTAGCATCCTCTTAACATAATCCTTAAATTATATTATATTGGACCATATTGGGTTGTGGGCCTTAGGCAACTTTCATTTCGTTATCCTTTTCAAAATCCTTGGCGAACCACCGAGATCTACCAAATCTTAGGGCATGTTTAATTCACGACAAGAATTGAAATCGGGATCGGAGTGGGATTTGAATACTAGAGAAAAGTAGGAGTTAGATTTTAGAGGATTGAGGTATTCTCATCCTCCTCTGAAATAAGAATGGTAATAAAACTCAGCCCGACTGGAACGAGAGTCATTAGTTTCCATTCCTGTTTCAGAGCCCAACCCCGTCGTCCTTCGTACTTGGAAGATCGGTGCAATCCATGAGCAAGTTGATGTCATGCACGCGCCAGCGGTAAAACCTTCTCAATCCATTCATGGATCCATCTTGATTAGATTTGTGCAAACACAAATCTATCGTCAGTCAATCGCTTCTTAATAATGTTCATTTATTGTGGTTGATGCTGCAAAAACAAATGAAGAAAAAACCAGATACATAGGTTAAGGCTTTTTAGGTAGAACAATGCTTAATCCTTTTTAAGAATGTTATGGTAAGGGCCAGGTCCATGTATATGGGTTAAGGCTTGCTAGGTAGGATGATGCTTGATGATTATCATTACCACTCGGATTAGTTAATAGGATTAAGCCGATGTCTGATGTCTCTTTTGTAATTATATGATTAGCCCTTGCTAAACCTCCTAGGAAACAAAACATCTTTGGTCAAACAAATCATCCATCGCAATAATGGGGCATGCATCTTTACAGAAATAGGCTATAGCAAACTTTTGAACGTGTAAAATAATCTGTTAATCTACCAGACAAAATCCACAACTTGGGAAGCAAAATTAACAATAAAAATCATTATCATATAAGTCAAGCAGGAATATTGTTTTCAATGCTCAGCACCTACAGGTGTCGGCCTATAAATTCTAACAATGGATGCATTTTATTTGTTCTCCAAATTGAGGGGAAAGGATGGAGCGAGAGCAATTTACATTAGAGTATGGCAGCAAACTAATAGATGCATATGTACAACTTAATTAATGCTTGCTTATTCATCACTTATTTTACAAAGGTTGATGTACACAGCATCAGAACCTCAATCAATTTCAACCGTCCAACCTTTCTCATCTTTCACAAGGCCCATCTGCATGGCCGTAAGGGCATTGTATAGCTGCTGAGACACTGTTTCACTTCCAGTTTTATATGCATACCTGCATGAACATAGATAAACACTCTTTTCATGTGCAAGGAGCATTAAATTCAAGCAGGTGATTGTGTGAAATATCATAATCTTTTTTCTTCCAATGTAAAAATTTAAAAAAAAAAAAAAAAAAAAAAAAATCATCACAAAAATATTTAGCAATCGATAGTTGTGGTTGAAAAGTGAAATGGATGCTTCATACAGTTTGAGAGTCAAATAAAACTGTAAGTTATGATTTTTTTCTTTCTTTCTTTTCTGAATAGCTCAACCCAGATATACTGGTGGGTGTTACGTCAGTTTCTAACATAAGCTAGTCGATTAGCTTGGGATTCAACTAGCATGTGGTTATAAAAGAAATTATTCATGTTGGTGTGATTTTTGAGAATTCATTGATAAGTTTCCGTAAGTTTCTTCAGAAGAAAAGTAAAACAAGATAAGTATAGCAGGAGTTAATGTTTCAGATGTTCTTTACCTTTTCAAGAAATTAAGCAATAGTGTAAATGATAAAACAATGTCTGGTAGACTAATTTCATTTTGCAAACTGCAAGCTCATGTTGCTTCTTTCTGTGCATTAATGGCCCATAGGCCATGGGAATTATAAACAAAAAACATATAATGGAAAATGTTGCTTATTAATTACCTTTCGCCTTGATAAGTGATGCTACCTACAGGAGCAACAACCACAGCAGTTCCTGTGCAAAATACTTCATCTGCATCAATCAAATCCTCAACAGATACGAGCCGTTCCTCAACCTGACCAATTTTAAAAATAAGAGATTTTTATAAAATAATTAGTAAAAATATAGGAAAGAAGTGCATACTTAACAATTGCTTGATATGTAGGGGCCTACGGTGGTTGTGTTTCAATCTGGTTCTGTGACTCATGATTTCTACCTCAGAGATGCTGTAATGCATGCTAAATCATGACATTTATTTTATTTTTTTTTCCCTAGAATCCTTTTGTATCATGCGAAATCTTGGAGGGTTGTTCCCATAGTATGTGTTTAAATTATGTGGCAACACAGAATAGCCACCATCAAATAGTGCTCCTTTTATCTTTTTACTGTAGACTGCCTGGTGTTAATCTTCAGAGTGACTTCTTTCCTTAGCTTCAAACATGATACCACCTCACGGATGTCTGGCATTAGTTTGAGAATCAATTGTAAGAGTTCTTGATATTTTTTTCTTTTTCTAATAGCTTATCTTCTGCAGAAGTGCAACATTTCAGTTTAGAAGTGTCGGTCATTTTGAAAGTTCTCTAAGTTATGAGTGCTGACCTGGTAGCCATGATCCCAAGCAATGTCCATGATGCTCTTGCGTGTGATCCCGGCAAGAATAGTTCCCCTTGTGATCGGTGTCGAGATGACATTATCCTAGAACAGATAAATTATATAATTATATAATTACATACCTAGCTAGAATATTTTTTCCAATCATGTACATGTTGATAGAACCATGGTGGATGTGATACAAGCCAGCCAAGTCAAATGAACAATTGTTTATTTGACAAGAGGTACCTTGATAATGAATAGATTGCAAGAAGAGGCCTCCTCCAAATATCTTTTCTGCACAGAATCAAGAAATAGAACATCTGTAAATCCCTTTGCCTTAGCCTGCACTTGTGCTTTCAAAACCTACAAAAAATGGAACGAATGAATGGTTGTGATGTTGCCATCTTGCATGGTGAACCTGAAAGAAGCTTTAAAAATTGTATCTTCTTTAGAAAAATATCGAGTCAAATATCATTTGGTGAAGGCTCGATCAAAAATATATTGCCAGTTAATTACCAGGACTCCTTTTTAATCAGAAGGCCCATGATACATTTTCAATTGGTTCTAATATTATTACTAGATTTTCTCTGTAAACATGGAATTGGATTTATTTTTGTCTCTCTCCAAAACGCACATTATATGTCCATGTCGAGGCACTGGCTACAACTATTCAAATTAGGAGTACAGGAAAATGAGCATCCCCATTCACTTACCATACAGTCAAAAATATTACAGATTCATGTTGCTTTCTACAAGAAGGAGAACATTTCTAGACGGAAGAAAAACAAAATTTGATCTTAAGCACTCTTCAAAGAGCAATCTTATGCCTTAGTGACTATAGTAACTTGTATGAATATGTCCTTGATACTTGATTGGGCCCATAAAACCAGAAATTAGCATTTTGACTATTTACTGCTCCTCTAACAGATCAGTTCCCCTTTCATTGATTAGTTCACCAATTGTAACTTGAGGGAAGTAATGAAAATGATTCTTGCATTCTTACAATCCCTTGGCAGTAAGAATTATTTAAGAGCAAGCCCTCTAGCATCCTTCAGAGGCAAATAAACATAAGCTTTAATATAACTATGACTTTTGACTGGTAGAAGCTTTTGTCTGTGAAACACATTTTGTAAAAGTAATTGAAACTGAGACATAGAGGGATTTTTGTGTCGGAACAGGGTATTAATTACACATTTGATAATTATTTTTTTTACAAAGAAAACCCTACCGGAGCATAATTGGTAATTGTTTTCACACCACCAGTCCCACCAGGAGTGGCACGATGGATTTCATCCTCTATCACTAAGTGTATTGGTGCCAAACCCTCCTGAAAAAGAAGAAAGGCATAATTGTAAATTCGATGTCAAGAAAAGCAATATCATGTTAGGTTCAAAAAGCCAAAAGAAAAGAAAATTGTATATGGTGATTGAAATGCTCATTGAACTCCAAGCAAATCAGCAACATAATATGAAAAGATAAAATAAGACAACTATCAAAGACTAACTATAAAAAACTTTCAAAGTCTAACTACGCAAAAAATAAGCCACAAATTTAGATAAGAAGAGATCATGATACAATCACTTCACATAAAATCACTCTTAGTTGATCTTTCATGTTTTCTAAACCTCAAATCCAATGCAAAGAAAGATATGCTTTAATACTTGACAGCTACAAAAAACATTTGTTGGTAAATACAATTATATAAACTTGCAAGTAAGTTTAAAAGGCTTTGACATAAATATTGTTTCATATCTAGGCATTGTGCAGTAAAGCCCAGGAACCTTTTCTATCTTTCATTTTTAACAAGTAAATTTACTAAATCATGATATATTTACATTACCCAACTAACACATATTGCTAAGACGTTGAACTAGATCAATTAAATGGGTATCATACCGAAGTTCCAACGAACAGCTACACCATTATATCATTTAGTTCATGAATTCCTCTTTAGATAAGGGCCTGTTTGGTATTGCTGTTGTTTTTGTGTTCTTGTTTCCTTACAGATTAGTGAAATACCATGGAGACAGCATTTGTATGGAACTACTGCCATTCCTTACTTTTGTTTTCAGTTTTTCTAAAAGCGATCAATGTTGCTGCCAAAGCCCTTAAGGTTTTACAGAAATTTTTTATAAAAAAAGGGGGGAAAAACAAAACAAAACAAAAAAAACAAAAACAAAAACAAAAACAAAAGGGTTCCATGATTCATGTTTGTTCAAGGTACACAACAGTCATTATATAGTTTAGAGCGCAATTACGCATTCTGTCATGTTAAAACATAGAAATACTTAGCTGTATCACTTATAGAGTGATGAAAATTTACTTTGATTCCTCACAAATGCAGTAAACATGAAGATGATTAATCTGCTTATCTGCTTTACTAGCAACGAGCAATGTTAAATTCTGCTTATTTGAACTAATTGATGATTTCTTCTTCACCTAATTACTTACAGACATCTCCACTAACATTATTTTTTTAAAAAAAAAAATCAACTGCTTTAGGGGCTACTTTGTGGACCACTCAATTCAGAACTCTTATTTACAGCTGCTTTCCAAATGCAAATGATCAAATTACACATCTGATGAATTAGCTTCCTCAGTCAAGTAGAACACAGCTGTAAGGGAAATCACAATGATGGTAAAAATTGGGGGATTATAGGAGCAGTGAGTTTTTTTTCAGAAATAAAAGTAGTGAGTTATTTAGTGTAATGTTAGAGGAAAAACATTTGAATGGCACTTTTCTAGGGTAGCTAGCTCTTTCTTTAAAACCCATTGCAACAAACATGCTTAAAAAACAGTACTTAAAGCAGAATACTTTCACGAACAACAAAATTGGGACAAAGAAATGGCATTTGCTAACCTTGAAATAAGTTCCCACAGGTGAAGCATAAACTAAGAACATGTACTCAGGTGCTGGAGCCAAACCCAATACAGGCCCACTCCCCATGAGCAGAGGCCTGAGATAGAGGGACCCTTTTCCCTGAGGTGGCACCTGAATCACATACCATGAGCTATTGTTTAAGTTAAGACAGAAGGAAAAGAGTCCTGTTCAGTTGTTCCCATGGAATGCAGAAAAATTTCGGGTAGCCGCTACTACTTGAGTACATACCCAGCGCTTGTTTGCCAATACTGTTTGCTTAACAGCATTAACAAATAGATCAACAGATGGAGCTGGCATGCACATCCTCTTAGCTCCCATCTGCATTCGCCATGCATTCTCCTCCGGCCTGAAGAGCAAGAAACCACAACCATCTTCTTTCCTGTATGCTTTTAGACCTTCAAAGAGAGCCTTTTGGAAAGAAAATTCTGAATTCAGTCAAAAGTGCCCATGATGGAGGAAGGTTTCTACATGCAGAGTTTTAACTACAATTACAAACAAGTGCTCTAGTGGATGAAAGGTGATGAAATAACTAAATTTATGAAACACTAATTTATGCTGGAAAAGTATTGAGATAACTAAATTAAAATAAATGGTGGTCAAATGATATGCAAGTCTATGGTAGGATACAAGTACAGAGAAGAATTATAAATCTGCAGGAAAGAAGTATCACATTAAAAAAAAAAAAAAGGTGATGCAAATAAGTTGTCTAGATATGGAGGTAAGCCTCTACCATATGTTTGCAGGGGATGTTGGGGATCATGCTTACCTGTCCATAATTTAGGACTCCAGAAGATGGGCTCAGCTCAATGTTCCCATATCGGTTGAGTTCTCCAAATGAAAATGTGTCGGCTTCAGAACATTTCATGACATACATGTAGTCAGTTGGAACAAGACCAAATCCAAGGTCATCCCAATTGATATCAGCATTGTCTTCATCACTCCTATTATTTTTCACAAACAGTAAAATATTCATGATCACTACTTAATAATTTAAAGCCATTGGAGTTTCAACTTTCAAGTACAGTCTCTGTGATAAGCAAGTTCCTACTGAAGCAGTTTTATGATTATTATTATGATAAAAGTAAATTCCAACTGAACAATTAATCGAGCAACTTTGACATAACATACAGATCTACAACAACAACAAAAAAAAAAAAAAAAAAAAAAACGGAAGCAGCTCTTATGCCCAAGGAGTTCCTCTTAAGCCCAACCAGATAAATATAAAAACTGACCCTAGATTAATTGAGACAACAAATGCTGTATGTCACCGTAAATTTGGGCTACCACATGCATGACAACAAGAAGTCATAACATATCAAACTAATCTCTCTCTCTCTCTGTGTGTCTGTGTGTGTCTGTGTGAAGAGGAAGCATTAGAATTTTCTTATATGCTAATTTGCACATCAAATCAAAGCATTACCAACGCATCCAAATCTAGCATGTAATCTTATAACCTCTGTAATCAGTGATGTAGAATAGCACTCTTTAAAAGCAAAATCAGCTTACCTGTCCGAGTCAAGCGTGCATGCATATTGGAAGGAAGATGCAGACCGCGAAGCAAACAAAGAGCAGCTTCGAGGCTGCAATAGCACAATTCATCATGTTAAACTATTGTAAAAAGAGAAGCAGTCAAGCAAAACTACTGAAACAATACTAGAATCAATCCACAAATAGAGATCACCGATCGAATGGAAACTGACCGTAGAAAGGGGCCCTCCAAATCTGTTTAAAACCTTCGCCAATTTGCATGCCAGAGAAGGATTGAGAGTGCGTGTTATCCACATGATGGCTTCTCTTCTTGTCTTAAATTATTTTTTCAAGTAAAAAGATAGAACAGGAGGAGGCGGAAGACAAAATTTGATGACCTTCTCCAAATTGCACCGATAAACTCTTCAACCTTCGTTTAGCACAGGCTACATATAAACATGTCGAAGCGTGACAAAGCAATTACGACGAGTAATGACGATGACAACCCACTTGTCGTATTATACATGGGGATGCAAGGAAACGTCCTGCACAACTTTAAAATTGGTGGAAAGATGGAGGAAGTAGTCTGGAGACAAATAAAAAGATGTTAAAATTGATGAGAATAGGGGGAGGATATGGATAGGCGGTCGATTAGGTGGATAGAGTTTTACCAAAAAAAAAAAAGAAGGAAAAATTAGATGGATAGAGACGAGGAGGAGAGAGTGCTGTGCCTGACATGTAGGAGCGCTCCACACGCCTCTTCCCCGTCAATTTTTTCGCAACCGAGCGCCCCTTCCACGTCAAATTGGACAGCCACTACTTGTGGTCGCTTAGCGGTCGCTTTTTGGCTTTTATTTTTGTTACGGACGTAATCTGCTCACACTGTTCCTCATGTCATGGAGGGACCTTCTAGCTTCGCTTCCTTCCACCATCAATGTACGCTTGATGGGTTTTTTTAGCTTCACTTGCTTCCACCATTAATGAATGCTAGATCCTTTTTCTTTTTTCGTTCTTTTTTCCTTTTTTTTTTTGGCCCCCGCCCGACAGGGGTTTTTGTTTCGGCTTGAAGTAGTTCGATGCTACGCTTTGTTCCCTGCGTTAGAATTGTTTTAGGGATTGAGCTATTACAGTCTTAGTCGCAGAGTAATTAAGAGCAACCTCCGGTGGGAGGGTCTCTCCCAGGAAGAGGCTACCTAACTTTCGAACGAGGTTCATGGTAACTCTAAGACGCTTCCCATAATGGACTAATTTTGAATGCGTTTCGTCGGAGTTGAGGTTTGGATAAGGACAGGACTTATCCTGTGTTTGGATGAGATTATAACTGAGAAAATGGATGGGATGGAAGGATAAATTACCCCTTTTCACTGTAAATAATGGACGAGGAAAATATTGTCAATCCACCAATTTACAACTTCCCAACTTGAGAGGATATAAGAAACTATGTATGGAGTATGCAAGGGATAGATATTATATTGATAAAATTACTCATTAATTTTTTAATAAAAGATAAGAGAATCATGCTCCATTTTTTTAATCGATGGATAGTCTAATAAGATTATCATATAAATATCATTTATTTTTTCTTTCATTTCTTCTATATCAAATATGAAAGAAAATTATTTCTATCCAATCTTCCATCCTTTATCAAATACAATGAAAGATGGATGGAAGACTCATCCAATCTCTTTCTCAACCATCTTTTCTTTTCTATTCATCTTTCTTTCAATCCATCCTTTGTACCAAAGAAAAGATTAAACCCTTCCTCTAAAAATCATCTTAATTTAAGTAAGTTTTTCTGGTCAAACAAGTTTTCCTGGAAGGTGAACCATCTCTTCTAAGAAGGTAGAATGGATTTAGTAGTCCTGGTTTATATCACATCATCATTACCTACTCTAATTTTCTCCTCTTTAAACAGCATTTGTCAAATCCAACTATACATTTGCAACCAAAACAAACTCAGCGTGTAGCAAGGGAAGGTATGGTAATCCTAGAATAAATAATGCTCCAATTCAAAATCAATCCCGTGAAAGAAGAAAGCATCTTTGTGGCCAAAGAGAGACTGGAATAAATGCTAAGTGCCAAAAATAAGCGAGTGGTCATTAAACATTCTAGTGGGGGTGGTTGCCCGGTCTGCTCTTCTGTCTGCAGCACGGGAATGGACGAAGAAGCCAAGACATGGACTGAACTCTCTGTTTCTCAAATCAAAATCGAAGAGAAGGATTCCCAGCACATGTTCAATCGTTTTTTGAAGTCGAACAAGGACAGGATTCCAAGCTTGCAGTCCCCGAGGGAATGCTTGTCAAAATCCCAGTTTGCGTGTCGGTTTTAAAACCTTGCATGAACAACCCAACTGAAGCACAATTCTCATGCCAGCCGTTGATATAGAACAGCTGTGCAAGGTTACTTTCCTTCGTAGAAACAAAAACTAAAAGCATTTTCTCTGGCTTTTCTGCAGCTGTTTACATCAAATCATTCAGAACTCCGTGTGATTGGCATGAAAAGAGGCTTAAATGGATGCTGCAAGGATCAACAAAAATTAGAACACACAAAACAAGAAGGTACAGGATCAGAACTTGTTTGCATTCATAACGAGCAAAATCTATCTGACATCGAGTCCAAGACTACAAACAGAGCAATTTTCTTCCAGGAGGAAAAGAAAATCAAGTAATTTTGCTTAACAAAAAAAGGTCAAGTACTTCTTGCTTATGGATATATTCCTTAGTCTCCACATCAAATTGTGTGAATTTAGGAGCTCCGCTTTTGTTGTATATTGTTGGTGCAAAAACTCATCATCGCCGGAGGTAGCCGGGGTCGAGGCCGCTGAGGTCGCCGCCGGGGATCTACAAAACAAAGTCCCGTCCGGAGCCGGTGGGGGGTGGCTCCGGCAGGACCCTCCGACGATCAAGTCAGTTTTCGGCCAACAGGAATGGAGTGCTCGGAATGAGTTCCGGAGCTTAGAGATGAGGAGGAGAGTTTAGAGATCAGAGAGAGCTTAGCCTTAGCGTATCGAGAAGGTCCTTTATATAGTGGAGCTTGATGATGACAACTGCAGCCGCGTGCTGGTGGGCCACTCGAGGTTCGGCGGAGTCAGTCTCACGGGATGGTGCCGTGTGCGGCGGATTGATGGTGATAGCCATCGCCGCCTGACAGTGGGTCGCTATCGCCTGCGGCGGACTGATGGTGATAGCTGCAGAGCTTGCGGCAGACTGATGGGATGCAGAAGGGTTGAAGGCCTTCGTCGTGTGCCCATTTCGGAGGAGTTCGGGCTCCTGAAGAGGAAGATAGGAGGGAGTTCGGCTCCCATAGGCGTCTGGCTGGAGGTATGCAGCTAAGGCTCGTCCGCTGAAGAGTTCGGCCTGCTGAGAATCCGAAGCTCGGCCGTTTGGGGTTCGGCCGGCTGTTGGACTTCGGCTGAGGCTTGGACACTTGAGAGTTCGGTAGGAGCTCGGTCGGCCGAAGTTCGATGAGGGCGACCGCTGAGGAGTTCGGCCGAGGGACGACCGCTGAGGAGTTCGGCCGAGTGACGACTGCTGAGGAGTTCGGGCTCCTGAGTGACGACCGCTTGGGGATTCTGCTAAAGCCCGGCCGAGGGGGCGACCGCTGAGGAGTTCGACCGAGTGACGACTGCTGAGGAGTTCGGGCTCCTGAGTGACGACCGCTTGGGGATTCCGCTAAAGCCCGTCCGCTGAGGAGTTCGGCCGCTGAGAGGACTTCGTTGAAGCTCGGCCGCTTGGAGTCGGTCCGAAGGAGTTCGGCCGTGGGTCCGAAGGGGTTCAGCCGTGGGGAGTCCGAAGGAGTTCGGCCGCCCAGGAAGTTCGGTCTCGACGCTGGGAGTCCGGAAGAAGCTCGGGAGCTGACCAGTTCGGCCTGCTGGAAGAAGCTCGGCCGCTGGGAGTTCGGCTGAAGCCCGTCTGCCGAAGCTCTTCTGCGGCTACTGGTTACATTAGGCTGAGCGTCGGGCCGGGCTTCGGCAGGAGCGGGATTTATCCCCAACAGTAGTCCCCCCACTCCCGAGTTCGAAATTCGAAGGAAGGGAGTACCAAAACGGACGACTGCCGAAGTCTTCTTCCAGGCCCCGCGTTTGTCGCGGCTGAAGCTCGGGGGAGGTCTCTTCTCCAGCCAAGGTTGACGCTGAAGTTGAAGCTGAGGCTTGGGGGAGGCCTCCTCTCCAATTGATGTTTGGAGTTGGAATGGAACTCGTTCCCAGCTAAAGTCGATGAAGCTGATGTTGAAGCCGAAGTAAATCTCGCCCCCTGCGGTCGAGGTCGGAGTTGAGCTCCTCGGGGGTGACATTGTCTCCATCAGCTGAAGTTGACTCGGGGGGGACCTCCTATTCCGCGGCCGAGGTTGTCGTGGTCGCTTGGGGGCGATCTCATCTCCTGCAGTGAAACTTGCCGTAGACTTTGAGGCTCGGTCTCGGATCTTGCTCACGTCAGGACGGGGTTCCCCTTCTGTTCCTAATGGGCTGTGGGGGCACATGGGGACCGTCGTCCTCGCCTCTCCCCCATCTCGTTTTAGGTGAACGAGGCCTTCGACCTTGCTCGCGTTAGGACGAGGTTCTCCTCCTGTTCCCAACGGGCTGTGGGGGCACATGGGGACCGTCGTCCTCGCCTCTCCCCCCATCCTCGTTTTAGGTGAACGAGGCCTTCGACTTTGCTCACGTTAGGACGAGGTTCTCCTCCTGTTCCCAACGGGCTGTGGGGGCACATGGGGACCGTCGTCCTCGCCTCTCCCCCCATCCTCGTCCTTTAGGTGGAACGGAGGCCTTCGACTTTGCTCGCGTTAGGACGAGGTTCTCCTCCTGTTCCCAACGGGCTGTGGGGGCACATGGGGACCGTCGTCCTCGCCTCTCCCCCCATCCCGTCCTTTGTGGACGGGGCCTTCGACTTTGCTCACGCTAGGACGAGGTTCTCCTCCTGTTCCTAGCCGGCTGTGGGGGCACATGAGGACCGTCGTCCGTCGCTTCTCCCCCCATCCCGTCCTTTGTGGACGGGGCCTTCGACTTTGCTCACGCTAGGACGAGGTTCTCCTCCTGTTCCTAGCCGGCTGTGGGGGCACATGAGGACCGTCGTCCGTCGCTTCTCCCCCCATCCCGTCCTTTGTGGACGGGGCCTTCGACTTTGCTCACGCTAGGACGAGGTTCTCCTCCTGTTCCTAAGTGGGCTAGTTTAGCTGCTTCTTCCCTGTCGTCGCATAGTTTTCGCGTCCAGAAATAATATTACTGAGAGGGGAGAATTTTACCGAGGGGAAGCCACTCGCAGCACATTTCCGTTTGAGGGTCGTCGGGGTGTTGTTCCTCTGAGTTCCTCTCGGGCAGCGAGTCCCATCCAGATGACCTCCTCTATTACATGCTGGCCTCCTTAATTTCGGAGCATGCTTCTCTTGACTTTGTCGCTGGGAGACGACGAATCGCCGATGTAGCTAGCTCCTAGCTCCTCCCCAGGGTGGCGTTGATGACGCCGCGAGGCGGCCGACCTTCTTGTCTTTTCTAGTTACGGCAGCGCCTTTAGCCGATCTTCTCCTTCTTCAGACTGGCGTCGGAGGAATTTATCCCGTCGTCCCATTTTGACGAGCTCTTCAATCTCGTCTTGGAGCTGAACGTATTCCTCAGTGTCGTGGCCGTGGTCGCGATGGTAGGAGCTTTACTTGCTTCGACCGCCCACGTTTGGGGAGGCCGTAGTCCTCGAGGTCTTGGCGGCTGGCTCTTAACTTCGCCGAGAATTCGAGTTAGAGGAGCAGGTCGTAGTTGCGGAACCTTTCGGGAGGAGGATTTCTTCGCGCCCTTCTATCGGGGCTTCCTTTGTAGTGAGCTCGAGAAGTTCGGGCTTCGCTTGCGCGGACCTTCATTCCGCGCTTCATTCCGCTTTCCCACGAAACTTTTCGTAGGAGAACTTCATGCTTCTTTGTCCGGACTTCCTTGCTCGCAGGGAGGGGGTCGGCTTTGCTTGCCCGAACTTTATTGCACCTCCCGTGAATTCGTTGTAGCGACGTACTTGAGGGGGAGTTCGGCCTCGATCGCCCTGGGGCGGTCTCGAGCGCGGCCGAACTTCACTTGGGTGATCTGCTGCGGAGTTCGGCCTCCTTTATGCCGAACTTCATGCACGGGAGAACTTCGTTCCGCCACTGCTTGCACCGAACTTCACCGTGATGGTGGGCTTTAAGGTGGAGTTCGGCCTCACTTGCGCCGAACTTCATTGATGAGCTTCAAAGGGAGAGTTCGGCCTTGCCGAACTTCATTTCGATGATGACCTGAGGAGTTTGGCCTTCCGCCGAACTTCATTCCGTGGGAGAACTTTCCTCCGCCTTTGTTTGTGCCGAACCTCATTTCGATGATGACCTGAGGAGTTCGGCCTTCTGCCTTCATTCCACGGGAGAACTTTCCTCCGCCTTGTTTGTGCCGAACTTCATTTCGATGATGACCTGAGGAGTTCGGCCTTCCGTCGAACTTCATTCCGCGGGAGAACTTTCCTCCGCCTTCGTTTGTGCCGAACCTCATTTCGATGATGACCTGAGGAGTTCGGCCTTCCAAACTTCATTCCGCGGGGGAACTTTCCTCCGCCTTCGTTTGTGCCGAACCTCATTTCGATGATGACCTGAGGAGTTCGGCCTTCCGCCTTCATTCCGCGGGAGAACTTTCCTCCGTCCTCGTTTGTGCCGAACTTCATTTCGATGATGACCTGAGGAGTTCGGCCTTCCGCCGAACTTCATTCCGCGGGAGAACTTTCCTCCGCCTTCGTTTGTGCCGAACCTCATTTCGATGATGACCTGAGGAGTTCGGCCTTCCGCCTTCATTCCGTGGGAGAACTTTCCTCCGCCTTCGTTTGTGCCGAACCTCATTCGATGATGACCTGAGAGTTCGGCCTTCCACCTTCATTCCGCGAGAAACTTTTCTCCGCCCCTGCCTGTGCCAAACTTCATTTCGATGATGACCTGAGGAGTTCGGCCTTCCGCCGAACTTCATTCCGCGGGAGAACTTTCCTCCGCCTTCGTTTGTGCCGAACCTCATTTCGATGATGACCTGAGGAGTTCGGCCTTCTGCCTTCATTCCGCGGGGAACTTTTCTCCGCCCCTGCCTGTGTCGAATTTCATTTCGCGGGGACTTTGCTCCGCCCTTGTTTGTGCCGAACTTCACTTCGATGATGAGCTGAGGAGTTCGGCCTTTCACCGAACTTTATTCCGCGGGAGAACTTCGTCGATGAGCTGATGAGCTTCAAGGTGGAGTTCGGCCTCACTTACGCCGAACTTCGTCGATGAGCTTCGAAGAGAGTTAGGCCTTGCTCTCGTCGAACTTCGTCCGTTCTCGCTTGCGTCGAACTTCACTCGGATGAGGAGCCTCGAAGGGAAGTTCGGCTTTGCTTTGAGGTGGAGTTCGGCTTTCCTTGCGCTGGGGAGGTTGTGGACGTTGCCGAACTTCGCTCCACCTCCTTGGACGCGGCCGAACTTTATTCCGCCTCCTTGCAAAACCTTCTCCCGAGGATGTCCATGCCCCTCTGTCGGGGCTTCCTCGATGACGGACTCGAGTGGGGGTTCGGCCTCGCTTAAGCCGAACTTCTCTCCGCTTTCCCGCGAGGCCTTCCGCGAGAGAAGTTCGACTCTCCGTTTCTCCTTCCCAAATGCGATTGGTATGCTCAAACGCTCCCCCTCAAGGCCAGTTCCTCGCGTCCTCATGGCGGGCTTGCTGGTAAAGTCTCTGCCCGAGGTTGTCGCGCGGCCTGTATCATCTCGACGGGGCCGTGAGCCCATCCAGGACTGCCCTACATCTGCGGTGGCTTCGGGTGGAGCCTGGGCTACCGGGGCTGCAGCGGGAGCAGACGGGCCTGGACGGGATCGGGTCGCGGAGGCCGCCGAGTGCCATGCCGAAGCTCTCCTGGGGTGGCGCTTTCTCTTCGGAAGAGAAAAGAAAGATCTCCGGAGAGGGAAGAGAAGGGTCGCCGAGCACTCCTTTAAGAACAAGGGAACCACGAAGGTTCAGGCCCTCCTTCTAGCGCCAATCTGTTGGTGCAAAAACTCATCGTCGCCGGAGGTAGCCGGGGTCGAGGCCGCTGAGGTCGCCGTTGGGGACCTGCAAAACAAAATCCCGTCCGGAACCGGTGGGGGGTGGCTCCAGCAGGACCCTCCGACGGTCAAGTCAGTTTTCGGCCAACAGAAATGGAGTGCTCGGAATGAGTTCCGAAGCTTAGAGATGAGGAGAGTTTAGAGATCAGAGAGAGAGAGAGCTTAGCCTTAGCATGTCGAGAGGGTTCTTTATATAGTGGAGCTTGATGGTGACAACTGCAGCCACGTGCTGGCGGGCCGCTCGAGGTTCGGCGGAATCAGTCTCACGGGATGGTGCCGTGTACGGCGGATTGATGGTGATAGCCATCGCCGCCTGACAGTGGGTCGCTATCACCTACGACGGACTGATGGTGATAGCTGCAGAGCTTGCGACAGACTGATGGTGATGGCTGTAGAAGGGTTGAAGGCCTTCGTCGTGTGCCCATTTCGGAAGAGTTTGGGCTCCTGAAGAGAAAGATAGGAGGGAGTTCAGCTCCCATAGGCGTCTGACTGGAGGTATGTAGCTAAGGCTCATTCGCTGAAGAGTTCAGCCGCTGAGGATCCAAAGCTCGGCCGTTTGGGGTTCGACCGGCTGTTGGACTTCGGCTGAGGCTTGGACACTTAAGAGTTCGGTAGGAGCTCGGTCGGCCGAAGTTTGGTGAGGGCGACCGCTGAGGAGTTCGGCCAAGGGGCGACCGCTGAGGAGTTCGGCCGAGTGACGACTGCTTAGGAGTTCGGGCTCCTGAGTGACGACCGCTTGGGGATTCCGCTAAAGCCCGACCGAGGGGGCGACCGCTGAGGAGTTCGGCCGAGTGACGACTGCTGAGGAGTTCGAGCTCCTGAGTGACGACCGCTTGGGGATTCCGCTAAAGCCCGACCGAGGGGGCGACCGCTGAGGAGTTCGGCCGCTGAGAGGACTTCGCTGAAGCTCGACTGCTTTGAGTCGGTCCGAAGGAGTTCGACCGTGGGTCCGAAGGGGTTCAGCCGTGGGGAGTCCGAAAGAGTCCGGAAGAAGCTCGGGAGCTGACCAGTTCGGTCTGCTGGAAAAAGCTCGACCGCTGGGAGTTCGGCTGAAGCCCGTCTGCCGAAGCTCTTCTGCGGCTACTGATTACATTAGGCTGAGCATCGGGCCGGGCTTCGGCAAGAGCGGGATTTATCCCCAACATATATCATTAGAGGAATGCAGCCATGAATGCATCAAATGAAAAATTTTACAAACAATTTCAATTCCTTGTGCTCTGATTCTCTCCAATTCAAATAGTACAGATCACAAGTTTTCTTTTAGAATCCTGCCAAACATACAAATTATCACCTAT
Source organism: Cocos nucifera (assembly GCA_006176705.1). Taxonomy (NCBI): domain Eukaryota; kingdom Viridiplantae; phylum Streptophyta; class Magnoliopsida; order Arecales; family Arecaceae; genus Cocos; species Cocos nucifera. The sequence goes on from QRFJ01001264.1 coordinate 128,200, forward strand.
AATTATATACCCAAATACAGCTTATTTCTCATCTTTTGATTGATCAATGAAATTTTTACCATCGGGAATCTGTAGTGATCCAACACTGCATATTTCATGTTCCAAATTTATTCTGTGTACAAGAGTTCTGTGTCCTCAATAAATGGCATGAGATAAGGTCAAAATATTTTTCGCAGCACATGTACAGAAAGCAAAGCAAATGTTTTGGCATGGATCTGGCGTGCAACACATTACCATAAAAAGGCTTACCTAGCAATGCCAGGGAAAGAAATCAGAGCCCTAAAATCAACAAAAAGAGCTGGTTTTCATACAATGTATTTGTTTCTTCTAGATACTCCAGCTCTTAATTTAACTGCACTGTCCAGCCCATCTTGTCCTCACTAAGACCCATCTGTAGCCTTGTGAGTGCAGAATAGAGTTGTTGAGATACAGCACCAACTCCCCTGTTCCCATATTCCACTCTGTAACAAATTGGAGTTGCCAAGATGTGATAAATTGGATACAAATAGAAGCAATTCTTTGACACAAATTACCCTGCTGCCTTTCTTGGTGCATTTTCAAACATCAACAGAATATGTTCCTTAATCAGAAATCAGATACATGTACTTCATCAGAAAATTAAGCATTTCATAAATGAGCCATGCTAAACCTACATATGTGTGCGCCATGAAACACATTCCAACCAATAGCAGGCCCACTCTAAAGAAGGAAAATTCATGGTTTCACAACGTCGGCAGTTCTCTAATACACAGGAGTAAATAAAGCACACTCAGTCATTAATACACTGATGCTACCAAGTACCAAATTATATAAACCAATAAACATGTACAGCTGATTAAATAACAACACAAAAGTGAGCATCTATAGACATTGATTTAGAAGAATTGGATGAAACGTGTCCAAATGGAAATTTTCAGCCTATAAAATATAGAGAAGCATTCCGCTAGAGGATTTTTTTTGCTTTAAGTAACAAAGATATCCTATATCAGTTATCTAATTTCATCCTCAAATCTATTTTTCACTACTTCCATCCAGCTGATTTAGAATTGTAGCTCTTCTTATCCAGACCTTCTTCATATCTTCCTAAGAATGAGCCTTACATATGAATCATGCCAAGCTATTGAGATCTCCATCTTCTCATCCTCTACAACTACAACAAGAAAGCTTAATTCAGATTCTTGATACTAAAACTCAAGGATTGCCATGCACTCATCCCAACATCCTCTTTTTGTGCTTATGGGCCCATGCATATAGAAAAGCTGGCATGGCCGGTCAAGCATAAAACTACCACCCCCCACCCCAAACCGAAAAAAAAAAAAAAACAACACAGCACAGACACACACACACACACAAACACAACATAACAACAACAACAACAACAATAATGTCACTACTAATTGAGTATATTGCTTAGGTAAACTAGAAAATGAAATACACAACCTCATGTCCTAAATTATTAGGACACGATAAATGGTCAGGGTGTTAGAGGAAGATTAAGCAGTATTACCTGGACAGTTGCATCTGGATTCAAAAATCCAATACCCGAATACTCATGAAGTTATATGGTTTCCACTTTCAAAGATTGGTAGATGGTTGAACTCTTCCAACAATAAATTTGACCTTCCATGTTCATGTGAAAAATATATATCCACTATTTTTAGTGATTGGCTAAGGATGTAAATGTTGAAATAACTTTACAAAATGTTATTTTTCTTATATGGTTTCCACTTTCAGAGATTGGTGGATTGTTGAACTCTTTCAACAATGAATTTGACCCTCCATGTTCATGTTAAAAATAAATATCCCCTATTTTCAATGATTGGCTAAGGATGTCAATGTTGAAATAACTTTACAAAATGTTATTTTTCTTATATCCTTAAGTTAATTGGAAGTTTGAATGAGAATCATGCATATTGAAAGAACTTAACAAACAATATCTTCTTATTGTTCATTTCTTTAAACAAATAATGCTAAAGGTATAAATTTATATATAATTTAGTTGAGATGATAATTTATCCATTGTATCCCCCTATCTCTTTTTTTGCCTCTTGCTGAGTTGGACAATAGGATATACATCCAAATCGATTATCATATCCATGTCCATGCAACACTAGCTTTAAGTATTGATTGGTTCCAGCTATACCACAATGTATCAATAAGGTAATAGAACCAGTATGCCACAAATATTTCACCTCTTTTTTGTTATGCTGGCATCAACCATGTTTAACTTAAAAAAGTTTGGCTGGCTGTAAACCGGTTTAGGTTATAAATAGGTTGACCAGTCTAAATCTATTTATTAAATGGGTTGTGTTCAAGTTGAAGGAATTGGCCCAGGAGGACCAATTTATTAAATGAATTGGTTGGACCAGACCATGACCCATACCCATATGGTCCAAGGATATTTTGGTAAACTAAAAGAGAAAAAAGTGACCACAGTCCACCAAATCCCTAGCCCTTTTTCTTTTCCCCTTACAAAACCATATATTTGCCTGTCGCCTCTCTCAGAGCCCATCACTTGCATCATTGTTGTCATCCCCATCAATCTCCTTTGCCAACCCTAGTAATGCCTCCCTTTCCTCCACTCTTTATTCCACTTTCCTTTTTGGATGGATAGAGCACAAGTGGAAGATTGGAGGCAAGGGTAGAGGGAGCAAAAGAGGTTAGTGAGGTGAGGATACAATGATGAGAGGAAGATGTTGAGATCATAGTGATGAGAGGTGGAGCGGAGGCAACCAACCACGTAGGCAGAGTACATAGGCGAAGGGGATTGGATCTAGCAATAGTAGTGGGAATAGGATAGGGGGAAGCGATTGGGAACGAAGAGAGGAAGGTGAAGTGGAGTGCTTCTCTTTTCATTCACTTTTTTTTTCTTTTTATTTTTCTTATTATTTCTCGACTGTATAAACCCAAATTGGCTTAATCTAACCTGTATAATAAATAGATTAAACAAGTCAGGTCATATAGCTTTTTTAGAAGTGGGTCATGTTTGGGTTTGGATTTCAACCTGTTTATTAAATGAGTGAGGTCCAAGTTGACAGTTTTTCATCTTGACCTGCATTTGACAGACTCGTAGCCGACCCCCCAACCTAATTGCCACCCTAATTACAACATTTTGGATGCAATGATACGTAGGTAACAAAGAAAGAGAACATCTATAGATTATAGACTTATCACATAAGGATTTAAGTACCAATGCTATAGTTTTATCACACAAGGATTTAAGTACCAACGCATACCGGTTCTACCAACTATATTGGATCATTCTAGTGAGGTACTAGTACTGATACCCATACCGTATTGACACATGGTATTTCACCTCAACTTTGTTGTGCTGACATGAGGAAGCATGTCAAGCATCAAAATTTTATCATATTAGTAAGGTACCAATATGGGTATTGTCACTGATGTTACAATCCTCAATGTCACAACTTCTAAGTTTGACTTCAAATTTCCATTTGGGAGAGTTCTCATTTGTACTTTCTTCGATCAACCAAGAGATAAATGATCAAATAATTAAGAGAAAAAGAACTAATTACAATCAAGGCATAATAACGAAGTACTTACCTATTCCCAAGATATGTTACACTTCCCACGGGTGATACGACAACAGCTGTTCCTGTGCAAAAAACTTCATTGGCATCAACCAATTCTTCTACTGACACAAGACGCTCCTCGACCTGCAATGTTATGTGCTTGTTATCAAGAAGAGGTAGAAATATTAAAGGATAAAATTTTTATTCATGGTTGGTCATACACAACAACATACTTGAGAGCACCAGGGAAACAATTAGCTTTAGGATATGCAGCAATCTATGTGTAGAACAAATGCCAAGAAAGAATGCTTAAACATATGGTAGTGTGACAATTACAAAAATGTCAAACTAAGCTTTGGAAATATAAAAGCAAAAGCTACAAAACAAATCCCTACATAGTTTTGAAGGTATAAGAACCATTTAATTAAGAGAAATGGCATGCTAAGAATATCTTCGACATAAAAATATTTATTACCATTTTTAAGTGAATACCTGATAGCCTAGGCCTCGAGCAACATCAATTATACTTTTCCTTGTAATGCCAGGCAATATTGTTCCTCTTGTCGCTGGGGTTGATATAATTTTATCCTAGAACAAAGACATAGTCATTGCAATGCAAAGACTAGAATCAATTAATAGATAAATCAATTTATAGATTGCTTGTCTGAACTTGAGAAGAGTCAAACATCAAAATAATGCATAAAGAGATATAGCACTTGGCCACAATCAAGGTATGGCCATCAGATTACAAGAAAACAAGGTGCCCCTGTAGAAATTACAATGAATTTAAATATAAAAAATACGCAAATAAGATTTAGAAGGAATCCAATGATCAATTGCTCAAAAAAGGAAAGAAAAAAGATCAAATCATTGCATGTCATCTACAATCATACCTAAGACTTTGTCCCATGTCTTATAGGTCAAAACTAGCCAACATCTAGCAAATAAATCTTTGCAGGCAGTCAGAATCTTTGATCTTCATTTTCTCCATATATCAAATTCAATGTAGGAGTCTTGTTCTTGAGCAGGTGGCATCTCCACTTTCTTGATATACCACATTTAATGCAGCATTCTTATTTTCAGGCAGGTGAAAATTGACTTGAGAACAAAGTGTACAAATCCTGGGTGAATCCTACACTGACTACTTCTGCTAGATAACTGCTCATAGCTCTTCATCAACAAAAGAAACAGAAATAGCAGATTGAACATCATAACTAATTCTTCCACATCCCTTTCTCAATGTTATTAAAATAGGAGGTTGCTCCAAATTAATATATATAAGGGGGTTTTATGCAAAAGGCCTTTATCTCTTCTTCCCGGTAGAGTTCTGAGACAAACCGAACTCTTCTTTGATGGAAACTCATCTCCGTGAAATCCGGCAGGTATTTGGTTTCGGTTGGCTTTGTTTCCCTTTAAAAGAAGGTCAGAGCCCCCTCTCCAAAAGAATAACGAGCTCTTGTTTTTGGGTTTGCTCTTGGTTCTTTGTTCCTGTTGCTTATGGTTCTGATTGGTTGGAGCTCCACCCACCGAAGGCTTTTAATGTTTCTTTGGCACGCTGGGTGATCTCTTCTTCCCCTTATTTCTTCTAGTGCCAAGGATCCTCTGTTCCTCGATTTCATGGTTGCCTTGAGATCTTGCCGAGCACTCTATTTCTTCTATTGGTGTTCTTCGCCAGTGTTTCGATTTTATCTCTTGAATCTTTGCCAAGGTTGAGAAAGGGATTCTTCGACTCAGGTATTTTTCTTACTTTGATCCATTGCCAAGGCTAAGAAAGGTTGATCTGATTGGATCTCTATTACCTTCTATTTGATATTTTGTTACCTTCTTTGTGATCCTTATTTTGGATATTTTGTATCCTATTTTATACCTAACTCGGGATGGATTATATAGTGGATTGCTCGTCCTCCCCGTGGATGTAAGCATCTTTGCCGAACCACGTAAGATCTTGCTTCGTTTGTGCTTGTTTATTTATGCCTATGATGTGTTCGATGAATTGTCTGAATGAAATACAATATTAAACTTTAAGCCTAAATTGATCCAATCTAGTGCGCTCGTCCTCAACAAATGGTATCAGAGTATTTGGATGGCTAGTAACGGGCAACAAAGTTTTACAATGGCTAATGTTCGGCGTTTGTTTCTCATTCCACCACCGTAAGGCATGAAGTGGCTGTGTTTGATGGACAGGAGATTTCTCACTATAAAAGGTAAGAATGAAATACTTGTTGGTCAAAGAAGGTGTAGCAAAAGCCCTTAAGGATATGAATGCAATCCCAAGAGATGATGAGGCTGTCAAAAAGGAGATTAATGAGAGAGCTCTAGGGACCCTGTTTTCAAGTTTGAGTGATAAAGTCCTACGCAATGTTGTGGATCTAGATACAGCTAAAGGCGTATGAAAAAAATTGGACAGTCTATATATGGCAAAATCCCTGACCAATAGACTATATTTGAGGAAAAAATTACACATATTTCGTATGGCAGATGGGACTTCACTCAAAGATCACTTGGATGAGTATAATAAGCTCTTGCTTGATTTAGCAAATGTTGGTATCGATGTAGATGAAGAAGACAAGGCTTTGATCCTAATCTACTCTTTGCCTAAGTCCTTTGAGTGTATTACCACTATCATGCTCTATGGAAGAGAGATTATAAGTCTTGAAGAGGTAAAAGCCACTTTATTATCCAATGAGCTTAGATTGAAAGTACAGCTACAACATCAGGCTCAAACATCAGCTCAAGAACTTACAATTAGAGGCAGAGATGAATAGAAGAAAGGAGGACAAGATAGAAACAAATCCAAAAATAGATCAAAGTCTAGGTCTAAAAGATCAGGTATTTATCACTATTGCAAAAAGCCAGACCACTGGAAATCAGAATGTAAACTTCTACAGTCTAAGAATGAGAAGGAACAGAAAGATAAAGGAACAGTCTCAAATACGGCATCAGTTGCAGTTTCATCAGGAGGTCATAGCAGTGTAGTAGATGATGCAGTATTTACAGCTGCTAGCAGTATGAGTCATGCTGATACTTGGATCGTGGACTCTGAAGCATCTTTCCACATGACACCTCATAAGCAATGGTTCTCTTTATATCTTGTGAAGGGGATACTGTTCTTCTTGGGGATGATGGTATCTGCAATGTAGAAGGTGTTGGTACAATTCAAATCAAATCTAATACAAACACTGTGGTGATGTTGGACAATATCAGATATGTTTCTCAACTGAAAAGAAATCTTCTCTCAGTACATACCTTTGACAGAGCAGGTTTCGAGGGCAAATGGGGTGGAAGATCAATAACTATCAATAAAGGAGTATTGACTTTATTGAAAGATAAACTGAGTGGCACCCTTTACTATCTAGATGGCAGTACGGTGGTTGGACAGGCTTCAGTTGTACAGTCTTCTATTGAGCAGTTGACACATTTGTGGCACCAAAGGTTGGATCACATCTCAGATAAAGGTTTACAGGAGCTGAGCAGACGTGGTCTACTGAGTGGTCAGAAGGTTGGTGCACTTGAATTCTATGAGCACTATGTATTTGGAAAACAACACAGGATCAGCTTCACTATAGGCATGCATAGGACAACTAGTAAATTAGATTAATATTCATTCTGACCTTTGAAGACCTGCCCCAATTACATCCAAGGGTGGATCCAGATATTTACTTACTTTTATTAATGACTACTCCTGCAAAGTCTGGATACACCATCAGGAATAAGAGTGATGTGTTTGATACATTTAAGAAGTGGAAGGCTATGGTCGAGAGGTAGACTGAGAGAAAGGTGAAAACCTTCCGAACTGACAATGGATTAAAATTTTATTCTACAGAATTTGATAACTTTTGCAAGTCAGAAAGCATTGTCAGACATAGAACAACAGTGGATACACCTCAGCAGAATGGTGTGGCAGAATGTATGAACCGCACCCTATTAGAGAGAATCAGATCTATGCTATCTAGTTCTGGATTAAGTAGAGATTTTTGGGCAAAGGCTGCACGCACAACTTGCTACATTATAAACCGATCTCCAGCATCAGCATTAAGCATGAAGACTCCGAAAGAGATATGGACAGGAAGACCTGCAAACTATTCGGTGCTTAGAATCTTTGGGTGTCCAGCTTATGCACATGTCAAAGATGAAAAATTGAACCCCAGGGCTAAAAAGTGTGTATTTATTGGGTACGCATATGGGGTGAAGGGCTACAGACTATGGTGCATAGAGCTTGGATCCCAAGGATTTCTAGTCAGTAAGAATGTGACATTTCATAAGACAGCCACTCCTTCAAGGTAGCTACAGCTTAGTTCTTCTTAAAAAGATCAGGATCAGGGTCAATAAGATAGGATTGTTATGTATATTGATCAGATTGTTAGATCACAGCAGCAGCAGCCAAATGAAAATACTTATATTCAGAATGAACAACAACAGTAGACAGATGCAGAAATACAGACTCAGGAGGAGGTTGTCATGGCTATGGTTGAAGAACTACAGTCTTTAAAAAAAAATCAGACTTGGAAATTAGTCAAATTACCAGAGGGCAAGAAGGTAATTGACTGCAAATGGATCTTCAGAAAGAAGAAAAGAGCCAGTCCTCAAGATTTTAGATATAAGGCCAGCTTGGTGGCAGAGGGCTACAGTCAATGGGAGGGTATCGACTACAAGAAGGTATTTTCTTCTGTAGTCAAACACTCTTCTATTCATGTGTTACTTGCTTTTGTTGCTTCTCAGAATTTGGAGTTGGCATAGCTAGATGTTAAGACAGCCTTTCTTTATGGTGACTTAGAGGAGCAAATTTATAAGCAATAGCCACCTAATTTTGAGGTTCTAGACAAAGAAGATCATGTTTGTTTACTCAAGAAATCATTATATGGTCTCAAGAAATCTCTAAGACAATGGTGCCGCAAATTTGACAGGTTTATGGTCGACCATAGATACAATAGATCTCCATATGATAGTTGCGTGTCTCATCAGCGGCTTTCAAACGGGTTCTTTTGTTACTTATTGCTATATATGGATGATATGTTGATTGCAGCCAAGGATATATCAGTCATCTAGAAGCTAAAAGCTGAGCTCAGTACTATATTTGAAATGAAGGATCTTGGACCGGCAAAGAAGATACTTGGGATGGAGATCATTCGTGACAGGCAGTCAAGTAGATTTTTTCTTACTCAGCATGGCTATATTGAGAAAGTCTTGGACGGATTTGGTATGTCTACAGTTAAGCTAGTCACTACTTTCTTTGCCAGTTATGTTAAATTATCTGCCAAAAACTATCCTCAGACTGAGGATGAGGAGAAATATATGTCCAGAGTGCCATATGCAAGTGCAGTGGCAGCATCATGTACGCGATGGTTTATACTCGACTTGATATTTCACGGGCAATAAGCGTAATGAGTAGATACATAGATAAGCCTGGAAAGGCTCCCTGGTCAACTGTGAAATGGATACTTAGATATCTGAAAGGTATTTCTAATTTAGGATTGGTATTCTCTACACATAGTAGTTATACAGTTACAGGATTTTATGATTTTGTGACTTAGACAGAAGAAGATCATTGACCAAATATGTATTTACTCTTTCTGGATGTGCAGCCAGTTGGAAGGCTACTTTGCAGTCCATAGTTGCTTTGTCTACCACGGAAACAGAGTATATGACATTAATAGAGGCAGCAAAGAAAGCTATTTGGCTAAGAGGCTTGGTACAGGATATGGGTCTTGAGCAGGACTGTTTGGATATTCATTGTGACGGTCAAAGTGCTTTGCATCTTGCCAAAGACCAGATATATCACGAACACACTAAGCATGTAGATGTCAAATATCACTTCATCAGAGATTTGGTGGAAAAAGATGGTGTCCGACTTCAGAAAATTTACACTGCTCATAATCCGACTGATATGCTCACTAAACCAATCCTAGTAGTTAAGTTCAGGAATTTCCTGAACTTGATTGGTGTAAGCACATAGTAATGCCCTTCGGAGCTTATGGTGAGGAGAAGGTATTATTATTATTATTATTATTATTATTATTATTATTATTATTCAATCCACATCTGATACAAAGGTACATTATTCATTGCAAGGAGAAGGATTGTTATTAAAATAGGAGGTTGCTCCAAATTAATATGTATGAGGGGGTTTTATGCAAAAAGTCTTTATCTCTTCTTTCCGTCAGAGTTCTGAGACAAACCAAACTCTTTTTCGATGGAAACTCGTCTCTGTGAAATCCAGCAGATATTTGGTTTTGGTTGGCTTTGTTTTCCTTTAAAAGGAGGTCAGAGCCCTCTCTCTCCAAAAGAATAATAAGCTCTTGTTTTTGGGTTTGCTCTTGGTTCTTTGTTCCTATTACTCCTGGTTCCGATTGGTTGGAGCTCTACCCATCGAAGGCTTTTATTGTTTCTTTGGCACACTGGGTGATCTTTTCTTCCTCTTATTTCTTCCGATGCCAAGGATCCTCTGTTCCTTAGTTTTATGGTTGCCTTAAGATCTTTCCAAGCGCTCTGTTTCTTCTGTCAGTGTTCTTCGCCGGTGTTTTGGTATTATCTCTTGAATCTTTGCCAAGGTTGAGAAAAAGATTCTTCATCTCAAGTATTTTTCTTACCTTGATCCATTGCTCAGGCTGAAAAAGGTTGATCTGATTGCATCTCTATTATCTTCTATTTGATATTTTGTTGCCTTCCTTGTGATCCTTATTTTGGATATTTTATATCCTATTTTGTACCTAATTCGAGATGGATTATATAGTGGATTGCTTCTCCTCCCCGTGGATGTAGGCATCTTTGCCGAACCATATAAACTCTTGCTTCGTTTGTGCTTGTTTATTTATGCCTATGATATGTTCGATGAATTGTCTGAATGAGATACAATATTCAACTTTAAGCCTAAATTGATCCAATCCGGTACGCTCATCCTCAACACTCAACATTAGTCCAGTGACAATAAAAGAACAAGGAAAGGAATCTCTTGAGGCGGATATATTCCAACCATAGTAATGGACTATTAGATTGATCAACCATTACAACATTAATCACATCTTCAGGAATAACCAAATAAGATATATGAGCTAGATCAGTATCCACATGTTATCCAGGCAACATATATGCTGCCATGTGACAAAAATGTTCAATGTAGAAGGCATGCACCACCGCTTGCCTTCAAGTGTCTAAACATGTAAACAATAGAAACCTACAAACCCATACAGAGATAAAGGTTGTACATGTTATTAATTACTCTATGGTTCACCTATGATTGATACACTGGTTAGCAGAAACCAAAATGATTGGTTCCTTTGACATTCTTCATGGGATGTCTGGGTGCCAAGGTATAGTTACTTTATAGTTCACTAAAAACATCACCAACTGCAACATCTTAAGTATTTCAGTGCCATATCCTTTTCAGAAACAAGAAAAATGAAAATCATAGGTATCCATACCTTCACAACAAAAATATTACAGGATGAAACTTCCTCCAGGTACTTCTTGTGAACAGAATCAAGATACAAAACATCAGAATAGCCCTTCTCCTTAGCTAATTTCTGTGCCTTCAACACCTAGATATTAATAAATAGACAAAAGTAAGAATAAGAACTAAGCATACATGTGACAAACTATTAGTCAGGGCTTTCAAAAGAATGGAAATCAACGGTAACTGTATTTAATTGATTCAGCATCAACAAGAATGAAGAATTAAATCTCTATAGGAGGAAAAGAGCAAAGAAGTATATGATTAAACTGACAATGAACATGCCCAAGAGATAAGAACAAGTCTCAATAAGCTAAAAAACAGATATAGGGAAAATTTTATTGCCTTGAGAGTGTAGAATCACTTCCCATGATTTTTGCAAAGAATTTTGCTTGTTCTCCCTCCAACATATTTCTTTCATAAAATAATAAAAGCAACCAGAAAAGCAATAAACTTTCTGCTCATACAAGAACTATTTTTGTATCCATAATGCCATGCATCACATTAATCCCACATATAATCCAAAAATAAGACTTTGTTAATCTACAGTATGTCAAAGAAGTTATCAATAATGGAAATTCAACTCCTGAACTAATCTACCACCACTAAAAATGACCTCAATTAATTCCTGATTCCTTTGATTCCAGATGCAAGCAAACAAGATAAGAGAATATCCATCTATCCATGATGTAGACTAAATTCCTGTGCAAAATAATTCAATTAAGTGGAAGTATTCTGCTTGTCATCTCACAATTGTCCATCTTCTTAACCTGTATAAGCTCTCTACATAAACCTATAAGATTTGGGAGGCGAAACCAGACTTAAATTTTTTTTTAAAATAATTTGATTCACAAAAATATTTCTTACAATAGCCAGAAGATGCAATGATCACATCCACCTATAAAATCTTGTTAACTTTCTCCATAGTTCTCTACATTTCCTACAGGACCTATACCTTAGAACCCATCCAAGTTACTAATGTCATGCCATAGAAGCAATTGTACATCTAATGGTGCTATTTGATCCTTATATATTCTTTCAAATGAAATAAAGTGTCCCAAATCATACTAATTAAAGTATCAAAGTTGACTTTTTTCCTTTCATATTCTCTGTTCTTTGTCCATTGGCTTATATATTTCCAGAAATGCCAAGAACATTGTTATAAACCACCAATGGCTTTAAGCTACTTAAATTTAATTTATCAACAGTGTCTATATCTATACAGTATCTTTACTTTATGGATTAATCATAAATCCATTATAATACGTTTTATATATCTTATGTGGTTCTTCTCTTGGTTTCCAAACACATGAATATGCATGCATGCATTCAAATACACATCAAATGTTCCACATGAATGCCAATACTAGTATCCATGCCATTGCTTATATTTGCAGATTGAAGTATCTGAAAACTGTGAAACATGTGCTCCAATATCCAGACCTATATCCCAGAAACACACGAAGCAACAAAGTGAAACATGCATTTATATTGCATTAAAAAGCAAAGCAATACACGAATACACAAATTATGATCATAGCAATCTACACAAGTTTACTTGCAATGAGAAAAGAAAGACATGAAGCATAAAAGGATCAGAGATATGAAAGACAGATAGGAACCAATTACAGTTGATAATTATTATATTAAATAGACGTGTAACGAGGCTCAGTTACCGAAGCATAATTCCCAATATTCTTTACACCTCCTGTTCCACCAGGGGTCGCCCGATGAAAATCATTTTCAACTATCAAGTTTATAGGTGCTAAACCCTCCTGAAAATGGTTGTAAAAAATGTAATTAACAAAGCACTTGCTGCCAATTAATATCAGAAATGTCTAGAGGCTATCCATTGATCAAAACTGAATTCTGACAGAAGCAAATATAATTTTTGATGATGAACAACTATATCATATAAGAAATCAATGACAAACCACAGAAAACAAGATAACAAGCATGCAATACCAGAAGAAATTGAGACACCGTAATGCAAAAAGAAAGTACATTTTGGTGATACAAGATAGAGTTTTTATGGCTTAAAAAGCAAATCACCAGAGACAGCAAAGAAAAGTACTTTAACCAACCTTAAAGTAGTTTCCAACAGGTGAAACAAAAATAAGAAATGTGTATTCAGGAGCAGGAGCAACACCAAGAACGGCCCCACTTCCCATCAGTAAAGGTCTGATATACAAGGAACCCTTCCCTATAGGTGGTACCTGAATCAAAGGATTAAAACTGATTATGACAAATTAGGACTTGAAAACATGAACATATCCATGAATTGCAAAATTCACATTACACGGTACCCAGCGCTTGTTTGCTAAAACAGTTAGCTTTACAGCATCCATAAATTGCTCAATAGTCGGTGCAGGCATGCACATGCGCTCTGCACCCATCCTCATCCGTAAAGCATTTTCCTCTGGGCGAAATAGTAGAATTGATCCATCTTCTTTTCTGTATGCCTTTAAACCTTCAAACAAACCCTAAAAACAACATATTGATATTCTTTTAGAAATAAGAACTGCAGAGATTTGATCTCCGAAGATATCGATGTCACATACCATACCATAAACAGTTTGAGATAATACAAATTCATTGAATGTCATTATCTTTGGAACATATGGTAGTCTTTGTATAGATGACCTTAAATGCTAGCTTTCACCATTACTCAAACTTTTGGAACTCAAAGAGAAGGAAACTAGTGACACTGCAAGACACAAGACCAGTTCCTGTGCATGGACCATAAAGCTTGAAACACAGCATAGGAAATCCATGATAGCTACCGTTCACATTTAATCAGAGCTATGAAACAAGGCACATACATGAAGTTTCTTCCAAATACTTACTACCATCTCGATGGTATTAAAAAGAAATGTGGTGACAATGAGGATGACTAAATCTAAACGTGCTTAGACAAGCAATCTTGCTTCCACAAAATGCCACTACAGCTATACAAGATAAATAAATAAAAATGATAAGTCTTCAGCCACACTAACCTGTCCATAATTTAAGACTCCAGAGGCTGGGTTCAATTCAATGGGGCCAAAACGCTGCAATTCACCTTTTGCAAATGTTCCATCTTCAGAAGATTTCATGATGTACATGTAATCAGTTGGCACCAGTCCAAATCCAATATTTTCCCAGTTTAAATCAATTATATCAGAAGCTTCCCTGCTGAGATGCATTAATTATCACAAATATTTGAGATAAAGCAAAAGGATATGTAAGAGGCAATTAGTCAATTTGAATATTCCTTCTTATTCTCAAAAACTTGGAATATTCCTTCTTTATATGGAAAAGAGGTTCTTCTCAAATAACAATATCAAGTTGAAAGGGAAAATGCAGCTCTCACAAAACCATTCATAGATCATCTCACCATATGCTCCCTGTAAATAAGTATAGAGAAGGAAGAGAATTATTATATTATTTCTTTTAGCCTCTCAAAGGGCCTTTATAGGCTACTAGATATAATGTACTTGGACACATACTAGATACAATGTACTTGGACAACACACTTGATTGCACGAGGATCTAGTTTGTCATTGCCTGGTGAAAGAGACTAAACAAAACAACCACAACCAAACACCCATGCAGTAAGAGGAAATGAATTACAATCAGGAAAAACCAGACCAAAGGGGGAAACATCATCGAGTTTCCTATCCTAGTCGAGTCAATAAACAGAGTAGTTGTCTTTTTGATTTAATTCATTCTGATATGTGAGGTCCCACAAAATTTTCCAGCATTAATAAATTTAAATATGGTTATACAAAATATGGTGAGATCTTAATTAATTACTCGAACACTCCCATTACCAAAACAGACAATATTACAGCCCACAATTAGAAAATCAAATAGGATTTTCCCATTAACCAAAGAAAATCCATCTCCTTGACAACAATGGGGGAAAAGAGCAGCATATGCATGCATGCACATATGTCTGCCCACATATCATAGATAGATTGCACGCAATAGTGCTATATTATATGAAAGCAACAATGCTTGAGTACATTCTTGCAAGTGCTTGCTCCCATTGCTTCATATTTTGTCATGTTAGAACTCACAAGGCAAAGTGATGACAAGGAATGAAGCTGATTTTGAATATGCAGAGATAAGAAAGCAATAATGTTCAAATTTCTCTGTACTGTGCCATATACATTCAACATCTAAAAGTTAATAAAATTCCACATTGAGAAATTAGTCAATAAGCATAAGCTTATGCTGCATCCTTGAACAAAAACTACAGTCATATGGCAAAAACATTTCTCGGTGCCAAATTAGGCAAGGTTGGTGTAAAAAGATATTATGAATCAGAAAAACTTCTTTATTCAATAAACTTCCAGTGGAATACCTCGATATTCCAGAATTTCTACAGCCCATCCAATTGTAAAAGATAATGTGGAACATCAATTCAGTATATAAGTTGGAAATCGATGGGGGCACACCTAAAAATAACTGAAAAATGCATCACAAACTTGATAAAAATAAGGGCTTGCACTAAACAAGTATACAAATAGGACCAATGTGAAGCAAAATATTCTCAAGTAGCTCACTTTTTGTGTTATACAACAGATAAAGCATTGAAAGAAATAATTATTGATTCAGAAAGTATAGCTCATCGGTCACTTGGGTGTTAAAAAAATAATAACAATTCACTTCCAGATAACTGCAGTAATAAGATCTAGAAGAAGAAATACAGTCAAGTTCCTTCCTCAGCATTCAGCAAGTCCAAAATGGAGCCATATAGCGGCATGACTTTTTCTTTCAATCTAAGCGTGTCTTTAGATGATTATCACGAGTTATAACATTCACGAGTACTAGAATGCATACCCGAAGCCACCAAAACCCTTCAAAGATGCTTCCTTCGACATAGAAAATCGAACGATTTCACGCAAGCCGATGATTCAGAATCGAGTCTTTCATGAATCACCAATGCAATCCGATATATTCAAACAAGAAACCCGATACAGCAGAGATAGAGGGAGCGAAGGGGACCTTGAACGAGGAGGAGGAGGGGAAGAGGAGCCTTCGATGGTGGGCGGCGAGGGAAGCGGCGGGGAGAGGGGAGGAGAGTAGTGCGCCGTCGTTAGCGCGGAGGCGAGGGAGTAGGAGGCCGTACTCCATGGCTTCTTCGCTCTCGCCCTTCGATTTCGGCGGGGGTTTGAGAGAGCGAGAGGGAATTCCGGGGGAAGAACGGTCTCGGGCCGCGCTTTTGTTCAGGGGTTCGGATCCATCTTTCCCGCGAAAGAACGCTCGTCTTCTTTCCCGACACCAAGATCGCCTCTTACACATATCTCAAAGCAATTCAATCTCCAACCACTACAAAAATTTCAAAGCCTATATTGTACGAGCTGAAGGCTGATGTCACGAAAGAACATGAACATTCTTTCGTGCGAAAGATATACTGATCGAAATCCAAAAGAGCATTGATCGGACCAAGTCCATCAACCCAGTAATGGATCAATTCAACTACAAAACGGTATGTGCAATCAGATATCTCTCTTCATCTTCTCTCTCTTCCGACCTCTTTTTTCCTTTCTTTCTATCTAATCTTCTCTCTAAAGTCTAATCCAGACATCTCTCATTTCCACTTATCTCACTCTCTATGTGTATGTTTTCTTATTTTTATTGATCGGTTGTTAAGATTTCATATCAAGCTCTTTCTCTGACCAGGATAAGACTGGGACATCCGATTTTGGAGGAGCGTCTACTTTTGGGATCAAAACCAACGTATGAGATAATCACCAACCTCCTTTTCTTTTTTTGCATTAAATTTATACTCAAACTAGTGGATAGATGGAAGCTCTACAGGCTAGATTGGGTTTGGTGATATGTATTTAAATTTTTGCTCTACCATATCGAGGTAGAACCACTGATCAATGAATCTAAGGTTAGCTCTCCTGATCTAGAAGGATTCTAGATTGATCTTGCAATATAAGGGCATCTTTTGTGTGTCAAAAAATTAAAAGTGAAACTATGTTATACCAATGGATCATAAGAGAAAATCTAGTGATTATCATGTTCTATTTAGATCGTGCATAGCCTTGTCAAAAAGGACTATGGAGCCTTGTTAAATATGATCTGTAAGTATTTCTATACTCTAGAATCTTGTTGATTAATATATATAAAGATTTTATTTAAAAAATTTTATTTACCAATCGATCTCTTGATCAGCATATTTATATTTTTAATTTAAAAATTCATACATGTATCTGGAATTCAGTTTTCATGAAATTATTTAAATGATTGGAAAAAAATAAATATTAAGTTTAATTTACCATGCATGAGAATTTAATTTTAGAATATGGGTCAATTATAAGAAATCTCATCATGCATGATGATTAGACTTTTCATGAGGAAAATGTACTAAAAATAATTTATTTGATTGGTATAGCATGTTGTGAAATTATATTACTTTTATAACAAAATATTTGAAAAGTATATGAATGTTTGGAATCCCTCATTTACACAGTTTTCATCCTCTAGATTAACTATGACTCAAGCCTAGGCACCAAGGCTAATTGTTGGAGTGTATGATCATAAACTAGATTCTTTAGATTTACTCAATGAGTATTGTTGACGAATCATGTTATACAGTTTATTCTTTTTAGTTCGAATCGATCGCTGATATTTTATGTAATAAGAAGTTAGTCTTTTTTAGATCTTGCCAAGAGATAAATCGTGATAATAGTCACAAGGACTAAGAAAAAGCAAAATGATCTCTTCTTTTAAATTAAGAATTTTCTCAACTAACTTATCAAATTTAGTTTCTAGCAATATTGATTTTTTGAACAATGATTTTATTTTAATCATTTATATATTATATATGAAACATCTTTCTATAAACTATAATTTATTTTTTTGATAATGATAATGATATCTATATTTATCTAAATATTTATTTGCATATTTTAGCTTGATTCCAACTAAAGGTGTAAAGGTAGTTTATTAGATTGTCAGCATACTATTCCTCTCTTATTATTTTCAGATATATTTGGATTCAATTTAATATGAAATTTTAACATTTGAAATTTTTTAGAAGCTTTAGTTTTATCATTGTCTGTTACTATGCATGGTCTATCGGGTCTTGCATGTCCTAAGTGTCAAAGTCCATGTAATGTGTAGCCATCCATCAAGTGTCGACTAGCTTTCAAGAGTTGGGGTGTGATAGTTGCAAAAAATTAAAATAAAATTTGATTTTTTCCTTTCTCTAAAACTTTTTTTTTTTGATACATCTTTCCATCTACCTTTGAAAGCCGTTACCTTCTTAGCATAGGATTGTAAATCTATCCACAAAAAATTTGAGTTCTTTTAAAACCTCATGTCCTTGATTTATAAAGCTACCTATATCTCTAAAATATCACTCTACCCTTCTCATCACCTCCATCACTCGAATGGATACAAATGAAGAGGAAGGGTGGGAGGAGAATGATAGTATAATGATCCAATTTTAAAGCAGCCCAATATAGCCCAAACTAGATTGTCATGTGCTTTGCATATGCAACAAGGAGGAAGACTCCTATCAATGCTTTGGACATGCAACAAGGAGGAAGACGGCCGATAGGAGCCTTCCTTCCTTTCTCTCCCTACCCAGTCTGATAGAAAATGAAAACCGAGCCCAGATCCTCATGAAACCTTGGAATCCTTTCTATAAAGCATCCTCCCTTCCCTCTCTAAGCACTCAACCATCAAATCCTCGTTGATAGCCATCAGATCTCTTATCCTTTCAAGCTTCTTACTGCATTTGGGCCATGATGTTCGCTAAAAAGGATCGCCTTAAGACCTCACCAGAGTAGAGGTAATAAGCTTTAATCTTTCTTCCACCTATTTGATAGCTCCAAAGCCATCATTGCTTGCTTGATTTGAGTCGACTAATTATCAAATTGCTTGGAATATAATCTCCCCAATCAGCCTTATCCCTTGTTTTCTTTCATTCATCCACCATCAGCCACCATGGTCATTGTTGCATCATGGTCGTCACCAGAGACTAAGCTAGATGAACATTGCCATTGTTGTCGACTTTCTTGAGGTCTCCATCATCGGATCAAAAGTAAGGCTGCTTCTTTATTTATATCTTTTTCTCCTTTCCATCTGCCTAGTCACCGCCTATCACTGCCATTGTATCCACTAGATGCTATCATAGGCCACCATTCTTCAGCCACAGCCACCAGTGGATTAGACCTCTATTTTGCCTTTTAAAAAAATAATTATAAAAGAAAACAATCCCTATCTTTCTTTCTATGTGTTTTTTCTTTTTATCTTTATTGCTCTCTCTCTCTCCTCTCTTTATCTCTCTAAGGGGATCTAGTAGAGGATTTTGAATCTATGCTCTATAGACCCTAAGCTTTTCCAAGTAGAGGATTCTGGAATAGCCCCTTGGCCCCCTTGTGACCAACGCCATATATTGAGTTCTACTTGGTCAATGTCAGGCATACTAAACCTCATCATTGATGACTCTGTCTTATCTTTTCGATTGAGTTTGACCTATTCTATGATTCTTTGGTTACCTAGCCCTAAACCACTCCTATTGGACATTATTACGTGATTTGTTGTATCCTTAATTCGCTCTAAATTAGTTCTCATTATTATTCATGGAAACTAATCCAATACTATAGAGGCATGATCAACTGGATGAGGACATTAAGCAAGAGGATTGATACTCTAATCCTAAATCAAGGTAGATATTAAATCTTTATTTTTTAATTAATTATGTATCAGATAGAATCAAAAAATTTAGGATTAAGAGTAGTTCGAATATTAGAGCTTTGAAAATAGAAATATAATAATGATATATAATTTCTTATACTGATGGTTGATTGAGAATGTATTGGAATTATATCGTTGGTTGGACATGCTATTTGTGAACCGGTAAAATTTGTTTCATAGTTTGTCATTAGTAGATATAAAAATTTCTAGACATTGATCATCTATTTACATAAAAACTATTTTTGTGCATCACTAATTTTGCTCTATATATTTTTGATAGTTATATGCTATATACTTATTTATTAAGTATATATGTTTATGTATGAACTTATGTATTATATATTATTAATCCTGATTTTGGATAGACTTTGGTATCATGTGCATTGAATTTTGCAAAAGAATATAATCTTGAATTATAATTAGGGATAGCAATGGATTGGGTACAGATCAGATTGGCCCATATTCGTACTCGTCCTGCAAAGTAAAAACTACATATCCATATCCATCCCGTATCTATCTCAGGCTAAATCAGATCAAATCAAGTAAATATGCAAGTTAGATATCAGGTCGGATGTATACAAATAATATAAAGTCATTATAATTTTGAAAGAGAAATATATATTAAGGTTATATCAAATTGGATTCAGGGTAAGCCATATTATGACCCATACCCAACTCAAACTTGTTTCAATTTTTTTTTCTAGAACCCATACCCCTCTCCGGGTTCTGATCGGATTAGAAAAAATCCATCATATTGAAATCAGATCGAGTCGGCTAAAATTGTCATCTCTAATTATATACTTAACAAGCATGTAATTGAATTATATGATTAAATATTAGGATGTAGAGCTCTGAGCTAGCTACTTTATTGGTGCCTTATCACATGTTTGAAATATGACTATGGTATTTCAGAGTCAAGCACGTATGGTCCTTTGAACTGGCCATTTTATTAATGCTCTGCCATGAGCTTAAAATATGGCAATGGTAATTTAAAGTTGAGCTCTTACGGTGGTTTACGAGACTATCTACTTTATTGTCCTGCCATAGGCTGATAACCTGATTGTGATAGTTCAAACTAGCCACTTTGTTGATGCTCCATCGTAGGCTGAAAATATGGTTATTATAGTTCAGAGTTAGGAACCTTAATATAATTGAATCTGAAATATATTATTTTAAGATAATTATATGATGTGATTTGTTGTAGAAAAAAATATATTTGTTATGTATATTTTTTTATCGTGGTATCTTATAATATGAGATTATACGAGTAACAACTATTAATAATTTTATATTTATTATTATTAATTAGTATTGATGTGTTAAAATTCTTATTGGACTATAAAGCTTATAATTTTTTTTTCTCTTTTTAGAATTACAGGATGCTTGTACTTGACTATAGTTATTATAGTCCAAAGCTAAGCACCTTAATATGATTGAATCTAATATATAGTTTTGAGATAATTATATGATATAATTTATTATATAAAAAAATATATGCTTGCTATGCACATTTTGTGATCATGGTATCTAATAGGATGAAAATTATATAAGTAACAACCATTAATAATTATTTATTTATTACTATTATATTTATATTGATGTATGGGAATCTTCAGTGGGCTATAAAACTTATCATTTTTCATTTTCTTTTCAAAATTATAGGATGCTTACTTAACTATGGTTGGGATCATAATTGAAAGGATTAAATAGATAGGGCATCATCAATATCAGTATGATGATTTATTTTATAAATTGAATAAGTTTTATTATTTATTAATATAAAATATTTATTATAAATTAAGGTTAATAATATTAAGATTGTAATAAATTTTAAGGCCTTGCACTATCATGTCCGGTATATATTGGGCTCAGAGAGCGACGGATAGGAAGTAAATTTACAAATAGGACCGCCCTTATCACCAATTTGGGAATGATGGAAATACTCCACCCAAAAAAATTCAGAGTGGCAAAGAGTAGCACAACCACGTAAATAGGCAGGTCCTTGATAGTTCTCCAACCCCTCATCTTCCGTCGAAATTATACTCATTTGTGGACCTCAAATACCTTATCATTTATAGCCATAGAATGCATGGCGACTAACTAATAGATACACAAAAAAGAAAGCGAGTACCAATCCAAAGAGAAGATGAAGCCGTGGAAGTTTGCAATCCTTCTAGTTTTTCCCATGACCACCCTCCTTTCCCATGCCCAAAACTCTTGGAAGGACTACCTTGATGGCCACAATGCCGCTCGGGCCGAGGTTGGCGTTGGCCCAATGACATGGAGCTCCACCTTAGAGGCTTATGCGATAAATTATGCCAACCAGAGGGCTGGTGACTGCCAACTTATTCATTCACAAGGACCCTACGGTGAAAACATCTACACAGGGTATGGCAATAGGCATTCAGACGGGATCGATGCGGTACGATACTGGTACGATGAGAAGCCATACTATGACCATGGCTCAAACCAATGCTTGGGTGGCGTGGACTGCTTGCACTACACGCAGATGGTGTGGCGCAGCTTGGTTGCGCTCGGGTGCAGTGCGACGGCTCCAGCGGCCGGTACTTCATCACATGCAACCATGATCCTCCTGGGAACATAGAGGGAGAGCAACCTTATTAGATCAATTTGAGGTTGTTCCTTTGTGATGGCATATGATATTATCCTAAGATGAAATGGTGATGTTCCTTCTCTATTTCATGCAATTAACTTCCAACTTATTGGCTTCATCTGAATAAAGAGTTCGTTTTCTCTTTAAAAACTAAGGTGGATGCGTAATTCAGTAGGACAATATCATATCGAATAGTGTTTTTCTTCTTTCTTGGTGAGAGGTTAGGTTAATTATTTTCTTCAATATGATGTTTGGTGATCTGAGATTAACTATTGTTTTCTCACAGAGATCCCAAGTATTATTATGAATTCGGTGGCAATGCACCATAAAGAGGATGGCACCATGATGTATCAAATTTGCATCCATGAACACATCCTACTTGCAGAGCATATGTAATGAAGGACACAAATTGCAGGTTGATCGGAAGAGTAGTTGCTCATGCACGCTAGCTACCTTCCATGGGACTTAATTGAAACCAAGTCGGGTTCATGTGCACATGGGAAGAAAAAAGGAAAAACAAATCATTAGTGCAAGTTTGGTTGAACTTGGTATTAGTAGTTTGGCTTCACCCGATATGATTAATTTACAAAACCAGACTAATCCATTTTATTTGAATTAGAGTACTGTTAGGGATGCCCCATCCGTGCACACAGAAAATTCTTGCTTCATGATGAGAGGGGATTCATGTAACTCATGAGAACTAGTGTGATATATATATATATATATATATATATAAGAGGTGGTTCGATCGATGTTAAGTTGCCAAGACAAGATCTTGAAAACTTCTTGCATGTTTACACTAAAGGAGCGCCTCAAAATATTTTTTTTTCCTTCGAACACTGGTATCTAACGTATAAAAATCATGTCATATGGTGGAAGGAAATCTTGACAAGTTGATATGATAGATGATTAGAAGATGGGAAAGAAAAAGTAGGATGGTTCAAGAGACCATGCATTACATAGCCAACTTTTCCTCATATCTGACTATTATAAAATCATATTACAACCAACCAACCAACAAATATTATCTCATTCACTTGGACTCGGTATTTTGAATTGTTTTCCGGTCATTATATTTCCCTTGACTGCTAATCTTCGTCAATGCATACTTTCATAAGAAGAAGATTGATAATGAGAACTTCATTCTAGAGTTTGGCAGGTCATATTGGGACCTTGGACACCTACCACATCGAATGCCTGTCTATTAATATTTTAAGGACCCAATTAAGGTCTCATTGGCAAGGCTGATTTTTAGCTAAATCTACTTTTGTGTCATCATGGCTATGTATACTTGCGATTCAAAAGAATGCTCTCATTTTAATGCGATCAACAGGCTCATATGGTAATTTTGTCATCATGCATGGCAGGTAGGGGTGCCCTAACCTCACTAAGTAATTTATTTGTCAATAATCTTAGCATGTTTTAATAGTGTATTCCAAAAAGGAAAATGAGATAGGCTTTTGACCTTCATTTAGATCGAGTCCTAATACATGGAAGAAGTAGAAAATAAATAAGAATTGGTCTTGATTGCTTGAGCAACAAAATCGATGGCAATAAAATCCTTTCCATCATGGATATGGATCGAGTCAAGTCTCATTAAGTCGTTATCATGCATATATATATATATATATATATGACATTTTTCAATTGTGATATATAATGCTTGCCTCAACATTAAATTTGCTACACGTTGAACATTACTTCGTTTCAAAGCGTTCTTAGATCAAGAAAATCCTTGGAATTGCAGATATGATATGACCTAACTCTTAAAATTTCAAAGGATTTTTTTCTAACCATATTACACATGCAATCATTAAGGATCTTTACAAGTCACATGACATGATTGGAAGACCATGATTACAATATTGTCACATCCAACATGGAGAAAAAGAAATTTTGTTTGGCCGTGATTTGAACGCTCTCCAATCAAACACTAAATCTAATCGTGGGATTAAAGCAACTAAGTTGATACAGCATTCACCATTTGATACTTTATCTAATATCGAATACTTGGCCAAATTTTCTTTAAGAACAATATTCTTGCATTTGGAGATTCATCATTGGTAGGCGAAACCAAAACTTGACCAACAAATAGATGGCAGACTTCTAGTGTCATTTATTAATTAGGTGCGTTTCCAATGTCCAACTTCAAAACCAAGGACGTCCAGTGTGGAAATTATGGGAGCCATCGTACGTGTTAAACTGAAGTGGACCAACAAGTTCCGGTCACATAGAGACAATTCTTCAACGGTTGGTGCGGGAGCTGCCCACTTGGGATGGTTGTGGTCCGAGGATGATCCAATAGCTTTGTTTTGTTTTAGTACATCTACTCGTCCCGTACTATGATTGGTTGCGCCACCATGATCAAAAGGAAGCATGGAAAAAAATGATTTGGAATAATTCTGTACCGATAATTGCCCGGAAAGATTATACTCTATGCTAGATGCACCATATCAGTAATATATCTTGTGATGGTACACCGCAACAATCACGGGCACTTTTTTTGTATGAACTTATCAATTTATCAAACGCCCATCTTAATGATTGATTCGTAGAAATGAGTGCATGTAATTGGTATAGTTCATATGGAGCAGGATATAGTAATCTATTTGATCTCCCATGTTGGCGATGTCTCTGCCAACAATAATTAATAGCTGTAGTTGACTAATTCAGTTTTGTAAGTTTATGAACAGCTAAGAAAATTTATATTAAAAATAATTTCTTAATCATCCATCTTGGATATCTCATCCAAAATTTCAGTTTCTTTCTCCCTTCCGTTTTTCCTATTGTGCACCGCAAAATCCTCGTAGATGGGTGCAATCATGACCATATTGAGTATGCCTCTAATCTTTGGAATAGAAAGATGATACAAAAAAAAAAAAGAATTTTACTGTAATGCTCCTTTCAGTCATCTTTTGATTAATTTTTTTCTAACCATTCATTTTGAGGTGGATAGTACTATTTATCAGCAATCAATTTTAACCGATCATATATATAATTGATACGATGAATAATTTAAATTTTAGATATAATTTGAAAACTAAAAAATCTATAAAGCATTTTAGAAGTCATACCTCTTTCTCTCACCATCCCATGATCCTCATTTTTCCTCCTTCCAATAGAACATCATCCCAATGTATGGTAACCAGGAGGTGAATGACAAAGAAGAAGGAAGAAAGAGGGCAGCATGTAGCTGCGAAGAGGCGAATGACATAGGAGAAGAAAAGGGATGGTGTGCTCAGCGAAGGAAGAAAGAAGGTGGAGAGTCGAGCGATGAGGAGGTCAGTGGTGATGATGGGGAGGCGAGTGGTGGACTCGATCAATGAAGAGATGGGCAAAGGAGGAGGAGGAGGAAGGATGGCTGCGGCAGCTGGCTTGAGCAATGAAAAGATGAATGAAGGAGAGGAGGATAGGGGCGGCGTGCAGTGTCAAGCCCGAGCATTGAAGAAGCGGATGAAGGAGGAAGAGGAAAGAGGATGGCTATGGTGGCAGATCCGAGCAACGGATAGGTGAGCAAAGGAGAAGGATGGAACATAGTGGCGGCGGAAAGAGGAGCAGAAGGAAGGAGGCGGTGATGAGGAGAAGCTAAGAAGAAGAAAAATGATTTTAAAAAATAATAAAATATTTTTTTAAAAATAATATAATATAAAAAGATGATAAAATAATATATTAAATATTTTTTATAATAAAATATTATTGATGAAGCACCGTGGCAAATGCCGAAAAAAAAAACACCACGCTGTGGTGTTAGTGGTTGGAAAATCCACCTCGAGAGATACTGACGGTGATCTTTCTTCTCTCTGTTTGGATTACTTAAAATTACATTCTAATAGTAAAACGATGGTGAATGGCTCCTCCTATCAAGCATCAATGACCGTCCAACGCTCTTTGTGCCCGTCACTTCGGCATCGACTTTGGCTTGTGAAGGCATCCATTGTCATATGCTCATTCCCTTACTCCATAACCAGAAACGGGGAACCAGGTGCCGCATATCTAGCATTTCGTGGCCCCACACGAGCCCCCCTTAGGAAGAATGGGGAAGCGATGGATCGCAGCCAATGTCGACCATCGGAGGGCGGTTGGAGTGTGGGGCCCACTCATCGCTGCTGCAAAATTCGCAGGGAAGACGGTTGGACCCATCAAAGATATGGGGATTTGCTGACGGTGATGGAAGATGAATCGGATCCCTGCGAAGTTGGAATAAAACATCTGTCCCATTTCACATCTACGCATTTCAGATGGAGACCCAAAGAGGGATATCTCGTCAGGGGCCTCATGTTGTCGATAATAGGACTTAAGCATGGAAATTTTGGTTGGAAATGGACCCTACCCTCAAGGACAGCCATAATTATTTAGTATATAATGTGGGTGAACTTCCCTTTCTTTCTTTTCTTTTTTTTTTTTTTTGGTAAAAAACTTCCCTTTCTTTCAAAATAAATGTTTATGAACTTATTGGATGGAACCACTTTTTCTTGATTCCCTTCGTTGGACTTCACCCTGGGCAATGCATCCTTGACATTTGATAACTAATGAGTGCTTATGAATGCACAGTTATTTAAAAAAATTATGCTGCATTTTCTTCAACTTGATGTTTATTTTTCTTTTTGTAACCTTGACTTTTTGATAAATACAGACAGCTCAAGCGTGATGCAGGTGAAAATAGAAGTTGTATGGAAAAAGAATTGAAGAAACAATTTTTATATCATGTAATCAACGCCAATATTTGAAAATTAGTTAGGTTAATATAAAAATGAAAATAACCAATTCAACCTTCAAAGTAGGGTAATGTAATATTCTTTATTTTTTCTACCTTCCTTTTTTTTCTGAGTAACATCACTTTCTAGGATTCACACATTTGGAATAATATAAATAGTAGTTTCTTTGCAAATAACTAGTAGCCAAGCACTTACCATGCACATTTTAATAAATATAAAATTTTAAATTATATTCTTTACAATTATAGAACTACTATTTAATTTTCTTAAAAAAATAAAATTATTATATGTTATAATTTATAAAAAAAAAAGATTTAATTTGCAATAGTTGTTCTCATATCAAATTGGATTTTTGATAATAATCTAGAATTTTACTATACTAAGGTGATAAAAATATTGAAGCAAATTAATATATCTAAAAAATATTATTTTAAATAATTTCTAAATATTTGTTCTTGAAATCATTCTAACTTTTTTTTTATCCTGTCCCTTTTTAAGATTATTTTAGATTAATTTTTAAATATTACTTTCCTAACTAAAAATCCTTCCAAATATCACCAATTTTTGAAACTGAAATTTAATTTGGATTAAGAACTTCCTAAAGTTACTATCTAAAATAATTATATTTGAACAAATTCCATACTCCTTGTCTTCAACTTATGAAATCCCTCCGGATATCACTGATTTGCTTTTGAATAGCTTTTGCCTCATCAAGAATTTAGAAATTTACATCACCAAAATATAATTTATGAAATTCCTTCGATTGTTTCTGATCCAATAGGCTTTAATGCCCGTTATGGACCACTCTAGCTATTTTAAGTAGACCAAAGACGGTTCTAGAGCAAGATCTATCATGTCCAGGACTATTGCAAATTTCAAATTTCAGATATCATAACTTTTTCATACAGTATCTATTTTCAATATATTAGCCGCCAAAAACAAAACTCCCTCTGAGTACTATAAGGGTGGGACAACTCAACTCATTGCATATAGCTGATAGAGATCAACGACAATACTTAATTTTTTTAACAAATCAGTCAAAATAAAAGTTTTTTTTAATAAAAGATTTTGATTCACAATCCAAGAAGACTAATTGGGTGAAACATCTAAAGATAAAGTTAATATAAAAATTGAAAGTTAATATAAGAGTTAAGATTTAGTTGTTTAAAGATTTTACCTTTTCATGATTATTTTTATTGGTCATAATTATTTTTTAAAAAATTATAATTTTTTCTAACTAGAAAAAGGACTTCAACTTGAATTTTGCAAAGAATGACCTTACTAGCATGAAAAATATTATATCAATTTTAAAATTTGATTGATGAAAGAAAAGAGGATTTAAAATTTTATTGAGCCGGGTATTTTACATATTATATAAATAGTGCAAAGTATTTTGTAAGATCTTAAAGATAAAATTTGGATGAAATATTTCCAAATTTCAATACTCATGTTTCAACGTGGTAGCATGAGTAGCAATTTTTTAAGAATGACACAAATATCAGCTTTCATCAACATGCATGGTTAATTAGATTATTTACCTTAAGAATAAGAAAGTTAAACAAAACTACCCTTGTTTATCCAAAAAAAATAAAAAATAAAAAACTCTTAATTAGAAGATGAATTTATGAAGGGTTATTTTTTAGAGAATAAATAGGCTTGTGCTTGCGCATTCATTCATATATATCTAGGGGTGGAAAAATATGATCCGATCCGTCAATCTAATCTATGTTCAACCCATCATAAATAGATTTAACTTTGGACTAAATAGGTTCGGATCGTAAACAGATCGATCCATTTAATTTATTTATTATTTGGGTCGAATATAGATTTCAGGCTTCTAACATATTTAACTTGTTTAACCCATATAGTTTTTTGGTTAAACTAGATTAACTAGTAACTAGGCCATTTAATGGGCTCTCCCACTTAACATGCCATTTTTCCAATTCTCCCGATCCCCCATCCTAATATCCTAGGTCTCCATCGTAGTGTTCTCTTCCCCTCCCTTTTCTTCTTCTCTGCACCGCCCGCTCTGGAGATAATATCAAGGCCATGGAGCTCGGCCACAGGGGCTTGTCAGAGGTGAAGGATGCAAGAGAAGCGAAGGTCCGGAGATGTAGGAGGCTATGGGGTATTGACCCATCATGGTTAGAGACTTAGGATTTCTCTTCCCCTCCCTTTCCTTCTTCTTTGTGCCACCGTTGTTCCAAAGACAATACTGAGGCCATAAAGCTCAACCACAGGAACTTGTCGAAGGCGAAGGAACCGAAGATTAGGAGTCCGAAAGCGATGAAGGCCGTGGGGCATCGACCCATCATAGTTAAGGACTTAGGATTTCTCTTCCCCTCCCTTTCTTTCTTCTTTGCACTACCACCATTCCAAAGACAATGCCAAGGCAATATTGGAGCTCGAGGCATAGTAGCTTATTAGACCTTGTGAAGGGCAGAGCCGAAAGTGACTGAGAGCTTCGGTCGGATGGAGTCGGAGGTAGAGATCAGGCAGTTGGATGGAGATGCAGCTGAGAATGCGGTTAGGGCGGAGATGCAGTTGAGAGTGTGACAAGGTCGGAGATTCGGTGAGAGCAAAGATCAAAGAGCATGATTTTTTTTGCTTAAAAAAAGAATCATAAACAAGTCGGGCTTTACTTTATTTTTAATTAGATTACAAATAGAGCGTAAATAAATCAAATCAGATAGCCTATTTATTAAACAGATCGAGTTCGGGTTCAGAATTTTTTTACTTGATCCATATTTGACCTGATCAATTTATATCCAACCCGAATCGATGCCACCCCTATTCATATCCAAAGATAGCCACATATCATTTGTCTTCAAAAATAACCACCAATTTATGTCTCTTCCACTTAGATCCTTCTAGAAGGAGGTGAGATAGCTAAGAAAACCAGAGCCAATACTAATAATCTAAAGAAATTTTATGATGCAACACGTACCAAACTTTTTAGCTAATCAAATCTCTTGTTCCAAATAATTATTAAATTTATTTATTTTTTAAGTAGGTACATTATGTCACCAAGTTTTTCTTAAATAGGAAAAAGATTATTATTTGCCAATATTTGCTCGGTTGGCACTTCTCTTCTAAGGCTTGTCCCTTGGGCAGGTCAAGGTTCTAAACCTTTGTTTCTCTTGTAATCGAAGGCTGAAGCCTGCTGTGTGAAGAAGGCCGGGGAAAGTGTTGAGTCAAAATTATGAAAGACTAACCAAAGGTAGAGCCCACTAAATGGCGGAGTTACTTCATCTTGGAAAAACAACAATAGGTGAAAGGTAAATATGAAAGATTACTGAAGGTAAAGCCCAATAAATGGTGGCGTTGCTTTCTCGGGACGCTTAGAATCCAAGCTACTTTCTATCTAAAAGGGCTAAAAATATACTAGAAAAGATGGGTGCGTTCAACACAGTCAGCACAAATGGGATTTGACGACTTCATGCGATACTGCTCGGACGGCAAAGCATGATCCCGTCTCCTCAAAGTGGGACCTTTTCACACCCCTCCACCTCTTCATAGAAAAGTCGGTTCCTTTACGATGCAACCAAAGCACATAACCATCCAACCTTTTCTGAATGCACCCATCCATTCCCCACCTAGTCTTGCTTAAATTATAATTAAAGCTTAGCACCGGATCTTGTGTTAATTCCCCAAGCATGGGTTTTCTATTGTGCATCATATGATGCGGTGCACAACGCACCATCCATCGCATGATGGACAGCTACACGCGATCATGCACAACGAGCATGCATCCGCATGCGGCCGTCCATCATGCGATGGATGAAGCACGCTGTACACCATACGACGATGTGGTGCATAGCATAGGATTCATGCGATAATTTTTTTTTTCTAAATTAATTAATCTATCTATGTGTTTAGTTTAAGATAAATTGCATGATGGCTTAACGTTAGTTGGCAGCAGCACCAGCAAGACAAGGAGGCAAGCCTGCAATAGGATTTGGGGACAACATGGTCGGCTAAGGTTGCTAAAATGGTGGTCAGGGGCATACGTACAATCTTATCCCGATCTTTCTGTCCTTTTTTTTATATCATATCACAAAAGCTCCATAATTCCTAACTTCTACTCCTTCCGATTACCTTCTTCACACGGAATCCAATGCCCCATGATAGCATATCATTGGTAGATCTACTGCTCCATTATGTCATCCATCCGACGTGTCGCAAATTCTGCGTGACATGCGGGCTGTCGGCATGCTAGCTTTATCCACCAGCGAGGTGTATAATTAAAAATGTGACGTTGGAATGGAATCCACTGGTATTAGTATAATACTAGCTATGTGCAATTTGCAGCAGCTTTCACATTCGATGAGGTAGTTATTCTCTAATCATATATCATTAGATATTGATTTGTCGAGTGGTGTCTAAAGTCAATACATATCTTAGCATACAGCATCGAAAAAATGATTAAGATGTTCATTCTTTGCCGAGTATAAATTGTAATGCTAATCATGCCTATTACATCAAGAAGATGCCGATCATGCCTCAAGAGCACTAATTGAAGTCCCTAAGGTGCCACGACACCCATCGGCATTAGTATAGTTTTCCACAAATAGAAGCACTGGAGGTAATGTTAAACTAAGTTATACCCTAATCATGGTCTAAACGATAATCACCACATGCTAGAGATCCACGTACGTGTTTTGTTGCTATCTCATATATCAATAATTTTTAAGCAAATTATTTGAGTTCTACAAGGGGAAATGATAATTTGATCATTGCTGTATGATTGTACTATAGTTTTAGCATTATATTTTGCCGTGATATTTTCATGTATTAACAGAAGTCATCAACTATAGTCTATATATATAACATGTTTGGCAGAGTGCACTGCGCTGTGAGGAAATAACAGAATTAATACACTGTTGCAAATAGACATTTCAACGATATATTAGGTGATCAACCTAACTAAAATAGTATATCTTTGGTGATGGGGAGTGGTTGCCAGCGAGAGCATTATTGAACCATGAATTATACCACCTATCGTTCCTATTTACAAGGGTCAGCTCAACATCAGCTTTATGGTTGAAAGAAATAGTCAAAAATTCTAAGGATCTTTTCAAGATCTCACAGCCTCATTCATGCTTTGGATCTTGGGCAGAGCCCACATCTGTTTCTTTTCCCCTTACAAACAAGACATGGAGGCCGTGATGCATTAAACCTTTGCCATTAGTTCGCACGTCCTTGTCACCGCCACCGTCAGGGAGCGAAGAAAAGCCAGGCAAGAAGAGCAGGTACCACCTGAGGTCCATGTTTTAATCCACGAATTTAGTAGGGCAACCACTTCATCCAGAGAGCCAACACCTCATGTGCGGCCTTCCATCATGGCATCCAACTGTGCTACGGTCCGATGATTGCTTCAACAATTAGGATGAATACATAACGTATCCTAGGGAACATATGATGCTGTGTGCGTGAAGATTTTTCCTATAGATTTTGACGGTGTCATCAAGCACACGGCATTCATTAATTACAGTCGTATGATCAAGATTAGGATGATGATCTATCGAGCATATATATATATATATATATATGCAGGAGCTAGTGGCGCATTAGTGCAGGTTGCACCAAACTCTATTCATTATATTACTGGGAAGTTGGCTATATATATAAGCTAATTATAACTCAGGAAAGTGAAGGCATACCAAGGCGTATCAAGGTTACCTTTTCCTGCTAATGCGTACATGTAAGGCACAAGATGAATAAAAGCCAACCTCATGAAGGGAAAAAAGAGAGCGGAGAAACCACGTATATGAGGCAAAAGGCGGGTGGGGTGGGCGTGGGTAGAGGAGGCAAAATCACGTACACCCTTGATATGTTTTATAATGTCTTCGTACCCTTCCACGTAGAAATCCCCATGTGAATCCATGTAGTCATCATCTCCCCACGCCTTAATTCCCATCCAATAAGCTAGCCTTGGCCGCCCTTTTTCTTCTACCATTAGGAGAGTTAGGTTCCCTTGTCAACCTTTTTAGTGTATGTGAGACATGCATCCTTGTTTATATCCCATATTCTCATAATAATTCCCTCATATCACCCAATTCATTTACCTCACTCATTCCTTCCTTTACCAACAATCATAGGCATGAAACTTCTCCCACCCCTAGAAGCAAATATATAGGCGAGAGCCTCTCGAGGAGCTAGCTAGATATCGAAGCAGGCCAGCATGGAGATGAGCCAAGACGATATGTGTGACACCGGTCTCGCCCTTGGGTTGGGCATCCGTGGGAGGAGCAGCTCATCTAGCAATCTCCATCACCGACATGAGCCATGGCCGACCTTCTCATCAATTTCGAAGCCTTGCAAGCCATCCCTCACCTTAGGCCTCTCCAGTGATGTCTATGGGGCCACTGCCATGCCCAAGGCCGAGTCTCACAGGACTAACGAGGAGTTTACACCAGCACGGTTGTCTTCACCTCATAGCACGCTCTCGTCGTTCTCCAGCGCCCACCTTCCAAGCATCAAGATGGAGAAAGATGCAGGATCCGAGGAGGCAGAGGTGGAGAGAGTCTTCTCACGGGCCAGCGATGAAGAGGAGGACGCTAGTGCTAGAAAGAAACTTAGGCTCACGAAGGAGCAGTCTGCCCTCTTAGAGGAAAGGTTCAAGGAGCATAGTACCCTAAATCCAGTGAGTCCCCTTCTTAACCTTATAATAATTAGTCGTTTTGAGTCCATAATTTAATATTCTTTCCATATATATATATATATATATGAGACAATTGATGTATGTACCTATTTGTCTATCTTTCTTCCCTATTTTTTTCATCCGAGAGAGGTCTATATATTAGTCTCTTTAGTATTGATGTTCGACTCTTCGTTTCAATGAATCAGAAACAAAAACAAGCTTTAGCCAAGCAATTGAATCTCCGGCCACGACAAGTGGAAGTATGGTTTCAGAATAGGAGAGCAAGGTATGCGTCTCACTTTTGTAACACCATTCAATGCAATATTTCTGGTTAGAAATTGGATCGAGAAAGTTAATTAACTGCATGGAGATTTGTTAGCTCTTGTACTTCCTTTTGGGAAAATTTTGTTCTCGGTTCTCATGCCCCAGATTTGAATATATTCTTTACAGGACTAAGCTGAAGCAGACTGAAGTCGATTGTGAAATCCTTAAACGGTGCTGCGAGACACTGACAGATGAGAACAGGAGGCTACAGAAGGAGCTGCAGGAGTTGAAGGCCCTCAAATTTGCGTCGCCGCTCTACATGCGGTTTCCTGCAGCCACCCTCACGATGTGCCCTTCATGCGAGAGGGTTAGCGGTGCCTCCAATGGCTCCAAAGGCGACGGTACCGAACCTTTCATGGTGGCCCAACCAAAACCTCATTTGTTCAACCCTTTCACCCATTCAGCGGCATGCTAGGAAAGAGTTTTGGGACTCCACACCATAAACCCATCCTCTCGTCTCTTTTTAAGTTTTTTGGCCTGGGGCTTGGGAACCATCCCTAATAGTCACCAATGATATGTAATTAAGTCTCTCTCTTTTTCACCTAGTTTCTTCTTCTTCTTCTTCTTTGATCAAGGAGATAGATCATGGTGTAGAAGGAGAAGAAGAATCTCATCATCATTTCCTGATGTTCAAACACTTGTCTAATTATTAACCCATCTCCTATGTTGTCCTATGTTCTTTTCTCTGATCAAGTATGTTAGCTAATCATTGTACAGAAGAAAAGAAATCACATTGGCTCTTAGTGATACAAAAAGAAATCTATGTTTTTTCTTCACTCTCTCTCCCCCTCTCAAGTTGCATGAATTATATATGCATTTTTTTAAGCATTTACATGAACTATGGAAGTTTGAATTATGCATGGCAAGATTATTGGCACTGATCTTTCCTGTCTCTTGTGATAATGTTTCCATCTCGCAGATAATTATATTAAAAAAAAAAAAAAAAACAGAGTGAGAGAGAGAGAAAATATCTCTTGTACCGTTTCTTTTTTAGCAAATGTTATTTGAGAGTTCTTTTACATCCGCAAACCTCTCAGTACTGCACGGACGGGCAAACTAATACATTTTGACCACCGATGAAACGATACAACGATGTAAGGTAGAGTGTTGTTTTCATTCATGCCAAGTGCAAGGAAGAAACAAAAGCACAGGAATTTTCTGGGTTACATATATATACAGCACATACCTTAAGTGTAGGAGAAGGTATATATATTAAGGAGGTGATGATTGGGAGAGGTCACGTGAAGGTGTCTCTGGATTATTGAAGAAGAGTGGTAAAAGTCTAAAGAAAAGGGGGCAGAAGAAAGCGTGTGGGGCAAGGAAGGAATGATACGCATGGCTAACAATTAATAACCCATTCAACAGGCACAGCCAGAAAGCAGGGCACCACTTCTTCCTCCCATGAATGATGGAGTTGAGATACCGGACCGGTGGTTGATGATTTAACTGGAATATGAAATCGTATCACATATATTGGAGAAGGGAGAGCAGTGGTATAACGTATACAATGAGTAGCTTTTGGTTTGTGTCCGGTCAAAGATCTCTTATACTCTTGCATAGTTATGTAATTCCAGGTTGCATGAACTTAAATTAGATATTGGATAAAACCATTCTTTCTTTTATCAGCAGCACCAATTTTGAGACCTTGACACAACTACATGCCGGAACTTGAGGACAAACCTAATATGGATTGGTAATGGATCAGCTTGGCCTTGGGGTCCAGCAATGTTAGATGTATATCATTAGAGTTCATCCATCTCGAGTTCGGGTGCAAATTGGAGAGGAACCCGATTCATATAATTATGCTAAGATGCCACCATCTGGTCATAAAGATACTTGATATACCACAAGACATCTTGATGTCGTCCATTTTGTGAAGGAAATAGGTTGACACTTGATTGCTTCTACTAAAAAAAAAAAAAGAAACAAAAATCGATGCATTGGTGCCAAGAAGTATGGAGTTTGCAATCCGAATTTTGAGAAATATCTAAATGATTTTCTAAAATTAAAATCTAATATCCTATATGAATTGGATGAGCTATAGCTGGGCATCGAATAAAAGTAGCCACATAATGGTATCCATACTTGCAGTAATAATGCAGGCCGCGTAGCATCACCTCCACCATCTGTCTTAATTGCATGCACCTTGTGGGCTGTCCCGATCACTTGTGGTGAGTGGATATGCGGTGCATGTCCCATCAGTCACACCAAACAAATGATCCTTAATTTCTCCAATAAATAAGCCCTCATGAGAGCGTATCCCATATTGAATGTCTGCTCAATGATAGGCCTTTAGCATACCTAACTAAAAATGGTACGAGGGATGGGTGCAAGATTTCCATGAGTCTTTCATTTATTTCATCATTATTATGATCATGGTTGACATGTGCACCGCCCACCTATAGTCTTTCATGCGTGAAATGATGAGGAGGAAAAAGAAGATTGCTAACCTCACTTTTAACCACGTAATTAGGGGCCTTTGTACTGGCCCCGCACGAGAAATGTATCACACTCGTACATCAAGCGTGCTGGGAATCTCGTACTCGCTAAGGAAAAACCAAGAAATGGCATAAAAACAAGTAACGACCGGGCCCTAGCCTAAAAACAAGCCATAAATATTCAAGATCCATCTAACATACAATAAATTTAAAAATAATTACTCGCTCGCATGGATTGATGCTTTCTCCAATTAAACCATGATATCCTTATCATACTAAGATCCAAATTCAATTACAAATACTATAACCAACTTATAGCCAGCTTCAATAGATCCATACTACAGTAAATTTATTTTACATAAGCTATAAACGAGCTAATAGCAAAAAGACTAGTCTGGCCATAGATATTATTTAGATTCTATTGTTTTATATGAATATCTAAGATCTACCTAATATATAGATAATGTGGAATTAATATACATCCATATAAAGCCTCACAAAATATAATCAATTTCCCACTCTCCAAAAGGGTGTCTTATTATAAGCTAGTAAGATAGATTCCTGGCTCCTAATTCCATTTCATGTATTCTCAAGTATCATGAGCATTCCGAACATTCCATGAAAAGGATACATCCACTTATCTTGTGGCATGACATTACCATAAACGAATAAAAAGGAAACAAAACACGATGGTGCAATATATTTGTTTTAAAAGCTTGAGGTCTGCATAACTTGAAGCTGAATAGCATCAAGAGAATAGCCCACCAACAAGTAGATTGGATTCGCCATGTGCACGACCTTTGAAGAAATTTGAAGTTTAAGGGAGGCGAACGTTTGTTTGTTGCAGAACATTTATATGATGGTAGTACATTTTTGTTAAAATAAAATAAATATAATAATATATTTTAATTTATTAAAAATTATTATTTTATAAATAATTTAATTTAATTAGTTTATTACTATAGAATAGGACTACAACGGTGCTTATTATTGCAGCGATTCGAAAATTGCTGTCATAGAATTTGAGGCAGTGATTTTATGTAACTGCTACCATATATTTAACTTATGATAGTGGTTACACCTAATCGCTGCCATAGGTTGACCTATGGCAGCGGTTAAAAAAAAATACTGCAATAGATTAAATCTATGACAACGATTATACAAAATCGCTGTCACGGGTCAAATATATGACAACAATTAGATATAATCACCGCTAACAATTCAATTTATTGTAGGTTGATTAACCATTGCCATATATTCAATCTATGAAAGCATAACCGCTGCTATAAATTTAATCTATGGCAACGATTTTTGGTAACTATTGCTATAGGATAACTTATGACAGCGATAAGTGTAACCGTTGCTATAGATGCATAATAAAAAAAAATTTATATTTTTTTTGAATATTATATAATTTTAGAATTTAAAGTCCATCTTCACTATCCATTATCTAAATAATTATCATTAGAGTGTCATCACAAAAGACTATCTCGATCCAATAGCCCTAATTATGTCGATCGATAAAATTTGATTTCGACGGTCACGAACGACTATATGATGATCTGATAGATAAAGATCACTGATTGATCTAAAAATTTATAACGATGATCATAGTGATATTTGTAGTATACTATTAAAATTTTATTTTAATCAAATATCATTATCATGGTCAATCTAGCACGGGATGATTTCGACCATTAAATAAAAAATAAGTGATCAGAAGGCCAAATGACACTCGATTATAAGATCATTTTTTACATAAATGATCTTTGGTACTACTTTGATCATTTGTACGATGCTGATCGTAAAATTTTAACTGCACGTATATAAGCGATCCAAAACTGTCTCCTCATACTCATTCTTAAAGATCTTTTATAACTATGCTTGTACTTTTGTAAAATATGTTTAACGTAGATAGTTCATATCGATATGGTTTGAATTTTATGATTACCATCGTACAAATAATTAAAGTAGAAGCAAAGAATAATTATCTAAAAAATCATTATATAATCTGATATTGGTTAGCTTTTTGATCACTTATTTTTTATTTAACAGTCGAAATCATTCCGTACTAAATGGATCATGATAATGATATCCGATTGAAATAAAATTTTAATAGTATGCTATAAATATTACCAAAATCATCGCTATAAATTTTCAAATCCATCGGTAGTCACTATCTATAAGATCATTAAGTGGCCGTTCATGGCCGTCGATATTGAATTTTATTGATCGACATAACTAGGACTATCGGATCAAAGAGGTCTTTTTCAATGATACTCTAATAAAAATTATTTAGATAATAAACGATGAAGATTAACTTTAAATTTTAAAATTATATTATATTCAAAAAAAATAAAAAAAAATATATATTTAGGCTATATAATAGTGGTTAGAAAATAATCGCTACTATATATCTATTGCAGTGATTTTTAAACCATTGCCATGGATATATACACTACTACAAAAATAACCTATGACGGTGCTTACTATGGCAGCGATTTTCGAAATCGCTGTCATAGCACCTACAGTAGTGATTTTTGTTAACCACTATCGTAGGTCGGATCTATAGCAGCGGTTACAAAAAATCGCTACCATAGGTCGATCTATAGCAGCAGTTCATTGTAACTGCTGCCACAAGTCAAACCTATAGCAGTGGTTAGTAGGAACCGCTGCTATAATCTGATTTTAACCGCTGCCATATTTTTTTTAAATATTATATAATTTTAAAATTTAATTTTTATCTTTATTATTTATTATCTAAATAATTATCATTAGAGTATCGTCACAAAAGATCGCCTCGATCCGATGGCTCTAGCTTTGTCGATCAGAAAAATTTGATTTCGACGACTACGAACGACGATGCGATGATCTGATAGATGAAGATC
This sequence comes from Cocos nucifera, assembly GCA_006176705.1. Classification (NCBI taxonomy): domain Eukaryota; kingdom Viridiplantae; phylum Streptophyta; class Magnoliopsida; order Arecales; family Arecaceae; genus Cocos; species Cocos nucifera. The sequence continues at coordinate 167,505 of QRFJ01001264.1, forward strand.
TTTGATGGATTCAAAAATTTACAATGATGATTTCGGCGATGTTTGTAGTATACTATCAAAGTTTTACTTCAATCAGACATTGTTATCTTGGTCAATTTAGTATATGTTAGTTTCGACCGTTAAATAATAAACGAATGATCAAAGGACCAAACGATGTCCGATTATGAGATAATTTTTTTTATAAATGATCTTGGCTACTACTTTAATCATTTTTTATGATGGTGATTATAAAATTCAACTCGTGAGATGAAAAACTATCTAAAACTATACGTCTTCTGATAACCATTCTGAAACTTCACTAGTTGTTATGCTCGTGCTTTTGCAATATCTGCTTAATATGAATAGTTTATATAAAAATAATTTAAATTTTACTATCATCGCTGTATAAAATATTTAAAATTATAACAAAGATCATTTAACTAAAAAATTATCTCATAATCGAACGTCATTTAACCCTTTGATCGTTTGTTTCTAATTTAACGGCCGAAATCATTCTGTACTAAATTGATCATGATAATGATATCCGATTGAAGTGAAACTTTGATAGTATGCTACAAACATCATCGAAATCATCATTGTAGGTTTTCAAATCCATCGAAGATCTTCATCTATCAGATCATCGTATCGTCGTTCGTGATCGTCGAAATCAAATTTTTTTGATCGATGAAGCTAGGGCTATTGAATCGAGGCGATCTTTTGCGATGACACTCTAATGATAATTATTTAGATAATGAATGGTGAAGTTGGATATTAAATTTTAAAATTATATAATATTTAAAAAAATTATTTTCTATCTATGGCAGCAGTTATCAAAAATTGCTGCTATATATCTACGATAGCGGTTATAGAACCACTGCCGTAAATCTATAGCAGTGATTTTGGATAATCGCTGTCGTAGATCTATGACAGCGGTTCGATAACCACTGCCGTAGATCTATGGCAACGGTTCGATAACCGCTGTTGTAGGTTATGTTAAAAATCTCCAAATTTTTTCTTCCCTCTTGTGCACGATCAATCTCTCTCGCTCTTGGTCTCCCCCTCCTCTTCATCACCGGTGAGGCTCCTCCCCTCCAATCGGCGTCGCCCCTCCTCCCCCCCGACCGATGTCGCCCCTCCTTCCCCCTCCCTCTTTGGCTCCCCATCCTCGTCGCCCCTCCCCGCCACCCCCCACCTGACCCCCCACCCCTCCATTCGACCCTCTCTCAGCCCCCAGTGAAACCTCACTTCGGTGAACCCCCATCCGACCCCTCCTCGGCCTCCAATGAAATCCTTCCTCCGATGAACCCCCTCCTCCCTCGCTCGCACCCCCGCGAAACCCCACCCCCCGCTCCTCCATCCGACCATCCCTCAATCCGCAGTGAACCCTCCCTTCAGTGAACCACCAACTGACCTTCCTTCAGCCCCCGTGAAACCCCATCCCCCCACCACCATCACCATTCTAACCCTCCTCCGATCGAGTGCGAAGCCTCCTTCGACCTTCTCGTCACTGTGCCCCCTCCCCTTGGCCCCCATCCTTGGCCGCCCCTGCTCTCTCTTTTTTCTCTTTTTCTCTCTTCTTTATCTCACTATCTTGCTTTTGTTTCGTAGGTTACCTCTAGTGCCATCGTCCTCCTCTAGCATCATCATCGACGATCCTCGAAGCTTTCGGTGCGATCCGCTCTCTATAGCCGTAAGTATAATTTTTTTTTATTTTATAGTATTATTTATTAATCATATATATTTATAATAATTTATAAAATATTTATAATAAATATTATAAATATTTATTATAAATATTATAATTATCTGCATACCGTAATTTTTGGATCGTGCCGTGGTGGTAGTCTTGGACCGTGCCATGTCGACGGCTGTAGATTAGATCTGTCAACCAGTTGGGCTCGGATCAAAATCTGAATATTCAGATCTGAATCCAATTTTAATTACTGGTATCGAATCCAAATTTGAATACTCGACAGGTCTGTACTTGAGAGAGAAAGGGAGGGATCCAGCCTCGCCGCCATCATTGGGAGGGAGGGGGTCCGGCCTCGCCGGTGAGAGAGATCGAGAGAGGAAGAGTGGGAGATCGAGAGAGGGAGGGAGGGGGTCCAACCTCGTCGGCATCACTGGGAGGGATGGGGTCCGACCTTGCCTTCGAGGGAGATCGAGAGAGTGAGAGAGGAAGGGATGGGGTCCGACCTCGCCGGCGAGGAAGATCGAGAGAGGGAGAAAGAAAGATCGAGAGATGAAAAATCTGGGAGGGAGGGGTTCGACCTCGCCACCGTCGCCGATGAGTGATCAAGGGGATGGCACACAGCCGAGCCAGCTCGGATACGCAGTCGAGCCGGCTCGGGTCATGATCAAGTTAGCTAGGGGAGGATTCTAGCCGGATGTCTCAGGCATAGAGTCGGTTGTCTCAGGCACGGAGCCGACTCAGCTTCTGAGCGAATAAAATTTGATATGTCATGATGTTATATTGATTAATGTTCATTAACATTGCATGTCACGATGGCACCGAAATACCATCTAGCTTTCACCCCTACCCCTCGGTGGGTTACGCATAGTTCAGCATCCGAGGAGCAGTCGGAGCATACTCCGTTCACCTCGGCATCGATTGCTCAGGGATCTTTACCTCCAGCATCTACTCCACCGACGGTATCTACTCCACCGACGGTATCTACTCCACCGACAGTTGAGTCTCTACCATCGCAGGTATCTGAGTGTACATTTTTATTATATTAGCACAACTTTATTTTTTATATAGTATTTATACATATATATTTGCATAACGTATTTGCATTGCTGGTGCATCATTCAGTCGGACATTTTGCAGTCCCACACGTATGGCACACGTGTGGAACCGTCAGCATCAGGTGATGATGCAGTATGATGTGGAGGAAAGGTTGGTAGAGAAGACCGCATCGGAGATGCATTCCTTTTTTGGGGTGCTTGTGAGGTGGTCGGACATCATTTCCATAGAGCCCAAAAATTGGTGTTTGATGGATGCTGCTGTCAGAGACCGGATATGAAAGGAGATATTTATAAGTATGCACATCTTAGTTATATTTATGCATTTTATATGTTTACACTATATATGTTTGATTAGAATAATTTTGTAACTAATTTTTGATAAATTTATGCATGGGAGGTACGACTTTTTCGATCATGAGAGGGCTCGAGATGTCCGACTGAAGAAGATTGAGAAGTTGTACTGGAGTTATAAGATCAAGCTCCATAGAGGATGGCTCGAGCACCGATGAGACACTCCGAAGGAGCTTATTCTCTGGATACAGGACTGTCCTCCGAGTCAGTGGGAGAGGATGGTTAGACACTAAAGGAGCCAGGAGTTCGAGATAAAATTTCTAACTTTTAAATTTTTCAATATGCTTAAAATTTTATTTAAATATTTTTTAAATATTTATTATTTATTTAAATATTTGTTAGACTACCTTCCATCAGAACCAAAAAAATCGTACAGCCCAGAAGTATACGCACACTCTAGACCGCGAGTCTATGGCCAGTCGTGTATATAGATAGGTAATTAATTCTAAATCTTACTAGATAAATTAAATTTATATTTTTTATCATCTTTCTAATAAATTTATTCTTTGTTATAGCTAATGAGAGATAGAGTGATGCCCAATCATAGCGAGATCTTCCGATCTAGCCGCACGGACAAGACGGGCAGGTCGATGAACACCACGATCGGACATATTTTTATAAATATTAAATATATTAGTATATATGATTAGTATTATAGCATTTTTTATAAAATTTTATTTTAAATTTATAATTACATGATTAGTTAGATGCACTCGCGAGCGAGGGCCTGGATACCTCTAAGCCCCACGACCATCTGTCTTAGGTCTTGGGGCCTGAGTACTCTGGGAGGATCCAATGCAGGTCCGGACACATGCTGATGAGCTACTGATCCAAGATGAGCATCTCCTTATAGATTTTCGGTGTCATCAACTGGAAGAAGCTTAAGGAGGCGTTGGCATGGATAATCATGCTGCAATGTGGGCAGTTCGGACTAAGGTACGCACATCTCATCTAGAGGGCATCGTGAGAGACATGATATCGATGCTCAGCACGTATTTTGGAGTTATGGACTTCGAGGATATGTTGGCCCACATTCTAGCTCCAGCTTTGGCTCCGACTCCAGCTCCAGCTCTGGCTCCAACTACGGCTCTGGCTCCAACTTCGGCTTCAGCTCGGGCTCTTGATGACGACGACGATGATGTAGATTTAGGAGACTTTTGATGTATTTTATTTTTTTAAAAAATATTATAATAAATTTTATTTGATAATAAAATTTTAGCATTTTAGAATAATTTTTATGTTTATTATATTTTTTTATGTTATATATCTGTATTTATCAGATAAAATATTAAAAAAATAAAAATTTTATTTTTTTAATTATTCAAGATCTACGGTAGTGATTTTATAACTGCTATCATATCCATACCAACCGCTGCCATAGGTCCGGTGCTAACCGCTACACTAGACCTATGACAGCGATTAAGAAACCACTGTTATAGATTATCTATGACAGTGGTTATGTAACCACTATCATAGATAACCTATGGCAGCGGCTATAGGTCGATCTATTATAGCAGTTTATAAATCACCGCAATAGGCTATTTATAGTAGTAATTCTAACAACCGCTATAATAACTACTGCCATAGAGCTACGGCGATGGCCGCAGTAGCAGCGGTTAGAAAATCACTGTCATAGCCTATGACAATAATTTTTTCGACTACGACAGCGATTACAAACCATTGTCATAGCCCTTTTTTATAGTAGTGATAGCAATGGTTGGAAATAACCGCTACTATAGATCTATGATAGTGGTTTCAAAAATCGCTGCCATAGTCTTTGAAAATTTTTTCTGGCTAATTCACTTCGCACGCCCAATCGTAGTCCTCTACTCTTTCTCTCTCCTCTTTGCTACCCATGCCCTAACTACCCATCCTGCCTTCAACCCACCCACCGTCGCCTCCTTCCTTTTGCACTATCATTGTTGGCCCCACCTCCCTCTAACACCGTCGCCTCCCTCATCCCCGTCGAGCCCACCTCCCTCGACCCCGACCTCGTAGTCTCCATCTGCCTCACCTCCCTTGGTCCCATCTCCCATCGCCCCCTTCCCTCTAGCGCTGCCGTAATCCCGCCCCGCTGTCAGCTCCGGCCTCTTCTGGTAGACCCCTTCCCTCTAGCATCACTATCGATCCACCTCGCTGCTGATCCTCCCTCTAGCGCCGCCACGGTGACCCTCGCAGTCTACATGACCCCCTCCCCGTAATAAGTATAATTTTTTTATTTAAGTTCATAATAATATTTATAATCATTTATAATATTTATAATATTATAAATATTTATAATAATATTTATTCATAATATTATAAATATTATAATAAATATTATTATATTATTATTATAATAAACGATCAGCCATGGGCTGCGAGTTAAATAGGCTGATCTACCAAAAATCAATAAAAAAAATCCTACAAACAGAGGTTGATGATCAAGAGGAGGGACTGAGCAGGAAGGGATGGGGGATGGGGGGCGAGCCGGGAGGGAAGGGGGATTGAGAGACCAAGAAAGAGAGGTGGGGGTTGTGGCACCGAGGACAGAGCAGGAAGGGGGATGGAGGGCGAGCGAAGCGAGGCACCGAGAGGGAGAGGCAACCGAACGGGGGAGGGGTTGGCATCGCGGTAGGGAGGGGCGGGGGACCGAGTGGGAGAGGCGGGCGGGGGCGAGGGGTTGTGGTCAGGGCGAGGAGGGAGGAGGGGGGTCCAACAAAAAAAGAGGCGGGCTAATAGATTCTAGGCCGTGCCTACGAGTTCTAGATTGTCTTGGCAGATTCTAGACCGTGCCCACGAGTTCTAGGCCATACTGGATAGTTTTGGACTGTGCCATCGGGTTTTGGACCGTCGAATTCTGAGTTATAGAATTAATATAATTCTTGTTGTGAAATTTATTGCATAAAATTTTCTAGATTATTGTTTAGTCTTTGTTGCTTTTGCTTGTTACATTACATAATGATAGATCCATCAGGAGCGATGGTGATGTTCATTTTGTAGATGCCAATAGGCGATGAGTTCAATTGATCAAATAATTTTAATATTAGTATTTATTTATTGATGCTCTACTAATATTATTATTCAACATATTATATTTATTAATGTTTATTAATGTTGCAGATCACGATGGTATCGAAATGCCATCAGCTTTCACTCCCATTCCTTGATGGGCTATGTAGAGTTCTACATCTGAGTCGCTACCGACATATACTCCATCCACCTCCGTATTAGCTTCAGCTTTGGTGGCATATACTCCTCCCACCAGTACATCTAAGCCTCTATCGACAGCCTATGTGTCTCCGGCATATACTCCATCTACCGATCTAGCTCCACCAACATCCACTTTGCACGATCCCAATGAGAGTAGATTTTTATTGTATCAATTATTTATTTATTTTTTGTATACATTATTACATACTCATATATTCATAATGTATTTTCATTATAGGTGCATCATTCAATAGAATATTTTGCAGTCCCACACATATGCCACATGTGTGAAACTCTCGCATCAGGTCATGGAGGAATACGATTAGAAGAAAAGACTAGTAGGAGAGACGGCGTGGGAGATGCATTCTTTTTTCTTAGTGCTTGTGAGATGATCTGATATTATTTTCATATTACCTATAGACTGGCAATTGATGAATGCTAGTGTCAGGAATCAGATATGGGATATTGCCCAGAGGTGGCAATCTAAGAGGAAGGGTGAATTGGGTTTATAATTTTTTTTGCCAAATTATACTCTAAAACAAATATGTGCTTCTAATTAAGAAAAACTTAAATGCTTATGGTAAATGAGTTATGTATAGTAACAGAACTAAAAGTAACTAAATAATGCAAATATGTAAAGCAAATAAAGAAAGCAAGAAAAGAAAAAATCAGAAAATAAACATACAAAAATTTTATAGTGGTTCGGTGCAATTCCGCACCTACGTCCACTCTCCAAGCTATCCTCTTGAAAATTTTACTATAATCCTAAATTATAGTATATTTATTTTAATTCAGAATCATAAATAAATTCAGTTAATTTTATCGGGCTCACCAACCATAATTCTATACTGATAGTTTTCTCGGGTTCACTCTCAACCTAGTTGGTTTTAAGCTAGGAGCACCAACCATAACCTTTATACTGTCCAATTTTTGGCTTGAACCAACCCACACCCCAAGTTTCTTTCCCCCAAAGAAACTTATAAAGAAATAAAAATACAAGTATAAGAATTTAGCACAAAAAATAAAAAGAAAAAGAATATTTTTTGAAGTTTAATGGAAAGGCTGAAAGATGCTCTTGAAGCTTTGTATTATCTTCTTTGAAGACTGAAAAGAAACTTAAATGAATGAGGATGATCATACTTGGAAGCTCTCTGAATTTGATGTACAAAGTCCTCTCTTTTCTCTTTTTTTCTTTAGATATTCAATGAACCTTATAATTTGAATGATTTCTATTTTTAATCTACTTAATCTCACTTTCCAAATATTTTCTAGTCTTTTATAATCTTTGTGATGGCTGGAGGATCAGTTCTAGCCGTTGAAAGTCTTGAAATAGCCCTTGAAATGGAGAAATGGCCGTTAGAAAAAGCTGTAGAGAACTAGTCATTACGATCATTGGGTTGGCTTAATTTTTGATTGGATCGGCTCAGTTCTCTGGGTTTTGAAAAATTTTCTTTGAAAAAAAAAAGTTAAAGACACCTCAGGAACCTCTCCTTACGAAAGGGCACTGGCAGGTTTTGACGGGCTTAGGCTTTGCCCTCTAAGAAGAGGCTTACCATTTTTTCTTTACAATATTACCCACCTTGAATAAATCAGAGAACAATCAAGGGTTGCACACCCGGGTGGCAGGGTGTATCCCAGCCTAGCCCCCTTCTCTCAAAAAGTAAGCAAATAAGTAAATAAAAATATAAATTAATTAATCAAGAGTTGCATATTTTTATAGTGGAGAAATTTTTTCTACCATGGATGGTGTAGCTCCACAAACACCACCGGTGGTGTAGCTCCACGGATACTATCCATGGTAATTGGCTCTTACACAGGGCTCCAGCTCCATGTAAGAGCCAATCACCGTAGGTGGTATCTACAGAGCTACACCATCTACGGTATAGAAAGTATTTCTCTTCGTAGTGTATTTTTATTGTGGTAATTTTCTAAACTAGGGATTGTACATGATTCGCGGCCCATGACAATGCTTGATCTTTAACCATGGAGGCGGTAAGCTCCTTCAAAATAAAATAAAATATTTAGAAATATTGAGTTCAGTGTCTAAGGTTTAATTAAGATATACTTTAAGAGACTTGGATGTCTTTTTCTTTTTTTGATAAAAAAAATCTTAAATAGATTTTAAGAACTTCCTTTGGTCCGTGAAGTTCTCTCTCTTTATTTTTAAAAAAAAATCTTTCTAATTGAAATACTTTCTTTTTAGAAAACTGATATCCGGATATATAATGCTTAAAAAATAATTTTTACATATATGACTGACTATAAAAAATGATATACTTTAGAATAACATATATATTATTAAGCATCTATTTTTCAGATAAGATTTTATAAAATACTTATTATACCTTTAATAAAAGGTTTAAGAATTTTGCTATGATATTTCAAAAGGACATTTTTGTCCTTTGATTGCACTCCTTTTCTTGGTTGTTTAATTTAGCAAACAATTTTAGCCAGTTAAGTGCATGGCTAGTGTGGTAATTTTTTTAAATTTAAGGATTATTTTCATACAAAATAAGTGGCAAATCTATAATTATGTGACGCCTTTTGCCTTCCTAATCCTTGATCCCCTGATACCTTATGGGCAATGGTGAGGGTAGAGCCATCAAAATGGGCTATGGCCCGTGGGCCGACCTATTTAGGCCCTTAAAATAATAGAACTAGGCTAATATTTTAGCAGCTTATTTAATGAAAGAGCTTTTCAATTCAGCCTGTTTATGGCCTGGCCCTGAAGGGCTGGCCCGTCTAGCCCACAAGCCATTAATAAAATCTTGGTGGCAAAAATCTTGAGAATAGGGACTGAATTTCAATAGTTGGACTCAATATTACTTGAACAATATTTATTACTTGTTGGTTTCTTTAATTTTATGAAATTTAATTATTTTATGGTATTTTTTTCTTGTAGAGAATGGAGATTATGATAGTTGATCTTTCATCATGGTTGTGGTAAGCTCCTTTGAAATAAAATAAAATATTTGAAATATTGAGTTCAGCACCTAAGATTTAAAGTATCCTTCAAGGGACTTGGATGCCTTTTTGTCTTCTTAGATAGATTTTAATAACTTGTTTGGTTCATGAAAAAAATTCTCTCTAATTGAAATACTCTTTTTTTATTAAAAAACTAGTGCTTGGATGCATGATGTTTGAAAAATAATTTTTGCATATGTAGTTAAGCATAGAAAAAAATATTTTAGAGTGGCCTATATGTTATTAGGCCTATATGTTATTAAACACCTATCTTTTAGGAAAAATTTTGTAGACTACTATCATACTTTAATAAAGAAAAAAAATATTATTCCAGGTTTCGCTATGGTATTCCAAAGGATTTTTTTTTGTCCTTTGATTGATGCTCTTTCTTTGACTGTTGGATTTAGTAGCTAGTTTTAGTCGATAAGGTGCATAGTTAGTGCAGTAATTTTTTTAAATTTTAGAATTATTTTTATCCAAAAATAAATGATAAGTCTATAATTATATAGAAAAATAAATACTTTTTTCGCACACCTTTCGCCTCCTTAACCCTTGATCCCCCAATACCTGATGGGCTATGGTGAGAGTGAGGGCATAATTAATCCTAATAGGAGGTATAAAGAATAGAAGGAGAGTTAAGAAAGAGGCTTAGAGCATGGAAGGAGAGGCAGGGGACACTAAGATAGCATGCAATGGTGCCATATGGTGGCATCTAAGGACTAGTTGACATAAGGCATCAAGGGATTGGGTTACTATTGAGGAGGTGGGGGAGAAAGGGGCAGGGGTTGAGTTTGAATTATCACTAAGGACAAAAGAGGAGGGGATTAGAGGATCGGGCAAGAAAAATAGCATCAATGGGGTTAGGGCAAAGTAGAACAGACCTACCAATGGTGAGGAGGTAAGCAAGGAGGAGGGATCTATTGGCAACAACAGAACTAATGCAAGAGAGAGATCTATGGGCGGTAGTGAAATTGATTCTATATTTGCTATCCGAGCCTCATCCGTAGTAGCATAGTGTCGTCTCCACTTCCATGGATCTAAAGCTTACTTTAGCAAGATCGCGGTGAGGTAGTGTGGTGGTGTGGCATAGAGATTAATAGGGCAACAATAATGAGGTTGTTGTGGCCAAGGGCTCATGACTCAGCATGTGAGGTATTGTCTACTTTAGCTTATGGCCTACAGTCCGAAAACTATATGGATCATTTTGGGACTCACGATTTTGTCCTTTAAAAGCGTCTCACGTGGAAAGATTGTCTCTTCCTTATAACCTAGGATCCTCCTTGATATAATCAATATCGGACTAATAGAGTCCTCCATCTTATTAGAACCACAACAGAGCTCCCTAATCAATGATGGACTTGGTTGTATACAGTCCGAAAAGTCCCACAATCAGTACAGATGGACCCCTATCCCTTTTTAGCATGCTATTATTGCGGCCAAGGGCTTATGGCTCAACACCTGAGGTATTATCTGCTTTGGCCTACGACCTACAGTTCGGGGAATGTATGGGCTATTTTGAATCTCATGATTTTATCCTTTAAAAGACATCTCACATGGAAATGTTGTCTCTTTCTTATAAGCTAAAATTCTCTTTGAGTCATAATCGATACGGGACTAATAGGATTCTCCATCTTATTAAAACCACGATAGAGATGGATAAAGAATCATTGGGGGAGGCAAATAAGAGGGTTTCAAATAGGATGGAGATCGAGATGAGGGGTAGAAAAATATTAAAATATTTATATTTTAAAAAATATTTTAAAAAGGGAGGTTGGGTTGAGTCAGTTTTAGATCCAACATGCCAACTTTAGTTCATACTTGGTTCAATCAAGTCAAAATATAAATTGTTAAAATATTTTTTAAAAAAAATTAATAAAAAATTGGTAATCTATTTTTAACTACCACTAACTTGTTAAATGCAAAATTTTCTAAAATATCCTCACTTATTGGAAAGTTAAAATATCTCTTATTTTTTATAAAATAATGAGTATTATAGTAAAACTCTCTTACCATATCTATTATATATGTATATATATAAAATAATACTCTATGAAAGAGTATTATGGTACTGCCATCTCGGCATCTCAGATGGTTTTAATTATACTACGTAGAATCAAAATATTATTTTTAAATAATAATAAAATAATATTTTAAAAAATAAAAAAATAATATTTTAAAAATAAAAGTAGGAAAGAGATAAGAGATGAAAAATATTTTTTTAAAAAAATAAAATACTAAAATTTTTAATAATAAATATTTATAATAAATATTTTTTAAATTTTTAATATTTTATTTTATTTTATTTATTTATTATATAAAAAATATTTTTTTTATTTTATAAAATAATATTTTATTTTTTTTGACATATGATGCATTGAGAGAATTTTGAGTTGCTGAGTTGGCAAATCTCAGCATCTTACATAACTTTAGTTGTGCCACATAGAAATAAAATATTATTTTTAAAAAATAATAAAGTAGTATTTTAAAATTAAAAAATAATATTTTAAAAATAAAAATAGGAGAAGGATAAGAAATAAAAATATTTTTAAAAAATATTAATTTTTTAAAAATAAAATATTATAAAAATAATAATAATATTTTTAAAAATACTAATTTATTATTATTTTAAAAGATAATATATTATTTTTTAATTTTAAAAATAATAACATACTAATTTATTTTTTAAAAAATAATATTTTTATTATTTTTAAAAATAATATGTTTCGAGATCTGAATCGATCCGATAGATCAGATTAGATTAAATTTAATAAATTATCCGTAAATAGAGAATGGTACTTTATCGATTTGAAAGCCAAATTTTTGTATTTAATAGCCTCCAAAAGTTTGAAGAAGGTATGAGAAAAAGTGAGGGGACAGAGGTGTCGTTGAGATCAACGTTTGCCGAGAGAGAAGGAGAGCCGTGATGAGATAGTAGAAGGGTGGGGCGGCACTGGCAAGCATGAAAAAGGTATGAAAATATGATGGAAGAAGAAAATAATAATAAAATATTATTTTATAAAAAAAATGAAGAAAATAAAAGAAGAAAAGAGAGAGTTTCTCTCTCTTTCTTCAGTGATAGTACCACTGACGGTGGTACCAACAGGGGTGTCGGGGCATGCGATTGGAATTGATATTTACCGAGAGAGAAAAAAATGGTGGTGGGGCAGCATTGGTGGGTGCGGAGAAGGTATGAGAAGAAGAGAGAATGCAGGGTGCGATCAAATCAGCGTTTGTCGAAAAAAAGAAAGCCGTGGTAGGGCGACAAGAGGGTGTGGTGGCACCGATGGTTGCAAGAAGGTATGAAAAGAAAAAAAAATAAAAAAATAAAATATTATTTTAAAAAATAATAAAAAATATATAATATATATAATAAATAAAATAAAATATTAAAAAATATTTATTATTAAAATTTTTTAATAATTATATATCATAATTATTCATCTCGTGCAATTCATCGGTGTTCGACTAGTTCTACTTAGGAGCTCAAGAGCACTTTGAAAATATATATATATATTTTTTCAATCTGATATCAATTTTTTTATTTATAAAATATAAAAAAAATATTTTAATGAAAAAAATATCTTTCATCTTTTTTTTTTTAAATTTCAATCACAAAGCATTTTTTTAAAATATTTTTTTTCCTTCTCTTCTCGTTAACCAAATGAGTTCTAAGATTTTTTTTCTTTTCTTTTTTTATTTTATTTTATTTTTTTTATAGTGCAGTTCTAAGGTAAACTGTATCAAAGATAAGACAAATGCTTCTTCCCATCCTGCCGGGAGAAAAGATGCAAAGCCCCAGCAAGATTGAGGATCTTGCGGTGAAGATGGAGTCACCAAGCGGCGTGGCTTTGGAACACGAGCTCGACCATGATAGATACGTGGCGAGGGCGAGGGTTTTGTGGTGGCGTAGATGGATCAGCGGTGCGACGGCAGCAAAGGCAAAAGACGAAAAAGGTTGCAACGGTGGCAAGTTCTGCTCCCAACTTCTCATAAAATGTGTTATATCTAGAAAATAATAAACGTCCTCTGATAGCTATAGTTATCTAATCATAGCCAATAGGTATCATAGCCTATATGCTATAGGGTATCTAACCGTGTGGACCTTCCAATAGCTCCCATGACATCTATATTAGCATAGCTCTGCGGCCTATTTACAAGCGTAGCAATCATTGCACGGAGAAAGAAACAAAGCCCATAGATAACGCTGAAGCCCACGTACCTCAGGCAAGATCCCTTTAATCCTAAACACATTAGCCTCAGACTATAACTCTTATTTTTTAAAAAAATCAAATTA